>CM035806.1:163262878-163340378 GCA_020466095.1 Chlorops oryzae
TGACTACTTGATGGTTCTTGTTTTTGTTGTTATTCTTGTTGCTGTTGCTATTGTTTTTGTTGTTGTTGTTGTACTCCTTGTTGCTTTTGTTTTGAGTTTGGTTATTGTTCAAAGTACGCTCATTGTGCGCCTTTCGAAGGATGCAAGAGAACAACACTTTCCGTTCGCCGCTCGCACCCACACTTTCTCAAGAAGCGCACTGTCAGCTTTCCAACATCGTTCCACCACCTTCAGTGCTAGTAAGAACAAAAACAAACACCGCCACCCCACCTACATATGTATATCAAAAGCTAAGGCTCTCTGTCATTGTTGGATGTTGAGCGTGCTGCTTTCTCTTAGAAGAAATCTTAATAAAATCCTTCATTACTCTCGATGTCTCTCATGCCTTGCCAGAGATAGAGAGAGAGAAGAGACAGAGAGAGAGATAGAGAGGATTTGTTGTTGTTTTTGCAATCCTTCGATTGCTTAAGAGAGAATGTACAAATCGGCGCTTAAAGGATAGCTAAATTAGCAGCGATGGCGCGCTGAGGAAAGGATATCCCGTTCAAGGATATCGAATGGAAATGAATGTAGATTTGATGACTATGTGGTTCCCTTACTGGTCTAAAATATTTCTAATGTGCAAAAAATTAAGTATGCTCTTTCATGATTCAGTGTCCGGTGGATCGATCTGGTAATTTCAACCAGTTTTTTTTTTTTATTTTTTTATTATTTCCCGCACACTTGTGGGTTCTGCTCTCAGTAAGAAACCGAATCGTTTTTTTCATAAGTGTTGTTCTCTTAGAGAAACCATTTATGCATTGCTTAATAAATGAATAAAGTCGGCGGAGAATCATAATGTTCAAACGGTTGATGGTTATTTGCGAACTCTAGAAAAAATCATTACAATACCATTCTACATTCATTAAGAGGTCCAATCTATATCATCTATATATATAAAAATGGATGTTTGTATATTTGTGATCGATGGACGCCGAAACCGCTCGACCGATTTTTATGAAAATTGGTATGTATACTTAGTAGGTAGTGGAGAAGGTTTATAGGTTTATTTGATACCGCTAGATGAGGTAGTTCGCGAGTAATTGGTAAGTTTTAAACCACTTATGCTTAAGTTGTGAAATGGGTATCGTTGGAAAGCTGTTTACGAGTAGATATATGTAGGCTATAATTTGAAAAGAATGACTACCACAAACCGCGAAAATTTAAAATTTAAAAAATATTTAAAAAAGTTGATGTACTGAGGTGAAAATGTTTGTTAAGACTTCCTTGATATAACTGGAATAGTGGCAAAAAATTGGATGGGTAGTACGCAGAGAAATTGGCAAATTTTAAACCACTTATCCTGAAATTGTGAAGTGGGTATCGTTTTAAAGCTGGTAATGCGTAGTTATATGTATGTACGGTATAACTTTGAAATAATGCCTGCTTTATTGCGGTTATAATCGGACCACGACCATGACCCGAAATTTTGCAAAGCTTTAATTTTCAATATTTGAAAGAGGGGTGAGAGGGAAGAGAGAGGGAAAGGTGGAAAAGGAAGAAGAGGGAGAAAAGGGGAAAAGAAGGAAAGGGGGAAGGGTAGAAAATGGGTGAAAAGACTTTTTTTTGTAATTTTCTTATAGATGAGCGGCAGCTGCTGCGCCCACAAATAACGAGTTAAATTGAACTTGCGTTTGGATGTGGGCAGAAGATTAAAGTTATAAACGCAGTTCTATTTAATAGAGATTTTTTTAATTCCTTAAATGTTGATTATTTAGATGTTGGTTTGGCATATCCTACAATCCTGTAAGGAAAACTGTCATCTTTTTGGTTTCAAGAGTGACATGAAGTTCAAAAGATTTCAAAGGATACATTCAAATAATATATCCAGATTCAATATGGAGGATTTTTTAAAGATTTTTTAATTGTATAGATTCTTTGGCAATCCTACAATACTATAAGGAAATTAGTTCTTTTTCCAGGAGTCGCCTGAGAATCCAAAGATGTAGACGCACAAATGTAAATTGATCTTTGGAACCAGTTTGAAGGTTTTTTTTATTGAATTTAAAAAAATTAAGAAGTTTGAAATCTGTCTGTCACGAAGTAAAATATTATAATTATCATATGCAATAAAACTACTGAGTTTCCATTAAATCGACTTTCAATTTGGGGCGTAGCAACGCGCGCCGGGTAACGCTAGTATTTATATATTATTTTGGGCGGACACATATGTATAATATATGAATTTGGAAATCGACTTGAAAACAAATGAATAATATGTATGCACCTTTGTAAAAGGTACATGCAAATGCTTGCTGTGATGCTTCAAGATTTTCGATGTGAGATCTCGAGCAGTTCTTTATACTGTTCGACGGAGCCTTCTTCGTGCTTCGACTTGAAACCATCGGGCCTTCCTTCGTCTTCCTTCACATCTTCGACGATTGTTTCTCTTTTCGAGTGCTTGGACGTTTTCAGTTTGTCGCGTACACGTTTTCCAAGTCGCGATACGGCGAGCACTTTATTCACCTTAGAGCTTTTTAAGTATCGCGCATGCCAAGACTGAAAAATTTCAAAAAGAACGAAACTATGTTAAAAAAATGATAGTTTAATGAATGTCAAATATATATGGAATATAATACTAACATCTTCAATGTCTCCCGGCAGGCATTCATCATCATTGTCGCTCGAACCTAGAGATATCACATCATTATCAACATCATCTTTCCTGTTTTCATCGTCAGCCTTCTTTGAGGTGAACTCCAAATGCTCCGACATTTCTGTCTCGAGGTCTCCACCCTCGATTGATATAACATCATCGTTTTGGTCGGCATCGAGATCAAGATCGAGATCGCTATCGGAATCGGCATCCGCATTGGCAATTACCGCATTCACAGTGCTGTTCAGTTCTTCCTTGCTTTGTTCATTTTTATCTACGTTCTGCTCGTTGCATTTTGGTGACTCTGGAACTTTGATAATTTTATTGTCTGTTTTACTTTCGGTGGGTTTAACTAGAACTTCATTGCTTAGAATGGTCACCGACTTGTTATTCTTCGTGTTGCCATTTTCTGTTGGCATTACCACCTCCACCTCCGTGGAATCTATCGATGGAACGGAACTCTCCTTAATGTTCAACTCTTCACTTTCAACGATTTCGCCATCCTCGGCTTCCTCAACTTTTTCCTCGATCGTTGGCTTCGCTTTCGTTTCTTGTTTTGATTTCAATTTCGTTTCAGAATCTGAACCGCTATCGCTAATGCAAAAGGTCTCAGGTACAGGCTCGATCGGAATAACATCGGGCGATGGTGAATGACTTTTCTTTTCCTGCTTTAATTTCAGTGTCGCCATTTGTTTATCCTTCTCTGCACTCACAGTTTCCTCAGAATCTTGGGTTTGCTTTCGGAAATTACGTTTCAGCTTAATCTTTTGTCTACTCTTAATCGATGGAGGCATTTCGGAGTTGTTCTTAGAGGCGGCGTCGCCTATCGTTGGAGTTCGATTTTTAGTCTCTTGCGGTGCTGATTGCGATGCTGATGCTGATGCCGACGCCGATGCTGATGTAGACACTGGCGCAGACATTGAAGTTGATGCGGATGTTGGCGCAGAATTTTGTACAGCTTCTTTGCCATTTGTCTTCTTTTGTTTACGGCTAGACTTTTGCTCTTTCGTTGTTGATGACACACTTTCATTTGGTTCCGGTTCATCATCTACTTCGATTTTGGTTACTGGCTCCAGAGCTAGCTGCGATCTTATGGCACGCGCTCTTGCTTGTAGTTCTAAAAGCTCCAGAACGCTCATTTGTCCATCGTTTCCGTCTAAAAAAAAAACAAAAGAATTAATTAATTCAAATATCTACTTTAGCGATGAAAATTATAAGACACAGTCCTTGTCTTAATCCCGTACGTAAAATATAAACATCTTTAAGGCTCATAATTTTAAGCTATACAGGGTGTTCCATACTCAATGGATCAAAAAAAAGGTGGTGATAGGGGGAAACCATACAAGCAAAAAATTGTATGGAAAGGGGGGTCCATCTTGCACTCGTAAGGAGCTAGAGGAGGGGAAAGAATTCGACTAAATTGGTGAGCATACTTTTAGGCGGATATGTCAAACTAAAACACTATTCAGAAATTTTTTAATTTCTTAGATTTTTCTTTTTCTCATGCTGCCTAAAAGTGTGCTCAATAAATTTGATAAAAATAACATTTCTGGGAGTCAAAAATACAAAATAATTATTTTCAAACCTTAGTTTTGCATTGACTGTGAAACTTTTTTTTTAGCAACCATGGTATCAAATTGAAGAGAAAAACTCAAAGTTTTCGAAAAGAGAAAAAAAAAGAGGCCCGATCGTATTTCTTTTGAATTAAATCACTTTAAAAGCCAAAATTACACTATTTTAGGCTTAGATGGTGGTACCAGAGAAAACGGAGTTGAATTATTTAAAATCGTAGTATGCAGTGTTAACGGAAAACCGCCAAGCTTTTCATATCATATGTGATTTTGAATTTACGGCCTGTAAGTGAGGAGCACCAGTGAAAAAACCAAAATATTGTTTTTTGCATGTAACTTCTCAGGGGTTCATTTGCGACCCCCCCTGCCATACGATTTTTGGTCCGTCTGGACCCCCCCTATCACCCTCTTTTTTTTGTTCCATTGAGTATGGAACACCCTGTATATATATATAACATCACACTATAATTCTCAACTATCCTGATATTAAGTATGTATAACTAAAGGTTCCTTTTGGAGCACACCTTATATTCATTGTTGATTGAGTCTATATAGAAGACACACAAGCAAAGGATACTTTATTCCATTGCTTTCCAGATTACTTATACATAGCTTTCTTTCTACTATTCAATTCTTTGTGGCCCTATTATGGTCTTCATGGGGGGTAAAAGGAATCAATATGTATCCAATTGTTTGCTTCGCATTCTGAAAGAAACTTTTCCACCTACTGAAAACTTAACTTCCATAGCTCCATCCATAACTTTTTTTTTTCAAGCTGAACTTTCACTAGACGCAATTGTTTCCTAGGGTGGCGCATTAGGGCGTTTCAGACGTGAAAAAAAGTCTTCAATTTCGAAGACGGCGGGGTCTCAAACGAAAGATAATGTAAATCGAAAAATTTGGGCATCATTTCAAATTTCTTAAATTGAGGTTTAGAGGTCGCTCAGAGGACTTGAATTTTCGTCAAATAACGCCTTAAAGAGAGCTAAAATTTTTTTTATTTAGTTTTTGTAAATTTAGAATTTTCAATTTGACAGATTTTCAACTTTTTCTGTATACTTTTAGGGGCAGAAAACACAAAAATTGATTTCAATTAATGGTTTTTACAGGAACAGTTCGATATTTTACCGATCAATTGATTCATAATATGTTTAAGCGATTCGAAAACATTTATTTGCATATAAATTTGTTTATTGTAACAGACTTGCATTTAGGCTATATACCAAAAATGTTACATTTCAACTTAAACCCATTTTAGCTACCTCTAAACCTAGGGTGATTGATTATTCGACATTTTCCTGTAACCGGTTTTCGAATAACCCGATATTTAAGGATATTAAAAAAACCGATTGAGCAAATAAAATTTAACTAAAAACCGGCTAACCGGTTATGTTAAAAATCCAAATAAAAAGAAATTTCGGGGCAGGTGTTATTTGTTTGTGACTGTTTTATTTAAAAGCCATTTTGAAAAAAACTTACAACATTAAAAAAAAACCCAAACAAAAAATTGCACATTCAGCGTATAAAATAAATTAAAAACAGCCATATTTTCATTTGATATACCATAAGTTAAAAATATATATCATCGTTCGTAAAATATTTTGTTGTATATGAAGAAATACAATAGGGGTATTCACAAAGGCGTGTTAAAAACGTTGGAAAGTCGGAAAATCGGAAAATTGCGACTTCTTAAAAAATTTTAAGCTTTTTTTTTATCTTGCACAGCTTTTTAAGCAGTTAAAATTTTCCAATTTTCCGACTTTCCTATTTTCCGACGCCTTTGTGAATACCCCTAATGTGTTGGAAATTCACGTTTAAGGTTTATTTAAATAGAACTGAGCTAAAAAAATGTGGGCTTATCGTTTGACGGGGTGGAGTTTCGTATAGATCTCTGATTTGTATTGTATGGAAAAATTGTTTTTCGTGTTAATAATAAGGATTGCCATTATATTGTTATTGCAAAAAGCGTTGATACACCGAAATCCAAAAAAATTCTACCTTTAAAAACCACAGTGAAAATTCTTTCAAAAAGAACTATTGTTTTACTATATCCAATTTACCCAATTGCTTCCAAAAGCACTAGTAAAGTGTTAGTTCGAGTGTACAAGTGGTGATTTTTAGCTCACGCGCAATGTTAATTTTCTACAGAACAAGACATAAGCAGAGGTATAAAGAAGAACCAGTACTGGTGGAATTAGAAGTAGTAAAACGCTAGAGTTTAACTGCTCGTACTTCCTGCAGGGTAGCTATTGATAATACATATATACTTTCAATGTAGACACAAATGCAACTCTAAAAGAGAATTCGCTAAGAGTTTCACAAATATAATTGCTTAGTGTAAAAGTCGTCAATAGAGGTAATTTCATGGCAATTTTTATATTCAGTTTGTATGACGTTCGAAAGAAAATAACTATCTGAAGGTTAAAATAATCTGTTGGAGAAAAAACCGGGTATTCGCTTAAAAAAACCGATTTATTCGATATTCGAAAAATCAGTTTTGAGAAAAAACCGCCTCGCAAAGCGCGAAAAAAACCGGGCGGTTAACCGATCGGTTAACCGAATCAATCACCCTACTCTAAACCTCAATGAAAAATATTGAAAATCGTGCCCAAATTTTTCTTTTTGCCTAAACTTTCTTTTTAGACCCCCGCCGTTTTCGAATTTCAACACTTTTTTTTTAAGTCTGAAACGCCCTAGTGGCGCATTTACGAATTCGTTTCTGATCCAAGTGAGCTTGAATGAATCTGTTGAAATTATGAGCTTGAAAAATTCATTTCGTTTCGAAACTTTCGAAAGGGAACGAAATTTAATTTTTATTTTTAATTTTAATTTTAATTGGATTTTGATGAGCCCGTCGTTTTTTAAATTGAAATAATTTTCGTGAAAGGAAAAAAAAAAATTAAATTTAATGCGCACATTTATTTCGATTACTTACTCTTTGTGTTTGCTTGGTTTGGTTTCTTGGAGTCCTTTTTGGTGCGTGATTGTGAGGCAGTCCTTCTCGACGGCTTTTCTGCAATTAGGGGGAGAGAGAGAGAAAAAAATTTGAAAATACGAAATTTAAGAAACTATAAAGGTAGACAGTGTTTTGGAAAGAAGAGATGGCATCGGTAAAGAGCGAGTTTCGATTACTGTTAAACGGCAACGACGATGTACGCGCCGAATTGGAGCAGTTCAAAAAAGTCTGCGCCGATCATGAGAAACACCGCGTCCGAAGCTGTAAGCGTCGGTATTACCAGCTTGGTCTGATGGCGCGCATCGTCTGCGAAACTTCGTACGATGAATTGCGCAGCCTGCTAGCGAATGGAACGACAACGCTACTAATTGATATAGTAAAGAATAGGCCGGACCATGTAGCGAGTATGGTAAATCGAACGAAAGAGGCAATCGAAGAGTATCAAAATGGTGAGCGGCTACGGCGCGTTGTCATTGGACTGGCATTTGAAATGAACGGTGATGGCTGTCGACTTGGTCGCTTGCGTAATAATTGCTCCATTATGGTGAATCGTGGCGATATTATATCGCTAAGCATAAACGAAGATTACCGATGGTGCGGATTTAAGGAGATCTGCTTCGTCATAAATTTAAAGTTCTATATCAATCGCATCGGACTGGGTGATCAAATCAAAATTGGCAGCCAAGTAGTTGGGCGCGTCGTCAAGTGTCTTAGGACGAATGTTGCGTTGGTTATCGAACTGCCTGGCATATTGAATTCATTCGATTTTATCGAGCTGCCCGATCAATGCCACTCACAGCCGCCAGAAGATCTATCGAATATGTTCATTGAAGATGTTAAGCGTGTAGTTGAGCTCGGCGGCGATTATATCGTTATACCGGGAATACGTCAAAAACCGTTCCTGCGCGCATTACGGCATTATCTAGAGACGGATTATGAAAGTGCATCGTTCAAGTTAATTGGCAGCATTGATCTGGAACACGTGACAAGCAAAATGGTCGACTTATTGGGTATTATAAAGGCTCTAGATTACGTATGGATACCGGATATGTTTAAAGCGCCAGCCAATGTGCAAACGTATATCTATGAAGAATTCATACCAATGGTTAAATGCCTGAAGAAACCAATTATCGGTACAGTTCCATTGCAACGTTGCAGTGAGTTCAAGAATTACGAAGGTCATGATTTCCTTTGGAAAATCGATGCTATTTTCATCGAAAAGAGTTCATGGTGTCTCAAATATCCACTTATTGTGAAGAAAATGTTACCCATACGAAACTTTCGCCATGGTGTTCTTGACAATCAAATGCCAATCAAGGGCGTCCTTACATCGTACGAATCGATTGTCAATTTTATAGTACGCACCATCAGTACCATAGAATGCCAAGCGATCTTCATCTTTAGCCGCTGCGAATCGGCAGCTGAAGCTTTCAGCGGCGTTCATGTCTATTGTCCCGTCTATGTTATGCTGCCGTTGGAGAAGACTAACGATGTCAAAGAATTGGAAAACGATATCAAAAAGAAAATGCAACTGGCACGTTCGTACAATTTCAGACGTAATCTGCGCCCAGTTATCTACACACCCGATATGAATGATTGCGATTTTACACCGATCGATTATGGCATTAATATGGCACGGACATACGGTTGCGTTTCTACGGGAGACTTCTTAATCACAGTGGAGGTTTGTAAGGACGACGAAGATGTTCAAATCGGAGGCACCGACAACATTTGCGTGCTACGGGCGTTCTATATGCCACCATTGCCGTTTACCGAAAAATTCATGTACTCATGAGTCACCATATATGTACCCCAGTATTGTATCGTTTCATTATATTGGTTCCAGTGGCGCGCACACTACAACAGTCTGTTATAGTAAATGAAATTCCATCCAATGAATCAAATAATTTACATATATAAATAAACAAATGAAGCCCTAAGTCTATTGGATTTACCTCCGTTTTCCAATTCACTTCCAGACGATATTTCTTCCAGCGATATATGTTCTGTGTAGAATAGAATTATATGAACCAAAATTTAATTTGGGCCATTAGCGATGTTATATGATTCAACTTACCGTCCTTTGCCTCAACGTCGGAATCTTCGGATGATTCAGTATCGGTTGGGCACTTTGTTGCGTTAATTATGGACATGAGTCTTTTCTTGGAAAGGCATAAGAGCTCGTTGAGGCACAGTTCCTGGATTTCATCCATGTCTTTCTCCTGCGAGTCCATATGTGGAAATTCGTAGGTAATGAGAGCATTTACAATGGATTTTATAATTGTTTACCTTTAGATATTCGGGTGCCAAGTTTGTTATTGTTTTCGTTTTCAATGTCCCAAAGATCTGTTTGACCAGTTCCACTCGGTCATCGACGAAATGCGCCATCGAATGCAATGAGCGGTCCTCTTCTAGTTTCTCCTTTTTGATTTTGATTGGCTGCGGAATCTTCGCCGCTTTACTTGATTTCTTTAACTTGTTCATCTTATTACTAGCACTAGCCAGTGATGCCAACTCAAAAAATTATTTTCCCCTAAATTAATTCCAAAAACCCCTAAAATCCGGCAATTTTAAACTAAAATATACCATAAAATAAAAAATGCATGTACCGTTTTTCGTTGTATTGTTGCCCTTTTACATTAGGGCAACTATTGCCAGCAATTTTTTTAGTTTATTGGGTGAGATGAAGCGCAGAGGGTAGTTTCTGTACATCCCCGCACTTCGTCATGGCATTAAACTAAAAAATTGCCGGCAATAGTTGCCCTAATGTAAAAGGGCACATTGGCGTTAGTAGGGATGTGAGAAAAGCATCGGTAAAAGTCAACATTTCCATGTATCGAATATCACCAGAAAAAATTCGGTACATGTGAAAGCTGCTTAAGAAAAAAAGTGAGTTTCGGATGAAAGACAAGCAAAAAAATTTTATGTGGTATGAATGAAAAATTCAGAAATTATTTTCCACGAAAAAAAAAAAAACCCTAAACATTTTTAACCCCCCAAGAAATACCCAATTCATATCAATTTCCCCCAAAAATGGGGTAAAATACCTTAAGCTGGCAGCACTGACACTAGTCGTCTGCAAAAGTCTTTTGGTATGTTCAGTGCTGTCAAACAGTTTAGATAACAGCTGACTATCTTTCGCAAAGAATTATAAACAAAACGAAATTCGTTAAGACTCCTGGGTCTGTGTTCTTAAAATGTAAGTAATCAGTTGCCAGTGCGTGTTAAAGGATAATGAAAAGTAAACTGTGAATTAACTCAAGTACATATCTTAAAGTGAGAAACTTCGTTTTGTACTGAAGTAATGGTGGCAAACTGTCGATAGTAGTTAAAATCGATAATGGCGATAGTCATGTTCTCCGACAGTAGAGCACGATCGCTAGCTGTGGGCTTTTGAGTCTTGGAAACTAATTTTCCCATTGCGAATGCTTAAAGTATGACATTTTTCATGTAAAGTCCGACGAATACGAGCTAAACTAGATTTTTTGATACCAATGATAGCCACATCAATAATTTGCCACCACTAATCTGAAATAAAGGGGTTCTACACTCTCAGAGCCTATACTCAGATATGCGGTAAGTAAACTGAGCTGTCAAATTATCAAGAAGTATTTAGTGCGCAGGTTTGCATGTGGCTTTCCGGTTTTACTTCGCCAGAGAAATGAACATTTCAATTTTTTATGCAAAGTAACTTCCAGAACAGCTGATTGCAGCTGATCTTTCAAAGCAAACCCGGACACCGATTTCGAAAGTGTAAAATTTTTGACTTATTTTGAAGAATTTTAAAAGAGTAGATCTTGTTGTTTCTTTCAGACTGTATGAGGTTTTAGCTTATTTCGTTATTTTCTTTTAATATGCAAGTACTTACTGTATTCTAAAGTACTGTATGTCAAAGTATCGCTACTTCAAGGTTTACGCTAATAACATGAAACCTCACAAGGTTGCATTTAAGACGATAGTACGATTTCAATATATTAACGAGCATGGTCATTCTTCTACCGAAGTAAATCGTTAACGGTTATGCACGAAGGACTGAAATTCATAGTACAGTTTTTACGATGAAATTTATATATCCTTTATTAAGTTTGAGTCGGCCTGTCATAGAAAACTCACCTCTAACTTCCTTTCTTCAAAAAAAAGAGCTTTTTAATTCCTTCACATTTACTTTAAAGTTCGGTAAGGAATGTCAGCAGAAATTTTATATTTTTTTCTCCGAGGCAAAAAGATAGTACTACAGAACTTTTTAGTGCAACAGAGGCAATCTGTCATATGTCACATGTGTCAAAAAAATGAAACGAAACACAGAAATTAAAAAGGCGCGATTATAAACGTTCAGAATAAAAAGCGCGCAAATTCTTCTACTCTCTTTAACAAGCGATATTATTTCGCGTTTATTCTCGTTTGAGAAATTTATTAAGCGTTTTTGGTATTTTTTGGGGTTTTTCTCCATGTTTTTGAAAAAACCGAAAAATGGATGCACTATTTCTATACAATCACAACTGACCTACCTCACTTGTCAAAATTTCTCCAAGAAACAATTCATTTGCAATTATTTCTGCTGATAGCCGGGTTACCGTGCACATTTTATGTCAAAAAAACGTATTGAAATATGTACTACTTTTTGCCGAACTGGGACTGCATGCAGAAAATTTCTTGAAGAAATATTTCTTAAGCATTTCTTTGGCTTTTTTTATATGGAGTTTTTCATTCCTTGGGGAACTGGAGACCAGCCTTAAGAGCTTAGAGCCATACAACTTTCGGTACGTTTTCTGACCGACCTCGCCATAAGACTCGGATTTTTTCAGTAAATTAGTCAGATTTCTGTTAGAAATAGGAAAAAAAAAAACCTTTAAAATTCATCGGTGGATGCGAAAGCAGTTTGATAATTTGCCGTGACGTTTCAGTGCCCAAAATGTGTCCAGACAAACACGAACAAGAAGAAGGAAACGAAAAATCACAGAAAGAATGCGTAACTGAGCTGAAACAGTGTTAAATGAATGGGCAAGAGTACATCAACATGTAAACGGGTGACTGATCAGTCAGACTGAATGTTTATGTGGCGCTTAAAATTTGCCATTTTGCAGCAAATATCGATTTTTAGTCGAATATGAAATTGAACCATCTCTAAAGCAGCTGTCTGACCGATTATTAGTCAACGGCTGTTGCTAAAAATGGTCGGTTGTGAACGCTAGTTGTTGTAAAAAACAAAAAAAAAAAAAAAAGGAAAACAAAAAGTGGAAGCCGCCAGTTCTTTCTGTTAATAAAACAAAAACGTAGATCATTGAAAATGTATTATTAAATAGCGAGTGTGCCGTGAACAATGTGTTGTGATAAAAACCAACGAAAGAATTTTATTCCCAATACATAAGCGCAAGCTCCAAAGCTTGTTGACGCAACAAAGGCAAAAGAAAAGACGAAATCAAAGAATCTCTGCGATGGGAGTGCGTTCCGGAAACAGTAGTGCTGCGACTAACGGTGGAGACGAAAACATAACGGTTGATATTCATGGACACAGCAACAAAGGCGAGAGCACCGAGAGCTTGCTACATGGAAGCAATGGCGGCACAAAATCTCATCCGAATCGCTATCACGACGATGCATCATTGTATCTGAAGAAAGTGATGAGCGCACTCTTCTACGGGATATCATCGTTCATGATAACTGTAGTGAATAAGACCGTATTGACTTCCAATCGTTTTCCGTCGTTTTTATTTCTGAGTTTTGGCCAATTGGCAGCTAGTGTCATTGTATTGGGTATCGGACGTCGTCTGAAATATGTATCATTTCCACCGTTATCGAGGAACACCTTCGCGAAAATCTTCCCATTGCCATTGATCTATCTGGGAAACATGATGTTCGGCTTGGGTGGAACGCAAGCATTGAGTCTGCCAATGTTCGCTGCGTTACGTCGATTCTCCATATTGATGACAATGCTGCTCGAGCTAAAAGTGCTTGGAATACGTCCGACATCGGCTGTACAAATCAGCGTTTATGGCATGATCGGTGGTGCCCTATTGGCCGCTTCAGACGATCTATCCTTCAATATGCAAGGCTATACATACGTTATGATAACGAATGCACTGACAGCATCCAATGGAGTGTATGTGAAAAAGAAATTGGATACGTCGGAGATCGGAAAATACGGACTTATGTTTTATAATTCGTTATTCATGATAACGCCCGCGCTTTTGATAACCTATTTAACAGGTGATCTCGACGAGTCCTTAAACTACCAGGGATGGAGTAATCCATACTTTGTATTACAATTTCTATTGAGCTGTTTCATGGGCTTCATACTATCGTATAGTACGATCCTGTGCACGCAATTCAATTCGGCCTTGACGACGTCGATAGTCGGCTGCCTGAAGAACATTTGCGTTACCTATTTGGGCATGTTCATCGGCGGCGACTATATATTCTCGTGGCTTAACTGCATTGGCATTAATATAAGCGTGATGGCTAGCCTGCTGTACACGTACGTCACGTTCCGACGTAATCAAACGCCCGATAAGGAGCTGCTTATCCCCGCTGGCAAAAGCGAGGCTGTGTAGTATTGCCAGAAACGCTACTGAGGAATGTCGTCAACGCACTATTATCATCACTCCAACGTCTAAGCGCTTAATCGTTTAATCGTTCCATGGATTAAAGGCATCGCCTATCAGTTCATTTAGTCCATTGTTTGCTAAATGACCACATGCCAGCGTCGAAGTTCCGGTTTTCGAATGAATCGCCCCAATGGCGTCTTATCGCTTTCCAGCTTACGCTCGATTCGTATCAACTCCACAGCTTAGATCAACTCACAACACAACATAACGTTACGTTACGTTACGTTACGCAAACGTTACTGAACATAATAAACCGCAAGAACGCGTTCATACAACCAAAGCCATATCATTTAAAGAGAGCCCGTACGTGACATCAAACGTAAAACAAGTTCCGCTTTCGTTATTTTAATCGACTTGTTAAGTACGCAGTGTTTTCTTCGTTGTAAACAGTTGTTTTTTTTTTTTTTTTTTTTATCAATTTACATGTGACGTACAACTTAACGTAGACTTTTTACATTCTTTTTCGCTCATGTCGATTGACATTCAGCACTCCGCAATCTTGACGAACAGTTGGACTGACCATTTCAACCTTACGAAGCAAATTTTGCATAAATGTCTAAAATTGCTTAATTCCGAAAAATGCTTCGACCTCTTTCGTTGCCAAAATAAATGTTGACCTAGAACTTTTATAGATTCGATATAAAATTGTCCAAAGTTTCGGCAATTGAATACCAATCTGGAGGATCTGATGACATCACCATATTATCTCATAACGACTTAAACTCAGAGGCGGATAAAGACAATGTTCCGCCCTAGGCAGTTGCGATTTTGCAGCCTAATTTTCTCCTTTTCTTTTATTGATGCATTGACGGTCAGAATTTGAGGCCCCTGAAAACTTGCCGCCCTAGGCCACTGCTTAAACTGTTATCCAACCGAACCATAAGGGTCTTGATTCGCCTCGAACTGAGTATTTGTTTCTCCCTTTTTTTTTTATTGCTCTTAAAGCAACACACAACTAACTACTCGTAATAGTAAAACCAGACCTGTTAAATCCCGATTAAGATTAATAATCATGAATTATTGTTCTTTTTTTAATCCATAATCATTATTAATTTAACTTCTTGAAATTTTTGATTATTAATGATTGCGATTACCAAATAATCGTGAAATAATCAGGACTATTTCAGATTAATGAAAAAAATCAGAAAAAATCAAAAAATAATCAAAAAAATAATCCCGATTAATTTTAGATTATTTTTGAATATTTTTGATTTTTTTTGATTTTTCCTGATTATTGGGTTTTTTGATTTTTTTTTGATTATTTTTGATTTGTTCTGATTTTTTTTATTAATTTTAATTATTTTCAATTTGTATTTGAATAACATCGTTTTTCCAAAGTTTCCCTATAGTCCGTGGGACCGGCAACGGACAAGTGAATTCACCGGCCACCTGTGGTTAGGACCACCCCTCGTCAAACCACCGGCAATACTTTCGAGAGGCGAATTTTACATTGCGATGTCATAGGCAAGGACATATGGGCCCCTCGCTGTACTACATTTAATTATATTCAATTACAAATTGAAAATAATTAAAATTAATAAAAAAAAATCAGAACAAATCAAAATTAATCAAAAAAATCAAAAAACCCAAAAATAATCAGGAAAAATCAAAAATAATCAAAAAAAAAAATCAAAAATATTCAAAAATAATCTAAAATTAATCGGGATTATTTTTTTGATTATTTTTTGATTTTTTCTGATTTTTTTCATTAATCTAAAATAATCATGATTATTTCATGATTATTTGGTAATCGCAATCATTGATTAATATAGGTCATACAAAAATAATCATTAAATAATCACTATTTCACTCATAAGAAAAAAATAATCTGATTAATTAATCATTAATTAAATAATCATTATTTAACAGGTCTGAGTAAAACCCTGAAATTACTTAAAAAAAAGAAAAAAGAAAAAAAAAACAGAAGCTAATTCGTAATTGAATTCTTCACAACGTGAGAAAGAATAAAAAAAAAAAACACATACAGCGCTTGATTTCAAAGGAAACTAGCGATTTTCGACTCAAGAAACTATTCTTTATTCATTTATTACAAAGGCAAAGAAGTGTTTTTCTGCACAGTTCTCACTTTCAATTGGAGATTTCACCTTCGGCTTTGGATCCATTGACCTTCTAATAGTTTTAGAAACGTTTGAAAGCATTTGAAAATTCAAGGTTTTCCCGCTGCTGCATCGAATGAAAAAAAAAAAAAAAAAAAAAAAAAAAAAAGAATGCAATACCCGTTCAAATATTTATGCAAAATCCAAAATGTTCCCCACATTGTTTTAACCCTTGGAAAACGAATCCATGCCGATTTGATTACGCTGTGATTTGAAACGCTTACCGTGCGCGATGATAACAACAGCTTAGGTCAATCATGGAGTTCATGGTTTGTGATTAATCTATTTCAACTTCATTTCTACCTCTCTCTCAACCCCCCCACCCCCATGCGACGCGTTGCGTTAGGTGCTGATAAAATTTTCACCGGCTTTCCAATGGACTTGCTCACTTAAAAAAAAAAAAAAAAAAAAAGAATTAAAAAAACTTACCAAAGCCATAAGTAGTTAAAATTAAGTTAAAAATTTTTACAAATTTATATTATTTTGCGTGCACTATATTCATGTGTTTCCTCAGTATATTCTCTTACAAAATACATTGCAACTTAACCCTTTCGAGCCCAATCATACATACCATTTGTATATTTTTGTTTTACACGAACTCAAAACGCGAGCGACATTGGGCACGAAAGAGTTAAATGCGAATTCATTTGCGTGATTACATAGTGGCTAAGCTTAAATTCATTTAAGAGTTATAGAAAGAAATTATTAACAATTGGATGAACAAAATTCGGTCAGTAATTAGAAATGAAAAACAAAAATAAAAATAAAAAAATACGTATTGCAAAAAAGTATCAAAAAATTGAGTGTTGGACACTCTTAGCTATAAATAAATTTTATATAAATTAATCAGAAAAAAAAAACGAAAAACAAAAAACGTGACTATGTGAAGAAAACGAAAATACTATAAGAATTTTAGTCTTTTTCGTTTGATGTTTTGTTCTTTTACACATTTTTTTGACGTGTCATAGAATTTAAGTAAAAAGGAAAAGTGTAAAAAAAAAAACTTGTGTATTTGTTTATGTTAATATGTAAATATGTATTTACGTATTCTTTTATGTATAGTATTTATACAATTTGTATATAAAGCGAATTGTTTTCGCAATCCAGATTAATGAAAAAATGTACATGACTTTCGAATAAAACCCCTTTAAAGTACCTAGCTATCGGAGATGAGTTCATTTTCCGGATCATATCATATTCATCTAGATGTTACGTTTGGATTCAAACCAGATATAGCTATGAAAAATATGTAGAATTAAATTGGTCTTTGTCGTTGCGCTCTGCCATGCTGTTGGTCGATGGTTCTGGATTTAAAGATTCACCTCAATTGCGCGTCGTGCCTTGCAGTGGGCCGGCTATGCCTACACTTTAAGGTTAAAAAATCGAATTTTTCAAGAGAAGATCAATTCACAGACGGGCAAACTGACCGATCTGAACCGAAAAACTCCGATATATAGTAACCCAGCGGCCAACAGTGCCTACCGTTTACAAAGTATACGAGACTGTAAGCGATCTGAATATTAATATAGCTACAAAGTATACGAGATTGTAGGCGAACTGCCTACCAATAGCTTAAAAAGTATACGAGACTGTAAGCGATCTGCCTTTTAATAGCTACAAAGTATACGAGATTCAGAGACGTAACGAAGGTATCGGGGGCCCTTATGCAAGATTTCCTAAGGGGCACTTGAAAATGAATTTCTAAACGCAAACGCCTAAGGTGAGTCAGATTTTCATTTTTGTTTTGATTCCTTCTTTCGATTCCTTGTCTTTCCACTTTCTCTTCCATAAAAAAGTAAAACCAATTTTATACAATGTAATAAAAACGCCATCGACGATCTTTTCTACCTCATACTTTGAAATGATTTCTAAAAAAAAAATATCTTCGGGGGCCCCCTTGCACTGCGCCGCCTGAACATGTCTAGTTACGGCTTTGACGAGATTGTAAGCGAACCGCTTACCAATAGCTTACAAAGTATACGAAACTGTAAGCGACCTGCCTATTAAAAGCTACAAATTATACGAGACTGTAAGCGAACCGCTTACCAATAGCTTACAAAGTATACGAGATTGTAGACGAGCCGCTTACTAATAGCTTATAAATAATACGAGATTGTAGGCGAACTGCCCACCAATAGCTTAGGCGTTCACTCTACAAAACGGCTACGATCGAACAAAAGTATACTACGATTGTATATGAGGTCGTAAGCATTACCGCCTACGGCCTACGAAATGTGTTACGGTTCATTGCTTCTGTAGGCAGCATTTTGGCTGCTGGAAAGTACTTTAAGATGCTTTTAGGCTTTCAATCAGCCCGATTCGGAATATTCCCGGGAAAGTTAATTTTCGCAAGACTAAAATTCTCCTTTCATTAAATAGATAGGGTAAGGAAAATGATCGGTCTGTGCCAAATACCCATTTCTCATCAAATTTCTTCCCCAAAATATTTAAGAAAAGAAGTTTACTCTCGAGAAAAGTAAATTCCCCGGAAATTTTCAGAATCGGGCTGAGTATTTTCCTAAAGTAATAATTATTATTCAAATGTTTGAGGCAAATGCGCGAAAATATTCTCTATGTACATATATATTTGTATATATATCTTGTTTATATATATATAGTTCACACATTGGGGAATGACTATGAATCGTAATTATTCAGTTTTGACTTCGCTCGAAAGTTTATTGGCTTTTGTGCACAACGAGTCAGTCAGAAATTCTCATTGTCATCCATTAGGAATGAAAGAAAAAGAAAATGAAAATAAAAAAGAAGAAAAAAACTTTAAGCCAAAATAATAGCTTCAGATAGCTAAACAAAAACCTTTAAAAAAATTATGCTCAAGACTCGAAAATTACGCGATCCAAGTGATCGTGCAAAACTGGTCACACTGGCTCGTCATTAGCCAAGTACTTGCAGGTTCTACATTAGCTAATACGTCGCAGAACTCGGAATGTTTGTGTTAAAAAAAAAAAAAACCCCACAAAAAAGAACTCCTCAGCTTTTATCAATATGAAAAAAATTCTTTGAAAAATTTTATATTTATATATTGATAAGACAGCAATGAGGGCAACAAAGCAGACGCTACTTCGACCGTAGTAAAGTGTAGGTACCCCTTTCCGCTCAAAATCAATTACTCTAAATGAAAATTTTTACTCCTCAAGGTAGAGATTCGATGAGAGTTCATTTGCATAAAAACTTGTTCCAAATACATACATAATTACAAAATTTTGCAATTGTGGAACATTGGACGTTTTGGGGTTAATGTTTATACAGCATTCTGTATAAATAATAAAAATACCAAAAATACCTGCCAATAGTTTACAAAGTATACGAGATTGCAGGCGACCTACAAAACGGCCACGCTCGAAGAAAAGTATACTAGAATGGTATATGAGGTCGTAAGCATTACCGCCTACGATATGTGTTGCGGTTCATTGCTTCCAGTGGCGTGTCTAGAGAAATACTGCTTTGATAGTGCTTATATTTTCCACAGTGGTATATTGAACAATTATAAGACATTAACCCAAAAAATTTTTGGGGGGGGGGGGGGGGCTAGAGGAAGTTTAGAGAGTTATGGACCAAAAACCAAAAAAATCCGAAAATTTCATAACGTCCGATTTTGATGAAAATTTATATATAGAATAAGTGAAAAATTCTAAGAATTTTAGCACTAAATTTTTTTCAAAAAACTGGTCCTTTCTGGACCAGTTTGGAACTAGACCCTAACTAGACTAGTTGTAATCGGTTTCTTGAAAAAATTTTGACGCCAAAATTCTTAGCATTTTTCGCTCATTCTATATATAAATTTTCATCCAAATCGGACGCCATAAATTTTTCGGATTTTTTTGGTTTTTGGTCCATAACTCTCTAAACTTCCTCTAGCTCCCCCCCCCAAAAATTTTTGGGTTAATGTCTTATAATTGTTCAATATACCACTGTGGAAAATATAAGCACTATCAAAGCAGTATTTCTCTAGACAATTAGGATACAATGAACAGGATGTGCAAAAATTAATTCACTATATCCAGATTCGATTGTAGGATCTTGAAATGAGAAAGGGAAAACTGGGACAAAACTAAACCGTAATGATCATTGGAACAATTTAAATTTTCAAACGATTTTGCAGTTGATTTCTAGCACCAAGCAGATAGGAACAATAATTTCAGAAGAAAAAAAAACAACCTTGAAATTGCATTAACCTTTCGAAAGCCAACTGTACAAATAAACTCTCTTCTTTGCAAACCCAAACAAAAGAAATTTATTAGCACTTGAAGTCGACTAATTGCATTATCGCTGCACTTCACAAAAGCCGCGTCCCTCGGTTTATGTAAATATTTGTTCACATGTCTATGGGTTAAAACATGTTGTAGCTTGATTCGCCAAGCTCGTTTTGCTCAGTTTCGCAAAATACGAAAGAACTACTGCTAAGAATAAAATGAGGAAAATAAGAAAGAATTATTTCTTCATATGGGGCATCAGCAAAATTGAAGAAGAAGAAAAATCGAATTTATTTTGGTATGTTTTAATGTTTTCTGTTTCTTTCTTTATTTCATTTATTTATTTTTGTTTTTTAAGACGAATAAATAGTTTCGCATTTGGTCCAGCATTTTTGGCTGGAAAAACTACAAGTCGAGTCAGCTCTGATAGGATATTTATCCAGTGGCCAACAGTGTCTACCGCCTACAAAGTATATGAGACTGTAAGCGACCTGAATACTTATATCTCCAAAGTATACTCGTACGCGAACTGCCCACCAATAGCTTACAAAGTATACTCGTACGCGAACTGCCCACCAATAGCTTACAAAGTATACGAGAATGTAAGCGCCCTGCCTATTAATAGCTACAAATTATACGAGACTGTAAGCGAACCGCTTACCAATAGCTTACAAAGTATACGAGATTGTAGGCGAACTGCCCCACCAATAGTTTAGGCGTCCACTCTAAAAAACTGCCACGCTCGAAAAAAAAGTATACTACGATGGTATATGAGCAGGGATGCCCGCGGAGCAAGCTTCGGAGCATTGAGAGCAAATGCTTGTGTACATACACAAAAGGCAACAAGCAAGCTGAGAAATCGAAACCTGTTTAGTCTGACATCAGGCAGCGAACGAGCAGGACCTATGTCGGATGAAGCAAAAAGAGAGAACTGAAAAAGCCGAAAAACGTTCTTCAGTGCAATGCGCACACACACTATCGCAAGCTTTCAATGTAGTGGTGGGCATCCCTGTATATGTGTTCGTATGCATTACCGTCTACGGCCTACGAATCGTGTTACGGTTCGTTGCTTCTGTCGGCAGTATTTTGGCCGCTGGGTATCCGGGAAATTGTTCGCTCTAGCACAACATACATACATACATACATACCTATACGTACCTATGCATGCACACGTGAAAATGAGTGATTGAATGCTTTCTTTCAGTTTTAGAAATGATGCGTCGCTTTTCTGTGATGCCCCTTCGGCGTATAAGATTGGCGTCTGCACCGTGCGGTGCTCCAATTCATTTCAGCAGCATCGCAACCGATGGCTTCGAGAGGGAAGCTAGGGAAGATGGCGAGATAAGAACGAAATCAATGGACACTTTCACAAAGGAGTTCCAGGAAAATCGCATTGAGGTAACGGGCTTACAGAAAATTATACTCAGCGCCGGCTCATCGATTGCCGCGCTGCTCGATCCGAAGCGGTAAGCCTTCTATGGAATACAGTGGAACCCAGTATACCTATGTATATAGAAATTGCTTGATTTTTTAATTGATAATTTTTTCGCATTCTTCGTCTTCTATGTTTTTCTCTGCTGTATCTCTGCTGCAGTCACGATATGATCGCTTGCCTTGGTGAGACCACAGGTGACGTCGCACTGGAGAACATACTGCAGGGCATGCGCGAAAGCGAGGAGGGTCGTCGCATACTAGAGCAACGGCCGCGTATCAGTAGCACAACGATCGATTTTGCACATTTGCGAAAATTACCAGATGACACATTCGGACGTGCATATGTGAAATTCTTGGAAGACAATGTAAGTTCAGAATTAGGTTGCCCGAACCAACGGAGCACGGGGGTGATCAATAAAAAAAAAAGCAGTTTATTTTTTTTTTTTTCTAGAATGTCACGCCCGATTCGCGAATGTCAGTACGATTTATTGCGGACCCCGAGCTTGCTTACGTCATGACACGCTATCGCGAGAGTCACGACTTGGTTCATACAATTTTAGGCATGCCAACGAATATGCTCGGAGAAGTGGCTGTAAAATGGATAGAAGCTCTAAATAACGGCCTACCGATGTGCTACGGTGGCGCTGTATTCGGTGCCATTCGGCTACGTCCCAAGTAATTACCCCATTCTTTTCTCGCTCACGATATCTAATTTGCTATTCAATGGAATATGTTTCCTTACAGACAACGCAAGGAATATGTTAGACGCTACCTTCCATGGGCCATTCGAAATGGAAAAGCAATGAAGCCGCTGATGGCCGTCTATTGGGAAGAACGTTGGGAACAAAAGACCGAAGATCTCCGCAAGGAGCTCAATATAAGCGTATTCAAGGAGGTGTGATTCCATATGTAGTTGTACTTATCAGAGGATCTCGAAAGCTTAACGTCAAACTGACATACATATTGTAGTGAATCCGTAAAAACACAAAATGGAAGGAGTTTCGTCAGCCGCTTAAAGTTAAGTTGACACTCAAAATCGTTTAGAATTAAATTGTTAGCCTAATAAATAATTTAAGGACTTCATTTTATATGCCTTCATCGTATTAAACTGTGTACGCCGCCGACCCAGCGGCCAACAGTGCCTACTGCCTACAAAGCATAAGAGACTGTAAGCGACCTGCCTATTAATAGCTACAAAGTATACGAGACTGTAAGCGAACCGCTTACTAATAGCTACAAAGTATACGAGACTGTAAGCGAACCGCTAACCAATAGCATACAAAGTATACGAGACTGTAAGCGAACCGCTTACCAATAGCTTACAAAGTATACGAGACTGTAAGCGAACTGCCCATAGCTACGATATCTTACAAAGTATACTAGGTTGGTATATGAGGTCGTATGCATTACCGTCTACGGCCTACGAATCGTGTTAGGCGTTCACTGTACAAAGGCACGCTGAACACATTTTACTAGGTTGGTTTACGCCGTCGTATGCCATTACACGTTCCTACCGGCACTAGAATCGTCGCTTACGGCTCATTGCTTCTGTAGGCAGTATTTTGGCCGCTAGGAATGGCACCTTGTTCGTTCATTCGTCCGTTCGTCCGTCCGTTCGTTTGCAAAACAGTTAGACTGTAGATGGCACCACCGATGCAATAAATCATACGCTATTCGGTGGTGATGATGGAAATTTTCTAGCCAAAAAAATTTATACTAAATCATGTACACTAGGACACTGAGAACACTTCAATGAAATGAGAAAATGAATTGGAAAATTTCAATAGCGTTTGGCTAGCTTCTGGCGGCGATCCCATGCTTTTTTTGCATCCATAAATTCGGAAGGCTTCCATTGCCGGAATCGCGTGAGGTCAACAGTACTCGATGGCATATATGCAAAGTACGTATTTCTTGGTGGTCCAGACGTACGAAGGTATGGTCGCATCGAAAACCAGAAAATCCGTGCTTCATGCATAATGATTCGATCAAGTTCATCGTAGTACTTTTGACGGAATTTTTCACCCTTAGCAAGGAGATAATCTCGGCAGCCGTAGCTAACCCGAGAAGCATTTTGCGAATTCTTCAATTTTCGGCACTGGCGCTTCCTTTGTCATTTTCTCCAATGCACGTAATATTCTTAACGATTCGGCAAAGATACTCTGACGCTCCTCCAAACTGTAACGCTTGCCATATCGACGCTGAATGAAATAAAGGAGTATTGGTATCTTGTGAGCGTCGGGCAATGCGGCGAGAACGAATTTCGGATTCTTTTTCATCCGATCAAAACAGCATTTCAGCATATAGACCATATATGGCTTATCGTTTGGATCGAAGTAATCACGATCGAAGGATAGAGGTACGTTTTCTTCTTCTTCTTCTTCATATACATCATCTTCATTTTGTCCCTTATCATTTTCGTCTGCATTATCTCTCGTCGAAGGAGATTCTAAATGAACTGTACGATTGTATTCGTCAACACTTTTCGACCAGCGTCTCGTGAATCCCTCATCGAAGGCCCTCTGGATATCCATATAGCCCGATGAAAGCGTCATTTGACTATTCAAAACTTTTAGGATTGATGCCTGAATCCGTTGTTCTTGCGTTGTTGGCATCGATGTGCCAATATTAAAAATTTTACGATAGTCAAAACAATAGGGCTTATGCTTTTGATTAGCCCGAAAAAAGTACTGTTCACCATCGTCAAATGCAGTCTTTTGCCTTGCAGCTGTCCCACAAAGTCCACGAAAGAAACAGTCATGTTTTTTACTTGTCTTTAGAATATCACAGAACGATGGTAAGGGAATTTTTGGCCACACGCTAACTCTAGATGTCCAACCGTTTTTAAAGCTTCTCCTATTATCTTCTTGTATATCCTCGTCATCTACGATCGTTGTTACTTCGTAGTCCCTTTCTTTGCATTGATCACCACCAATAATAGCATGAGGATCACAATATCTGATCGTGCCGATACCTTCGAGAATTTCTAATTTTTGTCTTTTATTCGTCTCCTTATTCTCCTTGTTCTCCTTATGGAGCTTCTCAGTGTCGTAGCGTAATTTTTGCATTAACATTTTCACCTCACGCTCAATTTGAGCTAAAATTTCTTCTCTAGTACGTTGAGCTCTAGCTGCTCCATCAAGGTCAAAATAGCACTTAAGATTCGCACGTTTTCTTTCTTCCAGATTATATTTCCGTTGAATTATGGCATCAATTAGGCTCTTGTGATGGGAACAGACAATGAATTTCTCGTCGATTTCCTTTGCGATTTCGTCGCCGTTGTACAGAATCCTTTCGATCTCGTCTCGCAATATGCAAGCCACAATACGTTTGGAATATTTTCGGCCTGTAAGTTGCAAACCAACGATTCGCCTCATTTCGCACTATGTAGGTCGGATCCCGATATACTTCGTATTCGGCTAAAGATACCATCTGTATGGGTCTTTTCATTTCAATGGGTCGATAGTGGAAAACTGGTGATTTAATCGGCTCTAAATATGGTGAGACGTAACTCTTTGGAATTTTGAACTGTTTGAATGTGGTTGGCTTTATGATAACACTCTCGTTATTGCTCCTTGATGGTTCTCTATCCTCTGGAGGATTATGCGGCAGGAGACGATCCAATTCGCGCAGCGTTGTCACCATATCCAAATGTGCAATGCATGAATAAATTATTTGTTCATTGATGGAGTAGCCAGGCCCGTTCGATTTATAATGCGATTCCAATAAGAACCAAAGGAAGGCGAGATCACTGCCGCGACTGATTTTCATAAGTTTTTTCAATTGCTCGTTGGAAGCCATTGGTTTTAACCCAAGCGATGCCAGGCATGCCTTAATGCGATGCGTCGAACGCTGTTCGCCGTCGTACAGCAACGCTTCGAGAAGTCCACTAGCGGCGGCACATTGAAATTTGGATATCCCACGAAACCAATCGGGGATATCACGCTTTTGCATATAACTCTCGATCTCCTTGGCGCCAAGCTGATGCTCAGTGTACTTATTTCCTTTTGGGTGTGGACATTGTAAATGACTGGGCGGAAATAGAATTGGAAAATTCTACAAAAATTTTGAAATCTTCATAAAAAAAAAAAAGAAGGGTTTTCTTTCACTAATTTATAATTCAAAACAATATGCTTATTTCTCCTCGTTGGGTTGTTTGTTGTAAATGTTAGCATACTTCGATCATTTGTGTTCGTAATCAGCAAGAAAACGAGTACCTGAATATGGAATACATATGTATGTGGGATATTCAACACGCCTAAACATATGGAACCATTTGCAATCAACTGCGGTGTTGATTGTAACTAGTTCCATACGTTTGCATGTGTTTATTTTGCGTGAATTTACGTTCCGCAGCTCACGCAGTATTGGAATTCCAGGCTTAACGCTGCGCCTCGACGGGCAATAATTATTGCTAGCAATCTGTCAAATTGCTTTGCCAGGTAGAGGCAATATTGCCAGGGTGGGATTTTTATGTTATGCCATCTTCATATTCAAAATGACGTCGAACAGGCTACTACGCTGCGCACGCGCTCTCGATGCCTTGAAACAACTTTGCGATGAGTGTGACAAAGAAGAAACTCTCTTATTTTTTCTTCTCTGCGATACAGGCAGTTCGCAAATTTTTAATATTTTTTTTTTTATTTTTTATTTCAACGTAGTCCTTTTTAATTTCCTTCGCCATTTGAAGCCACGCATTATTTTTTCATATCAGTACATTTATATGATGAGGTTTTATAGCCCAAAGAAATTCGAACTATCGGTAAAGATGTATTATCTTATAAATATCGGCGACGCACCAATCCATTTTGACGATATACACACTTTGAAAAATTCATAGAAATGAAATTCAGCTGTCAAATAGCAAAATGACAGCTCATTGCCAATCTCAAAGTTGGCAATCGCAGCGAAGCAATATTGCTTGCCATATATTGCCATCTTTTCAAAATGAGCGGTCTCCATTGGCAATATTGCTCAATTTGACAGATTGCTAGCAATAATTATTGCCTGTCGAGGCGCCATGTAAAGGACGTCATTCTCAACGATTAAAATTTTTGAAAACGTTTATTAATAGTTAAGCACTGAAATTGCGCCAATTTATGCTCAGAATGGCTGTCACGGGTGGGAGCATTTCTCGTGGAATTTCTTAGATTGTATAATACACTAGAAGACCCGGTGAACTGTGCACCGGCTCCGAAAAAGCTAACGTGTCAAAAAAAAAATAATAATAATGAAATTAAAAATAAAAAAACGAAGTTTTAACCTTTCCCTCACTACGTTTCCCACTCATTCCCGGAGTCACCTACGCCCATTCCGATGCTCTATCCCATATATAACTATATATGTCACTCAGGAGCCGTTTCTATTTTGCTCTTTTCAACACGCTCTTGGGTACCCACCACGGTCTTGGGTGCCCACCAAAATTAGCATTTTTCACTTAGGTACTCACCAAAAGTATTTCTCTCTCGCTCTTTTTTTGCCTGCCGAGTAACATCTCTTTCTAACCGGCGCGAAATGTCCCGCTCAAAATCTATGAGAGTGACATATATAGTAATATAAGCTTCTAACAACCTCCTCCCACACCCCCCACCACCCATCATCTCTCTCTCTCTACTCTCTCTTTCTCTCTCTCTCTCTCTGACTCTTTCTCTCTCTCTTGTTCCCTTTAAATGCACCCGTTTGGAGCCGAGATGGGTCCGTGGTAACACCACGTACTACCCCTGCAGGAAATGTGAATAGTTTAACTCAACTCAAACTTTACTAGTGCTGTGAGGACCATTTGAAGAGTATATTGGATATAGTAAACCACTAGTTCTCTTAGGAAAAATTTTCCAGTCTACTTTTGCGGGCTTTCGACATTTTAAGACCACAATTTTCCATATTTAGCAGAAAGCAGTTGCGTAGCTTGTAAATAAATGAATGAAATAGCTGTGCAAGCATGTCAGAGCCCTATACGAAACTCTACCCCCTTTTTAACTAGTTTTTGAGATCTCGTCAAAGGACTGGTTGTCTTTACCCTGTTGACCCAGTGCTTACTAAAGGGAAGTCTTTTATATATCGGCGACCTGATCAGTTACCCCCGTTGGTGATAATGTGTTCTTGGCCTTTTCCATATAACATTATGTTAGCTCATCGCTTATTCGCTTTTGCTGGTTTTGCTATACACTTTGAATATCTTGTTGGTGTACCACATAAATGCCTTTTTCTACTGAAGTGGCACATAAACATTAAGTCTGACTTAATCAGATTAATAATCAGTCAGTTAATTTTGTTATGCTATGTTCTCACTAGGTCGGTTTAGGGTCATCTAACCCAAAAATATACCCTGGGTTAACCTTTAACACTGAGTTTAGGACAGAGTTGCATTTGAAATTTTCAGTTACATTTGCTAGCACTGAGTACAAAAACCGGGTAAAAATTTAATACGACACTGGCCGGAAGCTTTCACGTGCAGAAAATGAGTGTGGAAGGATGCACGTAGTTGGCTATGTAAATTTTGATCACAGGTCGTGGAACGTTTTGTGATGCCGCTTTCACTATTAGCTCCATTAATCTTTTTTTGTTCTTGCGGACATTGCAATGATCTTCTGATATTATTGCTTCCAATATTCCTTTGGCTTTTTCAGCTTCTTTAAACAATTCTAATATGGAAAATTCCATTTTTATTTACAATTTCTCGATGATATATCTTGCGCATTTTTAAGTTTTCAAACTCCCAAGCCGGACATTATCGCATGAATGTAATGAAAACAGCGGCCATCTCCCAACAAACTTCATTAACAGTTAGGGTTAGTAATGCGAGTAGCCGCAGTATGAATTTTCACCACTTCGGAAGTAGTGCAGAAGTAGTGAACTTTCCGGCTGGGTCATATGACGTTAGTAAACCTTAACTCGTTCGAAACTGATATGAACGCTTTGAGTTAAAGTATCGAGTTAAGAACTTAACCCCTATAGTGAGAACATGGCATTAGAAGAAAATAGAAGAAAAAGCATATAAGGAATACGTGACTGAACGAAAATGATGTTCAATGAATGGGCAAGAGAACATCAACACACAAACGGGTGACTGATCAGTCAGACTGAATGCTTATGTGGCGCCTTAACATCGGTGTGTATGGATATATCGATATTAGAGAAACATCGATGCAGTGCTGCCAAGTCTTCAGAAGCAAAATGAACTGTTTAATTTTGCAAACGCGCTAAAAAACTATAAAAATTAGTGATTTATATTTTTTAATATCAAAAAGCGCTAAATAAACAAAAATAAATTTGTTTGAAAGATAACACAAGCATCAAGTTTGTTTCTAATGCAATACTAAAACAATTTTGTAAAATTTGTTTTTTTTATTTATTTATTATAACAGTAAATTGAAATACAGGCTTCATTAAATGTAATCAATAAGTTTAAGCCGACAGATTTAGAAACTTATATAATATTTATAGAATCTCTTATATACATATCTATAGACAATATTCGCTGTATGATATGAAATGGAATATGGAATTAATTTGAAATCTAAGTGTACAAAATCACAAAATGAAAGTTGAATAATTGCTTCAATTGATTTTTCGTTCACGCCCACTAAACGTAAGCAATTAAAAACATCTGTGAGTTCATTTCTCACTAAAGAAACCATAAAGGATTTGGGGTGGGAACAGTCATAACGTATCGATATTGCAATGACAATTGTCAAGTCTGATTCAATACGAATAATATGGAAAATACAGTAGTTATCGACTAGTATAAGCAAAAGTCGATTTTGCCAAGAAATTTCATTCTTATAATCCGGTTTTTCGATTATATAAGACCTGCGTTTATAAAAATATTCTAAAAAAAAATCAAATAACTGTTTTATTAAGCTAACATTAATTTTCTTATATAAAGTACCGATATTTGATAATAGGGGTGTAAGATTTTTGATTAAAACAAAGTTTTTTATTATTAAAAATATTGTTCCAATACGAAAATGGGTTTTTGGTTTTGATAACCAGTTTCTTAACGGCGGATTTTGTGCATTATATAACGACGTTTCTGACTATAGCGATAACTACTGTATGTATATTGTGCCAGTCAAAACGTATCGTAACGTAACGTCACGGACGAGCCTATTGAATTTCGATTTTTGACGAGTTTCTTAGTTAGACGTCCAGTATGAAATATTGCATGCGGAGCCAACATGAACTGTTCTTAACATTTTTATTTTGATAACAGTCTGATATTGTATAGCCGCGTTATTATTAACTACTTCCCATCAACAGACGTCATTTAAATATAAAATTATTCACATAGAAAATGTAGTCCGTCACCGGGTTGGCCATCTAGATTTAATAGCGACTAAGCTGTATGCATCACTGCATCGATATATCGTAACTAACATCGGACACCAAATATGCGATAGTCTCCATGACATTGATGGAGTATGTTTTTTTATTGTGAAGAACGTTATAAAAACAATAATCATTTGAACGATTATCAATATCGTTACCTTGATATATATTAATATGGATAATCAAGGAGTGCGTTATCAACTCAATGGTCAGCTATATAAGTACACAAATGTGATGAAAGGTAAGAGCGTTTTTTTTTGATTGATATGCGTTTATGATATGGAATCGTTCAGGATGGCAGTACCGCTGGTTCACTGTGGATCCTCAGACGGGCACGTTGAGCTATTATCTTTGCGGCGACGATGCAACACCATCTGCACACGTCCTGGGCAGTACGCCGAGGGGACAGGTGCATCTTGCCGGTGCAGTCGTCTGTCCCAGCGACGAAGATTCGCGTACATTTTCGATTGGATGCGCTTCGGGTGATACCATCAAACTACGTGCGACTGATGCTCGCGCTCGCCAAGAATGGGTCGACGGGCTGCGCGCCGTCGTCGAGAGCTATACCAAAGCAATGGACATAAGTAATGCATCCGCATTGCCGCCGCGCGAACTTTTAGCTGCTTCGGATGCAATGTTCGCAGCGAGACAGGCTCTGTACCTCACCGAGCAATGGTATGTGCGTAATTTTGAAAGGAAGATAGTGCGATTGTGCGCCCAATGATATTGTGTTGCAATCTTCTTTTTCAATTTTCTTTAATGCAAAGACCAATTGTCTCAAAATCGTGTTCATCTTTTAGCAATGCTTCCCTAGCACGTTCCATTGAAAATTTGGATACAACATTGATCTCGATCACCGATCCCGATTTGTTAATTTTGAAAGCCATATCTACAGCAAGTACACAGTGTCTTCATCAGTGCCTTAGCCTATTGCAACGTCATCAGGAAAACCAGAATTCTCGTCCGACAACATCGGCATCATCTGCCACATCGGTCCATTAGAATTAGGTAAACACTCGTGCCAGAGTGTCTCAAATATTCAAATTTCGGTACCTTTCCTGTGTAAGGGTATTTCGAAGAAATTTCAAATTTTTCAGCGACCAGATATTTAATTTTTATGCTAAATTTGCCAGCAATCGTAGCAACAGTGTGATTTGCAACATTTAAGTAATTAGCTAATACGTTTCTCTTTCCTTTCCTACCGTCTACCTTCTACCTTCTAGCTTTCTCCCAATTAAGCCTTATTGTTCCGTATAATAGTTCGTTTTACGAGCTTTTACTGCAACATTTGCATTCTTATTTTTGTACTAAAAAGGATCGAAACTATCGAGTAATTATAAATTTTGTTAAGTCGACTTAAGATGTTATCATTTTAATGGCGTTATTAATGCCAATTAATTAATGAAGTAAATATTTGAAAAAAAAAAAATTAATAGTTCTTAAATAATATTTTATATGAAGCGTATTTAAATAGAAATGAATGGCCATTCAGGGGTGTCATTGAAATTGTCACGAGTACGAAAGACGCCGAAAATTAAAATCGTACACGATTTCAAGTCGTGTCATGAAATCGATTCGTTTTAGATATTTTCGAAAAGGATAAGACCAGTTTGTATTGCTAACCCTACTTCCTTCCTTAAAAAGAGACCTCGATAGTTGCGACCATCGATAGTCTGAAATATCGATAGTATCGATAGTACTATCGGAAGATATATTCGGAAATTTAAACTTGGAAAATTGCTAGTGAATTCAATTAAGCATTTTAACAGCTGTTTAACAGTTTTTTTAAACCATTACTTTGGATTACCAATTTGAAAGTTTAATATTTTAAAAACCTTAAAATTTGGTGGGGTCCCTATATAAAATTTAATAAAAATTAATTTTGTTTTTTGCCTTAAGTTTATTCCCTTCTCATTTAATATCACGTGGTAATAAACAAGAAGTCGATTTTTAAAACCTTTCTTACTAAATTCTCCATACTTTGTAACCAGCACTGATGCTGGGCAGCATTTTGGTGACTCTTTTCCCTTGGATATTGAAAAAAATCGATTTATTTCTGTTTTCTTTATGAAAGTGATCAGTAAAAAACCCATTGTAAACATTTGACGTGATTTTTGGTTAAACGCAAAATCGAAAAAATCTCTCAAAACGGACAAAACATATCGTTCTGGCACCAGTGCATAGAATAAAATTTTAGCATGACGCCTATAATTCTCACATGGTTTGTAAAATGGAACACTTAAGACTCGCAGAGTTTCTGAGGATTTTTCACGACGGGATGAAGCAAGAACGTGGAAGTTTGTATTATTTATTGGCTCGATTGAGCTGGGAAGCTATCGATAATTTTATAATCGATAGTTTCGATAGTCGATAAGTTCCTTAATCGATAGTTATAGTAATCGATAGGTTCAGTAAAAGATTAATTCAACAATCGATAGGTCCAATTATCCATTTTTTCAATAATCGGTAAGTTTAATAATCGATTTTTCGATAGTAAAAATTATCGATAAGTTCAATAATCGATATTTTAAATGATCGATATTTCCGATAATAGTTTCCAGAATCAATATTTTCTATTATCGATAATTTTGAGAATCGAAAGATGAATTTTGCAGTGGCTCTCGCCCTTATTTCAATAAAGGAAAATGGAGGAAAAACCCCTCGTTCCGGCATCAGTGCATAGATTAAAATTTTAGTATGACGCCTATAATTCTCATTTGGTTTGTAAAATGGGACACATAAGACTCGCACGATTTCTGAAGATTTTTCGAGACGTAATGTAGCAAGAAGTTGTGCAAGTTATAATCATCATTACCATGACCCCCATCACCACCATCATCTCCATCATCACCATCAACACCATCATCATCACCAACCTGAACACCAACCTCACCATCATTATCACCATCATTATCACCATCACCACCATCATTATCGTCATCATCATCATCATCACTATCACCATCATCACCATATAAATATATCTAAATAAAGGCATTTTTAGGAATCTGTCAATTTCAAAAAGAAAGCCCTCTGTCACCGCCAGCACCACCTTTCCAACGCAAAAGTAAATGTCCATGAATCAAAACTATCTAGTCTTCAAAAACCATCGATGTTTTGGATAGTTTGAAACCATCGATAGTATCGATAGTGCTATCGATCGTTTCTCCAGCTCTATTTCAATAGTCGTTAGGTTCTATAATCGATAGTTTTAATAATCGATCGGTTCAGTAATCGATTATTTCAATAATCGATAGGTCCAATAACAGATTTTTTCAATAACCGGTAGGTTCGATATTCGATAGTTGATTTAATCGATAGTCAAAGTTATCTATAGGTTCAACAATCGATAGTTTCAATGATCGATAGTATATTCAATTACCGATATTTCCGATAACATTTTCTAGAATCGATAGTTTCGATTATCGATAATTTTGAACAATCGATAATTTTGATAATCGAACGATGAACTTTCGAGCGACTCTCGCCCTTATCTATACTAATATATAAAGCTGAAGAGCTTGTTTATTTGAACGCGCTAATCTCAGGAATTGCTGGTTCGAATTAAAAAAATTCTATTTTAGTGTTGGATAATCCATTTATATTTAAGATAGTTATTAGGTCTTTGGTTGTACCATATATCAAGCCCAATGCCAATACTTACCTTTGACGGCTAACGATTCGATGGAAAGAAAATGATCTTAAATGTTCAAATCATTGAAATATTGTATTTTTTTTTTTTAATCTTCATACGCAATAAATCGAATTCGGTTTCTGCGTGAAAAAAGTTACAACATCCCCAATCGATACATTTACAATTTTTACGATAGATACAGAAGTTCACAGACAGCTTAATCGTATCAAATATTGGGTTTGCCTGTCTGTTTGTTTGTCTTGTGTGCTTTCCTTCATCTTATATAAAGGCTTTTACGCACCAAAAATTTATTTTTTCTCTTGCTCTTGTAGCCTTTGAAGGATCATGAGGCTAGAATGATTTTTCTTTAGTAGTTTCGGCCGAAACCATTCCTATTCCTTTTTGATCGTTTATGCAAAGAAATTATTTAAAAATAATCGATTTTTTAAAATTCGAATTTGGATTCGTGGCTTCTTTCTACACGGATCTTCAATGACCTTACGGCAAAAGTACATACATATGTATTCACGAGATTTGTTTTTTTTTTTTTTTTGTAATTTTATTTTCCATAGGACCACTTTTCAACGTACATAAGAAAATACCTATGCACATGTTTGCGTATACAGTTATGTACATATAAGAATTTTTCTTTTGCTTAGTAACAGAAAAGTTATTTGAAACCTGCCTAAAAGTGTCTTCAGTTTTACATACATTGTACTTAATGATAAAAAGTTTAAGGCAAAAGTATAAAAAAAAAAATACAGTAGAAACTCTCTCAGGCGGACTGTATGTAGTCATAATACTTTCTGTAAAATTATTTTCTTAAACAAACAATTTTTGTGTTTAAATTGTTGCGGCATTGCGTTGAATCGATTTAGTACTATTTAGAATATATTATCGGTGAAAAACATAAGCTCTAGCGTGTCCTAATCGGACCGTATGTGAAATATTATTTCAAAATCGAAGGGTTTTAATATCCGTTCGAACTTAAGAGTGTACTAAAAATGTGCTAAATTTTTAAAACTAATGCTTTGGTCTGTCCCAATTATCCTCAGTTTCAGATTGGTGAACGTCCAAAGCTCACAATTCAAATACTAAAAATTTTATTTTATTCTTTCTGAAGTACTTTCATACGAATAGAACCCAGCGGCCAACAGAGCCTACCGCCTACAAAGTATACAAGATTGTTATAGAACAGCCTACCAATAGCTCACAAAGTATACGAGATTGTAGGCGAACTGCCTGCCAATAGCTTACTTTATGTGGTGGTGGTAGGCGTTGACTTTACAAAACGGCCACGCTCGAGCAAAAGTATACTAGGTTGGTATATGAGGCCGTATGCATTACCGCCTACGGCTTACGAAATGTGTTACGAGTTCATTGCTCGTTTCTAGGCAGCAATTTAGCCGCTGTGAATTATTGTTACAGATTTATTTAGTTTTTCATTTATTTATTTATTGTTTTTTTTTTTTTTTTTTAATCATGCATTGTGAAGAAGACGAGGGCGAAAGGATTATAACTGAACGAATGGAATTGAATAGAATCGGGTTGAGCGAATGTTTTATATAGTACTATGTATGTATAGCGGGTATTAAGAATTAACTTGTCTATTGCGTATTATGCCACTAAGCGTTAATATTTTAGTCGTTATTTTAAGGACTTACGTTTATTGGGATTTAAAAGTTGAATATAATTCAATTCATTCGGAGAGCGACAAAAATTTTACTATAATCTTTATTATTACACAAGTGAGTACGTATATTCTCGTATGTATATATGTCTATATATACCTATAAATATTTATTTCTTACGGACAAAAAATTAGTACAAATAAATGCTAATTGGCGATAATTAATTTGACTTCATAAATTTCAAAAACAAAGTCAAGTCAATTTATTCGTTAAGAAAGGAAAATTTGTAGCTATATACAAGAGTTCTAAATTCTAAGACAGAAAATCGGGAATAAATGCGTAACTTAGGAGTATATATAATGCGGAGTAAGCTTGTGCTAAAAGCCTGTTGAGAGACGCTCGGCTAACAGATCCATTTTTTTTTTTTATTGACGAGCAATTTTTTTTTTTTGTTGAAAATAAAAAGTTCTTTCAAGCTTCTTTGTGTTGTACGGTGTAAATGTGTTTGTGTGTGTGTGTGTGTGCGTGTGTCGCAAATGAGTAGATCTTTCTAAAAAAAAAGAGAATTAGGTATGTGCGTGTTAAATTACATGATTTTCCCGAAAATTTTTTCATTCGAATTGCGCCAAAAACTTTACAATCAAAACGATAAATTTTTTTTTTTTTTTTGAATTTGACTTCGTCGTTCCATCCAGAGTTGCCAGAAAGTTAATTTTTATAAAAAATATTGAATTTTGATTTTTGTCAATAAATCACATTAAACGCTAAATTGGAACTCATTCAGATGGGTTGTCAGGCATTTGAAAACGGCGGAAGATTTCTCAGTAAGGGAAGAAGGCACTTTCTGCAATAGTTTCAAAATTAAAAGGAAAATTATTGTTTTTTCAATAAAAAGGAAAAAAAAAAAAACTAAAGAAAAGACAAGAAAATCAATTGGTTGCCACTTTTCGGAGATGCAGCGAATATTAAAGTAGCATAATTTTTGGTGGATTACACTAGCTTACAGAATTCGTTCCCGGGACATCTAAATTCTTTTTTCTTATGGACTCTGGCCTTCAAAATACGAAAAAAAATATTTTAAAAATTGTTTACGAAATGGCGTTTTTTGTATGAATTTTTGAAAAAAATTCTTTGTATTGTTTTTTAAAAAACAAAAAAAAAAAAAAACATTTGAGGGGGTTTTGCGGCTTTTTCGATCGGAACTCGACAATAATGTAGAAAATGGATGAAACGAAAATGTTCAGGAGTTTTCTCTAATCATATGTTTTTTTTTTTATATTAAATTTTAAAGGTCTACAGAATCTTATTTTTTTTTTTTACCGTAAGACTATGTGACAAAAAGTGTTAGAGGAGTTCAGTATCTTCAATTTGAGGGATCATTGGCTTAAATCGGATGATGAATTGTCGAGTTCTGCTCGGAAAAGCGCTGTACCCACGTAAGTTTTTTAATGTTTTAAAAAAAAAAAAAATAAAAAAAAAAAACGGCTTTAAAAGATATTTTTAAATACATTTTTCGTGATTAGAAGGCCAAGGTCCATAAAAAAGTGCATTTAGATGACCTGAAAAAAAAAAAAATTATTTGTAGGCTAGTGTTACTTTATTGGCAAAAAAGCCTAAATAAGCCTTGTATAGACCCTGCAGGAAGCCTGTCGCCATATGGCCCCATGTCTATATTGACGTCAATATAGACAAGAGAACTAGTTCCAACGTCAACAGTATTTATGGGCGGTGTCATTATAGAAACTGTACTGTCAAGAGGTACAGTTCATCTTTATTGACTATGTCAACAACGTGTCTCCTTATAAAAACGAAAGAGTACTCCTTTTGTCTACATAATAGTACCGACGTCAATAGTTCGTCAATAATTCGTCAATATTTCTTCGGTCAATTGTTGACATGCAATGTTCAATCAATGATAAAATGTCAATAACGCAAAGGGTTGGGGCGGGTATAACTGGTCAGTAGTGACGTTGACGCGGTCAGTAGAAAAAGAGTATAGATTCACTATTGACATTTCCTACAGGGGACACATCAAATCCCAGCCGGACTTTTTCGCATAAAGGAAAAACTCATTAATGTTTTCACTGATGATGTCAAGGGGAAAGTTAGAGTTCTTCTAAAATCTAATGACATTGTCATCGAGAAAAGGTGTTATTCATCGCAACTCCCATGACATAGTCCGTGTTTCACTCCCGAACGATGACATTTTCTTGCGAAACAGGACGTATCCACTCCAATTTCGATGACCAACTGGTGACATGTCCTCTCATGACGGCCAATGCCGCTTGTGTGTAAATTTCATTAGAAAGTTGGTGTAGAAACAGGAGGAGTCGCGGCTCTTATGTCATGCTGAAATCATTGATGGTTTCACCAAGACTTTTCCTGCTGGGATGCTTGTCAGGCATGTGAGAGTGTGTAAGTGAAAAAGGCACACGTATACGTTGTGTGAACAGAATTCACTAATACACGCTCACATGCCTGACAAGCATCCCGATAGGAATTTCAACTAATTTTAAACTAATTTAAAATTAGTTGATTTTCAGTGTCAGCTAGTTGTAATTCTGACTTTTTTGTATGGAGCGAACTAACCTTTTTAGCATTACGGTGTCCTACGAGTAAGTCAATTGTCCAGTTCTGCATATCTTTTGAACTAGTTGAAAATTACTTTATTTCAAATTGCATAAAAAAAAATTACATTAAAAATCAAAGTAGTATTTCTTCTTCTTCTTTTTCTTCCTCATTTTAGTCACAAACTGACTGTTGACTGCATATAATTTCAGTTAGTTTTAGAACAGTTTGTTTTCTAACTGATTGAAAAACTAACTTTTTTATTGAACTAACTGTTTTCGTTCCCACAGGGATTTGATATGTCTATACAGCGCAAAATAATTTCTTCTCAGATTATGTGAAATTTTTCGAAAAAAAAAAACGATAAATGAAGAAATTATAAAACAAAAATCATTTAATCGATTAGTTGAAAAAGTGCTCCCAACCGTTTTGCAATTGCAATGAGTTCGGCACGATGAGCTGCCAAAAAATGCGGATTTATTCAAAAATCAGTCTAAAAATTTTGCATCTAAATACCTATAAAATATTTTCTTTAATTTCGTTTTTGTTTTTTTTTTTTGTTTAGTTTTCCTTTTAGATTTTTCCTAATTTTTGTTTTGTTTTTAAATTTTCTCGTTAATTTGTATAAATAATTTGTATTCCATAATAATAGTTTTTGTATTTGTTATTAAGTTTTTATTTTCTATTTGTCCTTTCGTTACGCACACTATATGCGAATCGCATAAAAATTTGAAAAGTTTTCTCGATTTTTCTTTTTTGTCCATAAAATTGTTTTTGAATTTCATTCCAAAAGGCATTTTTGTTCTATTAAGACCTAAAATTTTGTTTTTGTTTCAAATTTTTCTACTTCCGAAAATCGAACAGAAAAATAATTGAAATACTTATAAATTAAAAGTTTAATCTCGAAAGTTTGATTTATTTATTTTATTCTTTTATTTAATCTTCTTATATAAAAATCTATCGCACTCAGAATTTATCGTTTCTTAAAATCGTGAATCGTGTCTGTGTTGGTGTGTTTTACTGTTTTTTTTTTTTTTTTGAAATGTAATTTATACATACATACAGACATATGTACGTTTTAGAAGTGGGTACGAAAAGTGTTGTGTGGATCGTGTAACAGTTTGAAAAAGAGTCCCGAGCTGCTCGTATCTTGGATCCATTTCGATTTGCCCGTCCTTCACTTCCAGTGATAACGGGTGCAACGACCACGAGGACTTTGGGAAATATATACATAGGTATAGATTTTCCATACATTGTAACCATAGTATACGCAGTTTAGTATGACACCTATAATTCTCATTTGGTTTGTAAAATGGGACACATAAGACTCGCAGAATTTCGGAAGATTTTTCATGACGTGATTTTGCAAGAAGGTGTGAAAATTTGTCCTATTTTTGGGTTTGATAGAGCTGGAAAGCTATCCGAAGTTCGATGATCGATAGTTTCAATATTCGATTGTCTAAATAATCGATAGATTCAATAATCGATGGGTTCAATAATCGATAGTTTCAATTATCGATAGTTTTTATAATCGATAGCTTCAATAATCCATAGACTCGATAATCGATAGTTTCGATAATCTATAATTTTGATAGTCGAAAGTTAAAATTTCGAGCGACTGTCGCCCTAATCAACAATATAAGGGATTTTTTTTCTTCCAAAATCTGTCCATTTCAAAGAAAGAAAAGCCCTCTCTGTCAGCACCAGCACCACCACCACTTTGTCAAAGCTAAAGTAAATGTCAAAGAATCAAAATTATCGATTGTCTTCAAAAACAATCGATGTTTTCGATAATTTGAAACCATCGATAGCTCTAGTCAACATGCTGTGAACGCTAAGTTGGTAGCGCACCATTTAGCTGAATTTTACTCAACAATTGCACAACAGTTGAGTCTGTTGAATGCACCCATCATATATTACTATATACATATGTCACTCTCATAGATTTTGGGCGGGAGATTTCGCGCCAGTTAGAAAGAGATGTTACTTGGCAGGACAAAAAAAAGAGCGAGAGAGAAATACTTTTGGTGAGTACCTATGTGAAAAATGCTCATTTTGGTGGGTACCCAAGACCGTGTTGAAAAGAGCCAAAATAGAAACGGCTCCTGAGTGACATATATAGTTATATATGGCACCCATAACAGTGCATGACCGGCTACCAGTAGATGAAATGGAGTATTCAAAAAAGATCAGGTCAGTCGATAGATTCTCTGTAAAAAACTTTCACGATTATAACACTAACCGTGGCGGTGGTCTAATTCCGCTCTCTGTTTATGAGACAAGCCATGAAATTATGGTCTATTTAGACAGGATTCCTAGCTGGACATATGTATCTATGGTTTGTGGGTCGTTCGATTGTTTAGGGGTGCGTGTTATATTTTTTTTTTTTTTTTTGTGTACCACGCCCTCAAAAGAGAAAAAGCAAATCCTTTGAAAGCGGAAATCATGATGACAAAAAAAAAGGGTGAGCAAGGGTTAGACACAGAAATCCTGCGTTTTCTGGCTTTAAACTGTCCACTTGCCTTAAATGGTATGGAATGTCCAAAACAGAGCTCTGCTGTGTTTCCTGCATAATGAGCGATGATGAGGGGTTTCCAAGGTGTTTTTTTTTCATTTTCTTCTTCAAGATATGATAATTTGTGTTGTCCTTTGAGGCTGTTCGTGTTCGTGTGTTGGCGTGTATGTATCTTATGTTTTAAACTAGCTTAAAATAAATAATCCGAAGAGATCAATTTTAGTGTTTTTAAAGGTACCTACTCGTGAAGGAATAACAAACTAAAGTAGCAATTTAATAATAATAATAATAATAATAATAATAATAATAATAATTGGTTATAATAAAAATATTACTAAAAGAATGGTTTAACAGAGGCTTAAAAAATTTAAGGGGCTTTTTCTCAAGATCTGATGGGGTCTGTTTTAGCTTGCAGAAAAAAGTTAAAAAAATATCAATAAAACGATTTCCAGAGACCGGAAAGAAAAGAGAATAGAGATCATTTTGAGTATATGCAAAAGACTTAACTCCATCTCTTAAATGAGTACGATAAAATAATCAGATGGAAGCTATGCAGGGATATACATAGGGTGAGCCCCCATAGATGATTTTCCCCGTCTGGGATGCATCGGCTTACATAAAATTGTGTTCTTCGATTGCGTTTTTTTTTTTTTTCAAATTTTCCATTTGAAAATGATTTTCAAAATTCGATATTTAAATAAACTATCGTTTCACTTAATCGATACTTATCGATATCGAATTACGTTCTCTATCGATCGTTTGTTTTCGAATCATTATTTATTTTTTTTTTGTTTTAATATATTAAATCGTTTTTCTATTGCACGTTTATGGAATTAAATTTAAAATTTATGCTTAATTCAACTTTAGGTCAAGTTTTCATTTAATTTTAAGTCTTAATCGTCTGCGCTAACGTTCAATCGTGTGTCCATATCCTTTCTCTTCTCCTCTTCAAATCTCTACCCACCTCTCGCCTCCTCACCACTCCTGTTTTTTTTTTTCCCCTGCAGTAATGAGCCGGTTAATTTCCTGAGAAGGACTGGCCTTTGACCGTACCAAACCCTACCGGTTATATTATGGCAGTTCGCTCCATCGAATTCGGCTTGCCGGCGGTCGGTAATAAACGGGTTGGTTTAAGGGTAGTCTGGGTGTCCGATGAAACTTTCATCAACTTAGAATATCTACAAGAAATTGGTTTTTTATTTTCCTTATTTCAGTAGCCTAAAACTAGACAAAGTTACGACAATTGACCCAAACAAAAAAAACAAAAAAAAAAAAATACCTGGCAGCCGTTTTGCAGACCGGTCCCTCTCCCAATGACAGGCCCATGTTAAAAAGGTCAGTTGAATACATTAGAAACGGAACTATGACGGACTAGTGCTGGTAACATGAGGGACTGACCGAAGGCTACACTTGATCAGTCCATATTACTGCAGGGTTTCCACTGATTGCTTATCAATGGTGGTGGAGAGTTTTTTTTTTTTTTTTTTAGCTGTTGTAGCGGTGGGTCTTCTATAGGAATATTTTATGATTAGGAATCGGAGTCTTCGTTTTGGGAGTTTTTCGGAAAAGCATATTCCAGCGGATTTTGGAAAATCTTACCGAGGAAGCCATACATCTCAATTGAGCTTCGCATTGATAACATACGATAACATACATAGTGCGTTATCGATGTTCATCGAATCAATCGAGACAAATGGGAGAAATATTACGTATTGAGGGAATGATCGATTTGAATAAAACAAAACCTTTGTTTTCTGTTTTTCTTTTTAGAAATGAATACCTAAATCAAGTTAAGGAAGCGAAAGAATACTGCAATTGCCAGTCGGGGCTGGCTGATGTGATGCTAGACGCTTAACGTATAAATCGACATATACCTAAACTATCTTGGTTAGTCCCGAAATATCCGGGATTTGGATGAATTGTCTCTTCTCTATCATTCTGTCCATTCTGTCCATTCTTCATTCTGTCATTCTGTCATTCTGTACTTAAAAATCTAAAGCGAATGTTTTCATTTGATGCTTGCTTGTTTCGGTTTCAATTTCAATTTCGGTTTCTGTTTCCGCCTTCGGGATGGAGCACTCGTTCTACTCATTGCTGGCGATGGGTTCGGTTTTAATTGAACTGGAGCTGGGTAGCGTGCTGGTGCCAGCGTTGGCGGCCGCATTGGAGCTATCTTTACCTGCTTTGGCCTTGAATATTTGTTGCTGGCGTCACCGTTGCCGTTATGCTGGCAGTTGCGGTTGTTGTTATGCTGCTGCTGCTGCTGGTAGCAGTGGCCGTTGTTATCGATAGTCCCGTCGAGGCGGCAGCACTGCCGACCAAGTCAGCAATGTCATCGCTGAAAAGACGCGATGGTGAAAATCCAACGGCGCCGCGTTCCGTCTTAAAGCCGCTTAACTCAAGGCTGAGCTCCGTGAGCGGTGAGTGGATGGGCGTATCGTTGGTTGGACTGTTGCGTTGCCCGTGGGCTTTTGATTTTATTGAACCAATAATGCCTGTCGATGGTATACATGTCATTGGGGTGTTGCCACTTGTTGTAACTGTTGCTGCCGATGCGGACGTCGATGTTGATGTCGATGATAATGGCAACGAATGCGTTCCGCTTACACCAAAACCAATCGGATGAATGTTTAGATGTTGTTGCTGTTGCTGTTGCTGTTTTTGCTGCTGCTGCTGCTGGAGTGCATGTTGCTGTTGCAGGTGTAACTGTTGCAATTGATGTTGCTGCTGTTGGCTTAACAAAGCCGCTGTTGGATTGCAACGTCCGCCGGGTCCGCCGAAATTATGCAGGGCAACAGCCATGCTGGGCGGTAGATTTGGTAAATTTGGAATATTCGGCAGACCAGGCATACCAGGTGGTGCACAGGGCGATGGTGCATGACGGGAGCCCAGAATATTACTACCTCCAGCTGTGTTCGAGCCAGAGCTTAGCGCTGGTGAAATGCTTGACTTCGGTAGCGAAATGCCACCGGGACCGCTTCCTGGCATTTGGCCCATTCCGCTCGCTTGAAGATGCGGCGGCAGATTGAAGAGATTGGGTCCGCCGGGACCCTCGCCTGCGTGCTGATGCTGGACAGCAGCCGCCATTTGCATTTGCTGGCGTATATTGTGCGCGACGGCGGCTACCGCTGCAGCAGTTGCCTCCTGGGACATTTGCTCACTGCCAGCTGCACCAGGAATCCCATTGGGAAATGGCCCGCCCACACCGGGATAGTTAAGAGTTGTGTCTTGGATCGGGTACACCGGCTGTCAAAGAAGAAAGAAAAACAAACAAAAAGCAATGCAACCAAAAGCAAATTGGAATATTAGACCCATGAAATCCAGCACCCATTATGGATGGATGTTGTTAAAAAGAACTTCAAATACCCACCGAATGTCGACCGTAGGGTAGATGTGAAACCAATCCACTGCCATCGTCCTTCAAATCCTTGGAATCTCGAAAAACGACAGTTTTGATAACGCCCTTGATGTGATCATCCGGCCAGATACCGAGTAGTATACGCTGGGGTCTACCACGACCCTTCGGCCGCAAATCGGGACCACCGTCAATCGATGGGCCGAGCATATTATGGACACGATTGGCATACAGCACAAACGTCGGATACGGTATATCGTATTTTCGTGCCGCCTGCGATAAGGAGAGGCCCTCTTTGAGCACACTGAAGATCGCTTCAGCCATCGTCTCTGGGCGCCACGATTTTAGGGGACCGCGTTCGCGAAATCGCAAATGATGCATGAGATTTTGGTTGGTGTTCCAGCATTTCTGCCACATCGATTGCAATTGGTATTGATAGCTGTCTGCTGGTTTTGAGAGCACAACAAATTGAGAAAATGTCATTTTGGATTAGGAGGGAAAACGTGCAATTTTCGTTGGACGCGAGTGAATATTTCTACAAACCTGCTATCGACGAACTCGAAGCTCCCATCCAGGCGTGCGAGTTCTCCAGCATTTTGGCCTGAAAAAAGCATGAAGAAAACACAAAAACAAAAAGGACTCATTAGGATCGGACTTCATATAATGCAATATTTATTTCCATACGTGAATGTGTGTGTGTGTGTGTGTGTGTGCGCCCAAATGCATGCCACTGTGTGCGAGCGTAAAAATCGACATACATTTTAAAAATCGAAAATGTACATCAAAGGAAGTCAAAAAGATAGGTAGGTAGGTAGGTACTTCGTCCTTCAAGCCGGCCGATTCAATTAACACAAAATCAACGATTCGCTCTGGCGATATTGCCGTTAATTGCATAACAATTCCGATCAGCTTTTCTCAAATGCATATATGCATGCGAAGAGCAGTGTAGTGGGCAATATCGAACTTCAGGGGGATTCTTCATTCTCTCAATTAATTCAGAAATATTAAACGACGGAGCCAACATGATTTAAATCAAGGCTTCAAACCAATAACAACATCCAAGACACGAACGATAATGCTTATGATCCATTTTTGGATCCTTTTGTGGTTCTATCTTCTTCCATGCCTAATATATAGGATATCTATGTATCAATGTTCTATTCGGGGGAAGCTTGGAGAGTGAGAAAGGACCTCATATACAAAGTTTTGTGTCGAATAATCGACACTTCCTTTGTTATTTTCCCCTTTTCGTTAGCACTGAAATTCGTAAGTATGTCAGTGACTTATGTCATCAATGAATTCTTATATGCATAGGTATATCAATGTATTATATATATATATATATATATATATATATAATATATGTAAAAAAAAGTCAGCCTTGTTTTTGTTCTACTTTATGCAAGTATCTCTGAATATGCATGCACCTTGCATGGAGCAGAGAGACCCCTTTTTGCTTTTGATTCTGATTGAAGCAACTCGGCGAGGAAAATACTTACAAAAAAAACAAAAAAAAAGTACAAGGAAAAAAAAAATAAAATCTAAAAAGCGAACCTCTTCAAAGGTAATTTACATATTAGCAAATGAATAAGGTAGTTTAGCATCTGTAAATTGAAGAGCTTGCAAATCGCATGACTGAATGACGTTACAATGCCGCACAGTGGCGGCGGCAGACTGAGTTGCGGAAGGCTATACAGTTAGGCGCAATCGGCGATGAATCCTTAAAATGTTTCAATAACGTCGGGTAAAAATGACGAGAGAAAATGACGGCAATAAAAATATACATTTTCGCGGCAAAGCTTGGCCAGGTCAATTAGGAGCGAGCATGTGAAAAAGAGAGCGCGCATATGTATGTTGGAAATATCATCATCGATGTTTGTGATATGGACAGTATGCAACCATATGGATTGGACATTCGAAACCAGCCATCAGTGGCTCTTAGACACTATGTCCGCTTATTTTGGAATTGCGGCAAAGCCACAGCAGCAGCACTATCACTATCATCATCATCATCATCATCATCTTGCCACATTAGGTGTATGTATACAAACTTTCGAGCGGTACCATCTATAAAAGGAAATAGCAAAAAATGGGAACGAAAAATGTCCGAATGTTCTTTCAAACAATCGTCTATGACTATGTCATGGACGGTGTTATTTCCTACCGGACTGTATTGCATTGTTTTTGAATTTGTATTTGAATTGTTGTCGTAACTATGTGCTCTACATGTGATTCAATTAATGTCACGTATACGACATGTTGTCCCCGTGTACAGAGCACATTTTCATGGAGTCATTAATGGGTGCTTTGTCCGTTTGTTTGTTTGCCTGTTTGCTTGTTCGTTTGTGCGGTCGTGTGCTTCAAATTTGTTGTGGAATTTATGCATGCACCGGAAGAGCTTAAATGACAAATGCAACGTTTTTCTTTTTATTTGAACTGCAAAACTGTCAAAGCGCCGATTGAACACTCTGCGTGTGTTGTGTGCACACACACACACACACACATACAATATGTCAACATCTTTGGGAGGCTCTTTCGTCTATTAATAGAATACATTTTAAGTTTTATGCAATCAAAATGTTGGGATTGAAATAGGATATTCAGTCCAATGCGGATGATATATGGTATAATTGGGCAGGTCGATAGATGGGAAATAAGAGATAAGTGAGTATAGCATATGAGCAAAATGGCAGAAATAGAATGTAAAGAGAGAAGAGTGAGTAAGCAGAGAGATAGAGAGGATAAAGAGAGAAGAAGAAAGAAGAGAAAGAGAGATGAAAGAGGAGATAAGAGAGAGAAAGAGAGAAAAGAGAGAAAGAGAGAGAAGAGAGAGAAAGAGAGAAGAGAGAGAAAGAGAGAGAAAGAGAGAGAAGAAGAGAGAGAGAAAGAGAGAGAAGAAAGAGAGAAGAGAGAGAGAAAGAGAGAGAGAAGAGAGAGAAAAGAGAGAGAAAGAGAGAGAAAGAGAGAGAAAGAGAGAGAAAGAGAGAAAGAAGAGAGAGAAAGAAGAGAGAGAAGAGAGAGAAAGAGAGAGAAAGAGAGAGAGAGAGAGAGAGAAAGAGAGAAAGAGAAGAGAGAGAAAGAGAGAGAAAGAGAGAGAAAGAGAGAGAGAAAGAGAGAGAAAGAGAGAGAAAGAGAGAGAAAGAGAGAGAGAAAGAGAAAGAAGAGAGAGAAAGAGAGAGAAAGGAGAAGAGAGAGAAAGAGAGAGAAGAGAGAGAAGAGAGAAAAGAGAGAGAAAGAGAGAGAAAGAGAGAGAGAGAGAGAAAGAGAGAGAAAGAGAGAGAAAAGAGAGAGAGAAAAGAGAGAGAAAGAGAGGGAAAGAGAGAGAAAGAAAGAGAAAGAGAGAGAGAAAGATAGAGAAAGAGAGAGAAAGAGAGAGAGAAAGAGAGAGAGAAAGAGAGAGAGAAGAGAGAGAAAGAAAGATAGAGAAAGAAAGATAGAGAAAGAGAGTGAAAGAGGGATAGAAAGAGAGAAAAGAAAGAAGAGAGAGATAGAAAGAGATAAAGATAGAGAGAAAAAAGAGAGTGAGAGAGGAGAGAAGAGAGAGAGAGAAGAGAGAAATAAAGAGAGAGGGTCAAAGAGAGCGAGAGCCAGAAAGAAAAAAGGGAAGGAGAATGGGATAAAGAAAGAGGGAAAAGCAGGAAAGCGTGAGAAAAAGAGAGGATACAGGGACTGAGTATTTACTTCAAAGTCTCTCAAACGAATCTAATGGGACAGGAAGGTGGACTCGTTGCGTAAAAAATTCAAAAGCAGGTAAGTATTACAGAAAAATCTATGAACGAAATCATTATATTTCATTATGAAGCAAAGAAGAGGGTTTTGGCTATATATCGAGCAAGCTATATTATCGATATCCCGTTGGCGGTTCCAATTAACAAATCAACGTTATTAATTCATAAAGTCAACTAACTAGCAAAGGTCCCATGATAAAAAAAGTTCAATGAAAATTTAATAATCAAAAATGCAGGTGGTGTACAAAGAATACTAGTCGGTAAGAAAAATACAAAACGCCGCAGGGCAATCGACTCGGGTAAAATAAGTTATTTTATTGCATTCGCAAGGCACCAAGGTATCGAACTGCAAAAACACGACTCATACATGCACTTCCGCCTCCACATGAACGTATGTAATTAAGCTGTTTTTTTTTTCTTTCCTTTTTTCCTTCTTTTGAGTCTCCTTTGTCTGTCCTATATCATTTCGATGATGATAGTTCACGAAAACTATGCATTTTTCACCAATACGCCGTCCGGCTGGATAAGTAGAGTTTCCCATGTTAGTTTCTCTTCGCACACACTCTGACTCTCAAACACACACACACACACACACAAGCAGACCTCTAACAAGTGCACATTCGTTTGAATGTAAAGGGCGCCTTTTGTGCCGTGTAATTTCGTATGGCTAAGCATTTCTAAAGTGTCTGTCCTGGTGCAAGTCTTAAGAGGCACCTTACACTTTTAATAGACGCAAAGCATGCAATTTTCATGATTTCTTGTTATTCTTATTGTTATTGTTATTGCAATCGTAATTGCATTATATAAATTCAAATATTTCATGTATTTCACGTGCAGGGTGCGTCGCAAATGTTGAAAGAAGACTTTTTATGGTGTCAAAAATTTGAAGAGCCGTGTTTTTTTCTTTTTTTTTTTTGGTTGACTATGATGTTCCGAAATAATTTTGATTCATCCAGGAGGAACTAATGGACTTTAAACTGAAATAATTGACAACCACAACAACAGAGATGGTTTTTTTTTTTCATTGGGTGCCCACTTTTTTGACAAATGTCGAATTTCGTATGTTGGTTGGTTGGTTAGTGTGGCTGCCACCATTAAGGGTGTGACACACTTAGGCCTCACATGGGCCCGTTGCGAAACCGAGGAGAAACAACGACACAACTAACATCCACGACCTGAGCTGAGAGTTGAACCCACAGTCTCTCGCATCGTAAGTTGGCATATCAACCAAACACGCCACGGAGTCCGATAGCGTCATATGCAGGCTCTGATTTTGTTGACTTCTATAAATTTAAAGCATACTTTATGGAGTAAAAATATTGTTCAAATCACATAAAGTTAAGATTCAAAACGATTTTTAACTTCAATTGAAGTTAGGAAAGCGGTTTGAAGTTTAACTTCGCTAAACTTATTCGCAAAATGTTGGTACGAAAACCGTTTGCCCCATAAAGTATGCTTTAAATTTATAAAATTCAACAGAATCCGAGCTCTGGTCGCGTATGCTAGGCACAAATAATTATAATTCGAATTTGAAAAGTTCATATAAAAAATTTCGTTGAAATCCCCTACCAAATAATTTCGAATGATGAGCGAAGATTGATAGATAAGCGCACCCTTATGCCACTCCGTGCCACACTTTGCCAAATTTTTGCATATAATATTTAAAGGACTTTCGACAAGTGGTTCCCTTAATTTCAAGATTCATTCAAATTCTATTTTGAATTATGAAGATTTAAGAGACATTTTTAATGGACCTTAATACAGGCTCAAAAAAAAAAAAAATCTCCATTCAAGTCCATTCTCGATATCAATTGCACTCATGTCCATTAAGATTTATTGCCCTATTATTATTATATTTCAAGTTCAGCAATTAGAAAATTGCGCATAGGCGAACCGGCCGATGGATAGATCGACAAACGGACAGATAGACGGACTGAAAGGTTCACATCAAGGTGCTAAAGGGAATGTCCCGGGGACGCTGATGCACAACACTCGGTTGGCTCAGCACTTTGCTCACGGATGAACAAACGCAATGTACCCTTGAGAGAATTTATCTGCTATGAAAAGAAGAAAAAGTTAACTTTTAACATTTCCTCAATACCCAGCAGGAAATTTCAATATTTATTTATTTATTTTTCTTTAGAAAAAGTTTAGCAAAAGTTGGGCTATTTTGATTTAATCCGTAGATACACATTTAATGTATGTACTTATGTATATATTATGTATAAGATATTGTAGGTAAATGCAATACATACAGACTGAACTGCTTCACGTACGAGTATGTTGTATGTACGAGTGCGTATGTGTGAATGTTTGCCAGCTAGTGTGAGTACCTCCATGCAATTCGCGCAAATTGCGGTGCACGATAGATTAGGCAGTAATTATCGAAAATTATGCACAATACGCTAAGGAGGCGCCGCCGTCCGTTTGAGCGGACGCGGCCAGACATTTCTACGAGCCGAACGCAATGGATAAGAAGACAGATGGATAGATGGAAAGACAAGCGAGTGGGATAGGACTGTTGGGCAAATATGACAGTTAACTCGACGCATAGACAAACAGAGTCAATACTCGTATGTATGTGTGAATGTACGACCATTGGAGGCCGGCCAATAATGCGTTTAGCATCAACAAAGTTATACTATTTCACAACGCATTCGTCAATTGATGCGAAGGACAGACAGACGAACGGACGGACGGACGGACGGACGGACAGACGGAGGGACAGTTCTGTGACAGCAAAATCGACAGTGACATCCGCACTGAGTTCGGAGTAATCAGCATAATGTTTTTCAAATCAAAGACACAAATGGTCAAGTCAATGGATAAATGGACGGACGAACGAACGAACGAACGCATCGACGAACATATGGACGGGATGGATGAATGTATGCATGGACAGATTAGATGATGAGCAGCGATTGCGCTGCGCTGAGTTTAGAGGTGAACAAAGCATATGCATGTGCATATGGATATGCAATGCGGGGCAGAGCAGCAGCAACTTCAAAATGCAAATAAATAATTTATTAAGAGTTCCGCTTTGGCGGGCATTCTCTTGGCAGCGCTGAGCGTTCAGCTAATTTCGGATACGGATTCGCAATTTCGAGGAGGCGCGCTCGAAGGTCTCCAATTCTTGGATGTAACGATGTTGTACATGTGCACGTTCGCCTTAAATGCATTTGAAGCTATGATCTCTGAAAGGACATCGCAAGGAGCTTAAATCCAATTGTCAACTAATACAACGTGCTCATTTGCGAGTGTGTGGCTTTGTTGGGATGCGGTGACCCGGTGGGGAAAAAAGTTTCATCATTGCTTGGACACGTGCACAATCGGAATTTGTTTCTTCGCTCGCAAAATTCGTGCTAATTTTCAATTCGCTCCGATAGAGGAACTGTTCTTTGAGTCGAGCTGCACGATTCTGCTGAGTGAAATTTAGCTATTTTATGTTCTATGTACATATGTCATTTGATATGTGTGTGTGTGTGTGTGTGTGTGAGTGTGGGGTGCACCTGGAGCAGTGTGTATTCATGCCCGTCGGGCTGAACTGGCCGAACGATTTAGGTACATACAATAAATTCACATGCCTTATTTGGCAATGCCTGACCGTCGAAAGGCAAAACTGTGAGTTCGCAATGCAAAATGGAATTGCCATCGGAATATATACCAGAATTGACGTGGGGAAGCAGACAGAGTGCCTACAGCGGGCAGTGGCTAAATGAAATTGGAATGTAGTTTAAATAATAATCAAATTCAATCAATCACTCGCAAATTAACAAATTGACATTGTTCGCGAATCGATCATTTTGCATAATACCCCGAAAACCCAATGAAAATTCTTACATTTGCACATATGAACTGTCGAATCGTAAGTGACACACCGACAAATCAACCAATCGAAAAATCGACAATGCGACACACACACGGACTGACAGACAGAAACACACGAGCTTCCGTGTAATTGTTCGAAGGGCTGAGCTGAGCAGCATTTGCTTTTCGAAAAAAAAAAAAATTAATTGCCATATTTATCACCGAATCGCATTGAATTGATTTATGCAATTTGACTGCAGTGAAATTCGATGACGTCAACAATTCGCCTGTCACTCGTTCGCATCTCTGACCAGCATTGCATGAAGTACATACAATGGTCTTTTTTTGTTATTGCTACAATTTCTACTAACAAAAGAGCTCGAGTCAAGAAGGTAAGAATATCTTAAGACACTTCCCCCCCAAATGGCAATGCACACATAATGGGCTGCTTTGACTGGAAAGACCTAAGTCACTTGAATCGTTCTACGCGGAAAATAGAAGCTGGAACTTTTTTTGAAAAAAGGTGTCCGATTTCGCAGTTTCATCTGTGTGACCGCGGACTAAAAGGCGAAATCGGTAAACAGCAGCAACACCGCACAGGACGACTGAGCCGCCAAAAACAGCACATGAACAACACGGTGCGATCCTAATCAGATTCGATCAGGGAACTAGAGCTGGAGAACTATCGATAGTTGCGACCATCGATAGTCGATAGGCTGAAATATCGATAGTGTCGATAGTACTATCGGAAAATATATTTTAAAATTTAAACTAATTTCATTTCATTTCATTTTCATTTTTTATTCATTCATTTGTACATTAATTAAGACAGCAGTCTCTAATAGTACATGATCCATCATAAACATCGCATTTCCATGCCAATTTGATTGGCAAATAGCTAGTGTTTCCAATCAATCATGTTTGAGCATATTTAACATTTAAATATCAACCATTTGGTATCCCTCCTCATTTAATATCACGAGGTAATAAACAAGAAGCCGAATTTGGAAACCTTTCATACTCAATTCTCCATACTTTGTAACCAGCACTGATGCTAGGCAGTATTTTGGTGACTCTTTTCCCTTGGATATTGAAAAAAATCGATTTATTTCTGTTTTCTTTAGAAAGTGATCAGTAAAAATCCCTTCTAAACATTTGAAGTGATTTTTGGTTAAAGGTAAAATCGAAAAAAATCCCTCAAAACGGGAAAAACCCCTCGTTCTGGCATCAGTGCATAGAATAAATTTTAGCATGACGCCTATAATTCTCACTTGGTTTGTAAAATGGGACACAAAATACTCGCACAATTTCTGAAGATTTTTCGAGACGTGTTGAAGGAAGAACGTGCGTAAGTCAAAATCATTATCACCATGACCGTCATCATCACCATCATCATCACATCATCACATATCACACATCAACCAACTCACACATCATCACACCTACCATCACCATATCATCATCATCATCACATACATCATTACCATCACCAACATCATCACACATACATCACTCATCCACATCATCACCATCACATCATCCACATCATCACCATCATCACCACACATCATCACTCATCATCATCATCACCACATCATCACCATCATCATCATCATCATTATCATATACAATCATATCATCACTCCATCACATAACATACATCATCATCACACAATCACTCATCCCCACACACACATCATCACAAATCATCATCACAAATCACATCATCACAACTCATATCATCACCATCATCAGCACCAACCTCACCATCATCATCGATAGTTTCGATTATCGATAATTTTGACAATCGATAGATGAATTTTCGAGCGGTTCTCGCCCTTATCTAAATAAAGGCATTTTTAGGAATCTGTCCATTTCAAAAAGAATACAGCCCTCTGTCGCCGCCAGCACCGCCTTTCCAATACTAAAGTAAGTGTCCATGAGTCAAAACTTTCGATAGTCTTCAAAAACCATCGATGTTTTCGATAGTTTGAAACCATCGATAGTACACAAGGTACAACAAGGTACGTGATCTCCTGATTTTATATATTCATAAAATAACCGCGTGGTGGCACGAACAAAAGGCACGTTTTGTTGCTTGATTCACCTATTAAATACATATTAGGCCTATTAAGGAGACCGTGGGGTATCGTGGCAAAAGTGTAAAAATTAAAAAATTTTAGTTAAGCTTCCAACAACAATTTGTTTTGAAAAATCTTGCACTTTTTCAATTTTGCCATGAGACCACGGTCTCGTCAATGGAGCTAGTATCATTTCTTACGCGGATGCGAATTATTTAGCAGGGCTAAACAGTTTCTAAGATCTTTCAGGAGGTTTTCATTAAGAGATCTGCTGGAAAACTAGATTTCTTTTTTATTAAAGGTGAATTATTAAAAGATTACTGCATATTTATAGGAGCAAAGCACAGCTTCAGGAGTGGAAATGTCGAAAGTAGTAGTAGTATGTTCATTTATTAATTGATTCCATTACGAAAGTATTTCCATATATATATATATATGTATGTATATAGGGTTTGATATTGATACTTAATCTTCAAATTGGTTAAAGTTCATGTTGAAGCCTGTATCTTGATTATGAATGAAATCTTGCGATCCTTCAAATCCGTGGCGTAGTTGGTTGAGATGCCATCTTACGAAGCGAGAGGCTCTGGGTTCAACTCCCAGCTCGGGCATGGATGTTAGTTGTGTCGTTTTTTCTGTTCTTCTTTCTTTCCCAATTTTTCGTTACACTCCATTTCATTTTTTCTGTAATAATTTGTAGCTTGCTTCTAGGCATATTTAAGATGGACCGTATTATGAAGAAGCGCAGGAAAAAGTTCAAGTTTGAGCTATATTTCCCTGGAATTTCCCTCTCAATCCACCTTAACATTGTATAGCCAAACATATTCGGATTATTCCGAACCGTGTAGAAGTTTTTTCGATGTCCTCCAAAAAGGAGTCTTAAAGGACTCCTGACGGAACTCTTCGCTTCAAAAACACACCGCCCAGGAGCATTTAGGGGACTAAAGGAGTCATTTTTTGTTTGTTTTAAATTATAGCTGAAAGAGAGTTCAAAAAGACTTAAAGGATCTTTTGGTTGGCTGTGCATACATATATGTATATATGTATGTATGTGAACACTTTAGAAACCCTTTTCCTTGCATTGGTAGTACCTATCGAAATATCAATAAAATTTCAAAATCCCTTTCAGCGGCCCGCAGTCGGGGAATATAGTTAAGATTGAAAGTTTAAAGGTATGCCAGCATTCCTTGTATCCCTGATACGAAACTCTCGAATCGAGGTAAAAAAAAAAAAGTTCCTTAAGATCTAGATAGAAGCTTGCACTGCCACGTAAAAAGGAAGAATAAGCTTCATTAAAATCGACTTCAGCGGGCGTTTAAGCGTTCTCGTTTTGATGAGCGTAATTTGGGGGGACAAAAAACGCCAAACGAGTGCAAGTCCCTCATTCCATCATATCGCAGTAGGTACAATCGCATCGCTTCAAATCGTCGGCTTGGCTTAAACGACCCGATGAATGATGAAATCAGGAAAAGGTGTAACGCCTCGAAAATTTATGGAAGCCCTAAGTTCATCGTGCCATGCCTGACAAAAGAAAGCCCTCTATTAAAAAGCAATCGAAACCAAGAATTTTGACATTTTATTTACTTCACGCCCATTTGTACAACATTGCATTTGCTCAAAGGTCTAAGCGTAACGGTGAGTCGATGCCAGGCGGGCAGGCAGGCAGGCGGGCAGGCGGACAGGCTTATAGACGACAGTGGTACAAATTTATCAAATCGGCAACGTGCTTTGTACTCTTACTGCTTTGCTCCATTCGTTACAGACTCTCGTGTAAAGCCAACGACAAGACGTACAAATTGGATTAAAGCCGTCACAGGCATGCCTAGCCCAGTGAACATATCATCCAGTGGCATTGATTTTTTCCTCATAAGGCGATAAGGAACAATTTCCGAAATTAACCAGACAAACACTTATGATGACTGCAAATAGCGCTGATGGCAATGACCAGCTATTAACGCTTCAAATCGGGATTAGAAAAAGCTAGCTTAAAGGGGAAAAATTTCTAAAAATTCTCGTAAATCATTTTAAAACATACAATACATACAGTCGGATGCTTCAGACGTGAAAAAGAATGTTGAATGAACGGCGAAAACGAAATACTTAAATGAAATTAAGGTAAGCCGAAAATTTTGGACATGATTTAAAATTTTTTTCATTGAGGTTTAGATTGAATTTTCTTCTAAAATGCCTTAAAGATAGCTACAAAAATTTTATGCAATAAAAATTTCAGGTTTTAGCCTGAAAGTATGCAACGCATTTTTGTTATTATTTTTATGAGAACATAATGGGACTTAGCTTCAGAACGAAAAAATGTGACGAAAAAATAAAAAAAAAATCAATCAATTAAATAGACTAAGGGTGGTAGTTACCAAAAAGTTTAAGCTAAAGTTAAGGCTAAATCTTAATCCTTCGAAGTAAAAGTGGTAGTTACCAAGTCAAACTGCTGGGTTCATGCTTAGCCCTAAAAGCGCTTTTAGCGCATTTAGCTCTTAACGCGACTTTAAATGTGCTTTTAGCCATACAAAATTTGAAAGCTTAATGCAAGTAAAAGCAACTTCAATGTAGCATTAAGGCGAATGCAACTCTGCTAACTTCGAAAAATTTAATGTTTCGAACTATTTGACAGTACGAATATATGGCAGCACTGCTGGTTTGTTTACGTTTTTGCTGGTTTGTTTACGTTTTCCAGTCGTCACGCACAAGTTCTATTCCTAGTTAATAGTCTAATGTTTATGTAGTTCATTACACAATTTTGCACACCTTTGTATAAAGCAAGCAGTTGCAAAAAACTGGCACGCTTTTTGTTTATAGCACATATCGATGTGTTTAATTGTTCAATTTTGTTTAAATTGAACAGAATGGACAGGTATATCTGCACAATAAATAAAATGAATTTCAGCCGACGCATTTCGATTTCTTTTTCATCAAATTAAAACAGGACAGTTGTTTTGTAAGTCGAGAACATATGTTGTGTGTAAAAGCACATTTACTTAATGCGGCACTATGAACACTCTTCGAAAAATCGCTTTTCGAAAACCGTAAATGCGCTTTTAGGGCTAAGCATGAACGCACTATAAACCGGTTTTAGAGAATTCGATATTCGAAAATGTGCTGCCACATTTTTAAATTTAAGCCGCAAAAACATATGGTTTTTGCTATTTTGAAACACCCTTTCAAACTAGCAGGCCGATGGAAAAACGTTAAAATTTGAACAAAATAATTTAAAAAAAAATTTTTTTTAAACATATGTTTTTTGTTTATCTTTGGGGCTGTTTCCACTACAGACGCATTTAGCATTTTTCAGCATTTTTAAAAAATGCTCAAAAATGCGGCTTTGAATTACATGTAATTGTTGTTGTTCTAAAAACAGCATTTTTCAGCATCTTGAGAAAATGCGATAAAAATGCTAAAAACCGTCTAGTTTTCATTGATATTTTCTTCAAATTTTTAACATTTCAAAGCCTACTTCAAAGAACTCAAATATTTTTCCGAACAAAAATTCAAATTTTCACAAAATGCTAAATGCGAAACGCAGTGGAAACGGGTCTAGCATCTTTAAAGATGCAAATGCTAAATGCGTTGTAGTGGAAATAGCCCCTTTCTCTGCTCTCTTCGAATTTTCGAACATTTTCATTCTTAAAATCTATGACTGCTTCGATGGGGTAATAAACCAGGTTTAATTTATTTGGTAACTACGAAAATTTAAGCGAAAGCTAAAAATTAACTTAAACCGGACTGGTAACTATTTATCACCCTAATCGACATTAATCACCGGCTAGCGCCTATTACTATTGAAGAACATTGCTAATGCTCAAGCTATCAGTAAAAACTCAGAAAGGCGGGACTTTTTGGGAAAATCCGCGTGCCACAACCTTTAAATTTTTTACAAAAAATCTAGAAAAATTTTCTAAAATACTCTAATCAATGCGCTGTCGAAAAACGCAAAACAACGTTTTTTTTTGGGCCACCTTAATACGTAGGTATCTATTTCGATACGTAAAAATGCATTAAAAAGAAGAAAATTGAGGCATTAGATGGTGTAATATCATTATGAGTTCGTGTAGAAATTTACATATGAAGTTCAAGTTTTTCATTTTCGTAAAGGGTATTTTGTAATGTGCAGGATTTTTCGAAGTTTTTCCTCTTAATGAAGTTCTTTTTTTTTACCCGAGATCTAAGATCCTTCAAATCTAATCGACAGACTTAAGTTTAGTTGAATGTTTAATTGGTGCTTCTCAAATTATTTAATTCCACACACCATAACCCTTCGCTTCCCTTCGCTTTGCGTAGAATTTAAAAGATCTCCATTGCATTGGCAGGAAATCGTTCACTGGGTTGAGTCTGTAACATCGTCCGCTTTATTGTAAAAGTATGAGTGATTTGATGAGGTTGTAAGTGTATTTGTGTGTAAGTGTATGAGTGTGGGTATGTGTGTGTGTGTGTGTGTAATCGGTATGCTACTCTTTATGAGTTCGTTTGGGTTGTCTCCCCTCGTACGGCGGTACGATACCGGGGTGGTGTGCGTTTATTGAGGCGTTAAACCATCAATTGAGTGTAAAAATCCTTTTTCGATTCTCGATGTCAACAAGTTCCTCGGTGAGTCGGTTTAATTTTTTGGTAATGCTCATGGTACTTTGCCGCCATCGGCACTTGACATAACGGTGTCACTTAAGTGTACTTCGGGGTTAACCACGAACTTTTGTCGCCTCATGAATTGCTCGTCGGCTCTCGTCTGATTGATTGCTGTTGTTCGTTCGGCTCGAAAAAAAGAACACCACAAAAAAAAAAAATTAAAAAATAATAATAATAAAAATAAAAATCCTTCAAATAAGACGTCGCCAGACGAAAGTAAAGGAAAGGAAAGCACAAAATCGAGTGTCGCAAATCGCGAATCGAAAAACACACAAAAAAGGGTTCGCACCCCCGGACTCGGGCAATTCACATTTTCAATCCGAATCGCAATTGAACTAAAATAAAATTTAATAAAAATCACAGCAGGAAACATCACCACACAAACCCCGATTTTGACGAATTTCCTCAACGTTCGCCTTGCGCCCGATCCCGATGCCGATGCCTATCCCGCTCCCATTCCTCATCGTTTTGTTCCTCGTTCTCGTAATTTTAGTCTTATTAACTTTTAGCGGAAGCCCTCGAACAAGACGCAAAACGATTCGATGCCCGCAAATCACTAAGCCAGAAATTAATTAGCGTAAAATTATTGTAAACTTTGTACAACGCCAAAAAGGGTGGGCCTCTCGTGTGTGCGGTTGTGTGTGTGTGTGTGCGGGGATGTGTTCGTGTATGTGTATTATTTAAAAGGCTGAGTATGTGAATGATGCTGAGGACCCCTGCGGGAAATACGAATGGTCTGACTAAAACAACTCCAACTGTTCTTGTTCCTCTCCAAGCCCTCACCGAAGGCATTCTTCGAAACGAAACTGAAATGGCTGGTAGGGAAATGATCTATTTGGATCCTCTCCGAGTCAATGTTTCAATATTTTTGCAATTGATCGATTGAAGTACTTATGCATTTAAGCTTTAACCACTCAATATGCACCTTCAAAAACTCCCGAAGAATAATGCTTCGAAGTGGTGAATTCTTTTATCCGTTCTTGCAGAAAATGTGTAAAAGAACGTTCAAATTTTGATGAGGAGGACTGAATTCCGTTAAAGCCAGATTCTATTTTAAATATTTCCAAGCATACTTTAAGGCTTCCCTTCGAATGGTTTTTGTTCGTCATGGGTCTAGTTAAAGCATATATACTCGCATGTTCAATAATAATCCGGGCTCGGGTTTTTGTTGCATTTATAAATGTAAAGCATACTTTATGGGGCAAAATTTTTCTTATCAACATTTTGCGAATTAGTTAAGCGAAGTTGAACTTCAAACCGCTTTTCTGCCTTGAAAAATATTCATATTGAAGTTAAAAATCGATTTGAATTTTAACTCCGTTTGAATTGAACAACATTTTTACTCCATAAAGTATGCTTTAATTTTTTAAAACTCAACAAAATCCGAGCCCTACTGATAATAATAGAAATTTGCTAATATGTTTTGATTGTAAGTAAATGAAAATGGCTTTCAAGAACGTCGGAAGTCCAGGTCATCTCGTTGTGTCGAAACCACGGACGGTTTTTTGTTTTCAAAAAGTACAAAATAATCATTTAAGCGCAGCTTTTGAAATTCACTTCATGAAAGGAGTTGAGATAAAATGAAGAAATAAGTGTCATCTCATCACGCCTTTCCAATACAATGAAGGAACGAAAACAACGACTAAAAGTCACTGTCATATGTGAACGGTTTTTCCTGACGGGTGCCCAACTGAACACCTATAAAATAAGAAAATGAGTAAGCCCAAACTAACCGGCTATACTGAAAATAATCATTCCATTCGTCGATACTCCAAAGGTTTCTAAGTTCATATTTATATTGGCACTAATCCCTTCATAACTTTTATTAATTAAAAATTTTTATAACTTCCGAGTTCAATGAGAAATCGCAATGAACGACGGAAAATGTAAAAAAAAAAATAAATATATATATATACTTATATGTATATATATATATATATTATAAAAAACACGAGAGCACAAACACAAGCGAAAGCAACACAATCAGCAGTTTGAAAAAAGAAGAAGAAGCAAAAAACAGAGTAAGTAGAGAGAGAGAGAGAGAGAGAGAGTAAGAGTAAGAGCAGAAAGAAATAAAATCCACTTTCGTCATTCTATGTTCGAATAAAGGCCTCTGGAAAATGGCTCTTGGCAGCAATAGAGGCGGTCGGGGCGGACCGGGTGCGGCGTTCGTGCGAGGAGCAGGAGGCATTCTCTCTGCTTCACTTGAAAAGTGCAATCAAAGTAAATGTCGACGTCGGTACCATATTCGATATAAACTTTATGGATTAATATAAAATTCTGGCTGCAAAAATGTGAGCGCTTTGCCGCTTCTTGCCTGCCGACTTGCTCTCGACTCATGCACACCCACTCACACTCACACAGTGGCACCCGCACATTTAGTGCGACGGCGATGCCAAAAGCCTCAGCGCTTTCGTCGCCAACGCCAACGCCGTCGCCGACGTCGACCCCGCTGCCCCATCGCCATCACCGTCGCCGGCACAAAGATTGGAGCACTTTTACGTATTCGAACGTCATTTCCGATACAATTTTATCGTACAATCATTCATTCATATAAATAAGTTCACGTGCACGCTCCTCTGCTGCAATCTTGGGGGTTGGGTTCACCCCTTTAGAGAAAAAAATTGCTTGATTTGCAAAGTTCAAATAAAAGTAAGAAGAAAAAAAATGTTCCTTTAAAATGTTAGATGTAAATGTCAAATCGCAATAAATTTCATTGATTAAAAACGGTGGGCCGAAAACGTTAGACAAGTAAGCGAATTCCATAGTCACATTCACATGATTCATTTAACTTAGAGGTTTTTGTTTTTGGGGAGATTCATTCACCTAGGTTCTCACGAATAGAACCATTTTTGTTATTTTCTTCAATAAACTTTTTGCCAACGAATGAATAGTGGTAGTCCAAAAATCAGAAGACTTGATATATGGTAAACGGTTGCGCCCTATTTCGGCCACGGGAAATTGAACTGCATCATTAGTTCTTTGATTTACAGTAACGGCTTCATAAACATTTTTTTTTGAAGTGTTGTACTCCAGTTTTCGGGCTTACATTTATGTATGAGTTGAGAATTCTGGACTGGTCCTGAAATATACCCTATGGACACCCAAGAATTTCTTTCCCAAACACCATTATGATAAGATCTCCGCATATAGGAGATATTCACGTTTAAAGCTCAGAAATTTGCCATGATTTTTTAAAACATATATTTGGAAGTATACTTTTAGGTTCTTATTTAAGTATTTCCCTTCATCTTTTTTTCTCTTCATCTTTCTATCTCTCTTATCTTTCTCTCTTTCTTCTATCTCTCTTTCTCTCTCTCTCTTTCTCTCTCTTCTTTCTCTCTCTCTTCTCTCTCTCTTTCTCTCTCTCTTCTCTCTCTCTCTTTCTCTCTCTCTTCTCTCTCTCTCTTTCTCTCTCTCTTTCTCTCTCTTCTTTCTCTCTCTCTTTCTCTCTCTCTTTCTCTCTCTCTTTCTCTCTCTTTCTCTCTTCTTTCTCTCTCTCTTTCTCTCTCTTCTCTTTCTTCTCTCTTCTTTCTCTCTCTCTTCTCTCTCTCTCTTTTCTCTCTCTCTCTTTCTCTCTCTTTCTCTCTTCTCTTCTTTCTCTCTCTCTTTCTCTCTCTCTCTCTCTCTTCTCTCTCTTCTCTCTCTCTTTCTCTCTCTCTTTCTCTCTCTCTTTCTCTCTTTCTTCTCTCTCTTCTTTCTCTCTTCTCTTTCTCTCTTCTCTTTCTCTCTCTCTTTCTCTCTCTCTTTCTCTTTTCTCTCTTCTCTTTCTTCTCTCTCTTTTCTTCTCTTTCTCTCTTTCTCTCTCTCTTTCTCTTCTTTTCTCCTCTTCTCTTTCTCTCTTCTTTCTCTTCTTTCTCTCTCTTTTCTCTCTCTCCTTTCTCTCTCTCTTTCTCTTCTTCTTTCTCTCTTTCTCTCTCTTTCTCTCTTTCTCTCTCTTTCTCTCTCTTTTCTCTCTCTTTCTCTCTCTCTCTCTCTTTCTCTCTCTCTCTCTCTCTTTCTCTTTTTCTCTCTTTTTCTCACTTTCTCTCTCTTTTTCTCTATTTTCTTTCTTTCTCTCTCTTTTTCTCTCTTTCTCTCCTTTCTCTGTATCTCTCACTTTCTCTCTTACTTTATTTCTCTCTCCCTCAATTTCTTCTCAACCCATTGAACCGCTTGCTAGGAGGATGCACATAATATAAACAGCAATCTTCAATGCCATTTGCTTATTTGGCATATTTGGTATATTAGAAATGTTGATGTTTGTTTTTTAATTGAACGGTTCATTATCCACGTTCGTCCCACTGTATTTTGCCCGAATTCTAGAAATTAATTGCAAAAATAGTTAAGGAAATTACTGTTGTCGCTGTTTGTTGAATTTAGTAAGGATGTTGACGCGAGCGTTGTTGATGTTGTATGTTACTCGATGATGTTTGCATGCATGGAAGGTGAGTTCCGAGTTGATTTCGCTTAAGTGAATTGATGTTTATTGGATCTACAAATAATTCAACTCGTTAAATGCTGAATTTAAAAATCGAAAAATTTGCTTCTTTTTTTTTTTGTTACACGATGATGCGATTCCCAGTCGTTGTTAGATATGAAGTGGTACAAAATGAGAGCATAATGAGTGAGAGAGACTACTCTAAAATACAAAAAAAAAAAAAAAAAAGGAAATAGACGAAATCATAAATATTTACTATTTCCGCAATATTAATAAATTTTTTGCTCTTAATATTAAACGAAAACAATTTCAATATTAATATTTGACTCGAAATCGGGAATTTCAATCATTCTGACTTTCGTGGAGAGACGTAGCATAGCGGGTATAGCGGGTATAGCTTTGAATTGCAGGCGCATTCAATTATACAAATTCATTTTTGTTTTTTTGTTTTTGGAATTCTACAGTTCAGAATCCTGAGGCCAAGCTCTGGGCAAATGTAATAATAAGTTATTTGGAAGCTTGTTTAGATAAGAGGGCATTAGCATTGATGGCGCAGAGGCGTTAAAAATGTAGAGGGTCGTATGCGGGTGAGGGTGCGAGGGCGATGGCGAGGGTGAGGGTGCGGAACGCATTATTTCGTTGATTGCGAATTAAAGTTTTCCCTTACTTTCGCGATTGGTACATAATGTTTTTAGTTCGTGGCCACAATGGAATTATCGAAAAGCAAAAGTTTTTTAGTTCGGAAAAAGAATCACGCACACACACACTCGCACACACACTCTCGACACACAAACGCAAATTGATGCATCCTTGGAAATATGGTGTGCTGCGATTTTCGCAATTAAATTTGAAAATGGAACGCATATTCCGTAGCGGAAGCAGACTTAGTACCTGCAACTGCGTGTCTATCTGTTGTGTTTAGCTTCGTAAGTGCTCAGTAGGAAATACATACATATCGCATTCGTTGATTATGTTATGTTCAAAAGCTCAACATGTTGAAGATTTATATTCAGGGCTCAGATATTGTTGACTTTCGCAAATTTAAAGCATACTTTATGGGGCAAAAAGTTTTACATTTGGCGAATAAGTTTAGCGAAGTTGATCTTCAAACCGCTTTCTACCTTCAAAAAAGAAAAAAAAATGCATATTGAAGTGCAAAATCGATTTGAATCACAGCTTTGTGTGAGTTAAACAAAATTTTTACTCCATAAAGTATGCTTTAAATTTATAAAAGTTAACCTAATCCGAGCTCTGCTTATATTCAATACAAGAAAAGGAGAAAATTGAACTGAACAGAGAGCTTTCAATTGATTTTATGACGAATGAGAAGAGAAGAAAGAACAAAAAAAAAAAAAAAAACGAATTTGACGGAAAGCGGAGGACTATCAGGACATATTAACAATTTACATTTGCGTTTTATAGAGTGAAATATTTAAATATGCATTCGTTCAGGATATTCCGATGATCATCGTCATTGTTCTCTCATTTCCTATTGGACTCAAATGCATTGAGCTGTTGTCGAATGAACGTTCGTTCTATGGTAGCCATTACACTCAGAAAGTTTTGCATTGCAACAACGATTACAACAGCAATAGATCTGGCTAGAAACACAACAACAGCAAATACAACAAATACAACAAACACAACAAATACATCAACAAGAGAAACTCAAATAACAAATTACGTAAACCTGAAGCGAACGCTCGAGTTACGTTCGCAATATTCGCAAATAGATTCGCATGATTAGTGCTCTCAGCGAGCGAATATTGCGTTTATATTTGCCATTAACAAAAAAAAAAAAAAAAAAAAAATATCCGAAACTTTAAGACAACAGAAACAACAGCACCAACAACAACAATAACGGCAAGCGCAATTACAACTTCACTAACTTTAATAAAACTACAGCTATTAAAAATACTAAATGCATACAAGCTCCACCGATAATGCCATAATTATAAAACTTTTTTTCACTCTCTTTCTCTCTCTCTCTCTCTCTCTCTCTCTAACCCTCTCCCTCTCTATCCCTCTCCCTCTCTATCCCTCTCCCACTCTATCCCTCTCCCTCTGTATCTCTCCCTCCCTCTCTAACTCGTCCCAGAAAATTAAGAGCCTGAGTTAATCGGCAAAGTTTTCGAACTAAATCAGCTTCGAAAAATCACGAGAGTTAGGCCTCCATCCCCCACCCCGACGGCTATCAATTGCCAATGAGACAGGCATTCGAATTCAAATATTCCACGTGGACAAATGTTTTTGAAAAGATAATTAAAGGATGCATTTTCGACCTTACGACTTTAAAATGGTAAACATTAACCCATGTTTGCAGCAATTGGTGCACAGGAATTCCTGCATTATTGGAAACAAGTAATTAAGGTTTAAGCAAATAAATGATCTAAACTTCGTGATCGGGTCACCATATGTATTATATATGTAGTAGGAACATATGTATATCAGGACATGGGAGGTTGTTTCTCAGATTAACAAATGGAAGGAAATGCTTCCTACGAGGAGTAGCATTAAAGCACGAGAATATAATTCATCGGTTGCGTACTAGAGCTGGAGAACTATCGATAGTGGCGACCATCGATAGTCTCAATAGTCGAAAGTCTGAAATATCGATAGTACTATCGGAAGATATATTTTAAAATGTAAACTTATTTTATTGGAAAATTGCTTTATTGTGCGCAAGTATCCCTTGCTCATTTAATATCACGTGGTAATAAACAAGAAGCCGAATTTTCGAACCTTTCTCAATTCTCCATACTTTGTAACCAGCACTGATGCTAGGCAGTATTTTGGTGACTCTTTTCCCTTGGATATTGAAAAAAATTCGATTTATTTCTGTTTTCTTTAAGAAAGTGATCAGTAAAAAACCCATTGTAAACATTTGAAGTGATTTTTGGTTAAAGGTAAAATCGAAAAAAAAAATCCCTCAAAAAGGGAAAAACCCCTCGTTCTGGCATCAGTGCATAGAATAAAATTTTAGCATGACGCCTATAATTCTCATTTGGTTTGTAAAATGGGACACATAAGACTCGCAGAATTTCTGAAGGTGTGTAAGTTTATCTTTTTTATTGGCTCGATAGAGCTGGGGAGCTATCGATAGTTTGATAATCGATAGGTTCCACAGTCGATTGTTTTAATAATCGATAAGTTCATCAATAGATTATTTCAATAATCAATAGGTCCAATAATCGATTTTTTCAATAATCGGTAGGTTCAATAATCGATAATTCGATAATCGATAGTTTTTATTCGATAGCTTCTTTAATTGATATTCAAAGTTATCGATAGATTCAACAATCGATAGTTTCAATGATCAATATTTTCAACAATCGATATTTCCGTTAATAGTTTCTGTAACCGTTAGTTTCGATTGTCGATAATTTTTAAAATCGATAATTAATCGAAAGATGAATTTTCGTGCGGCTCTCGCCCTTATCTAAAGGCATTTTTTGGAATCCGTCCATGTCAGAAAGAAGAAAGCCCTCTGTCCCCGCCAGCACCGCCTTTGCAATGCTTAAGTAAATGTCCATGAATCAAAACTATCGACAGTCTTCAAAAACTATCGATGTTTTCGATAGTTTGAGACCATCGATAGTATCGATAATGCTATCGATTGTTTCTCCAGCTCAATTGTGTACGTCTAGTCACCTTATTGCATATAAGTACTTGCACCCAATAGCAATGAAAAGTGAATATTGACGCCATTTTCTAGCGTTCTAACACATCCGAATTTATTTCCTCGTCCACATTTTAGCCGACGTTATTTAATTTAATTTTCTCAGGCCTGAAGAATCGCTCATCTCGCAAAGAAAACTAATTGTCTCTCCCATCCGCCGTAAGAGCTATGTTTTACGTTGTCGTTTGGTGGGTCTTAAATTTGAGGAATTCCTTATTAAATCTGTCAACGCTTGAGCAGCCTTGTGGTCTGTCTCACCGGCTGACTGGCTGGCTGGCTGGCTGGCTGGAAGATTGTGATTAAAATGGCGTCATTTATTGAACATTTTTAAGGGGTTGATTGGCGTCGAATATTTTCATCGAATTTTTATGTAATCACATGTATAAGACTACCCTTTCTTCAATCACATTTTCCACACAAGCTACAGAAGAGGTTAACGAGTGACCAAATGAAATCCATTCTATTCTTTTACGTGGAATACGCTGAAGTCTAGCTAGCCAATATTTTAAGATTGATCATGAGGCTCAGAAAAAAGAGTGCAAAACGAATACGAAATGAGTCCGAAATGAGCCCGGAATGAGCCCGAAATGAGCCCGGAATGAGCCCGAAGTATGAAGGAAAAAGGAGGCTCTGAAAATTTAGTCCGAAATGAGTGTGAAATAAATGGAATACATGAGAAATAAGAAGCTCAGAAGAAATAGTGCAAAATTGCGAACACTTTCAATGCATACATAAAAAAAAAAAAACAATGTAATTCGAATCATCTGGTAACCTTTTTTTTCGAAATTATTGAAAGCGGGAATTTGCCTCATAATTTAAGTGAGCTGTAAATTGGTAGAATAGGTGTCAAAATTTTGAGCAACGTCTACCAAAAAGCTGTAAAGTGAGCAAAGCGGAGAAAAATGTTGTGAGACGACAGCGACGTCTTAAAAAAGTGAACGCTTTGCTCGGTTCATTTGTATCGCATTTGTATGAAAACGCTTAAGAAGAGCTCGACAAGAAGGTCTGTCGACCGAATATAAGCGAACAGGTCACATGAAATGGACTGGGCTGTACAGGGCTGGACAGGGCAGGATAGGACAGGGAAAGGTTAAGCGAAGGAGTAAGCGAAAGGGTAAGTGTACGGGCAGGTGGCGGAAGGGAAGACAGCAACAAAATGCTATTATTTCATATGAATAATTCATTGCTCGATATTCATGTTTTATAAGACATTCTCGCAATATTTTAGCATTGTTGTTTACCATAGACCCAGTCCACGGTACTGAGACTTCACTCAGTCCACATTTGCAGTTGCACTCTGTGCTGTGGTACCTGTCTGTGTTTGTGTGTGCGCGCACGGTTGTGTGTTTTATGTTCCTCTGTACACGGACACGTCACGATGGCAAGCGTTCGAAATCGTTTACGTGTTTGAAGGAGTCGTGTTCGAGGGGGCATTACTTTTCATATTTGTGCTCTTTTTCTTACCCACTTCTAGCGCTCGTGCTTCTTCTTCGCCTTATTCGTCGTCGTCTTCTTCTTCTACTTTTTAGGGAGCGATTCAACCATGCACGGGAGAAAGTAAATCTCATTTTGTATGCCATAAAATTCAATAAAATATTCAAAAGGGCAGCAAACTACGAAATCAAGGTATGTAGAAAAAACCCAGGCACAGGCACAGGCACAGCCACAGATACTGGTGAAGGCACCGGCACAATTGCACACATACACAGATACTTTGGCGGCCGTTGCAATTGCAATTGCAATGCGAAAGAATGGTCTAACAAACGCTAAGAAATAGCATTTCAAAGCGTTGTTGTTGTTGCTGTCACTCTTGCTGTTGTTGTCAATTGATAAGGTGGACTGACCTTGTTTTTATTTTTTGACTTGGTGTGGATTTCATTGCTCTTTCACCACATCGAGTGTATTTCGGAATCGAATAATTTAAGATATCGATTGGCGTGGGTTTTGTTTGCATAAGACGTGGTCACTCTAATTTAATGACTTATTAAGGGGGTCTTCTCATTGAAAACCCGTTTTTTGGACCCTTTTTAAAAATATTCTTATTTGAAAACGCAAAGAATAATTGAAAACTTTTTTTATTTATTGGGGTTTATTGGGTTTTTTATTTTTAAGGTTCAAAGTAAATAAAAAAATTTTTTTTGGCTCGATACGTGGGCTGTTCAAAAAGTAATGAGACTTCAAAGTTGGTGGTGAAAAAAAAGGTGCTGTCACGGCGGCCACGATTCCGGGTCTCCGGAGCGTCCGAAATGAAAACAAGTTGAGTTGTGTCATAGGACACCAGATAAGAACGAAGTTCATTATGGTATTTATAAATGTTAGTAAACATAATTCGCAGCAAGGTTTTTCGCAAAACTCAATTGTTTTTATTAATCGAAAAATATATGTATACAAGACGGCTGTTTGTTGTTTTCAACTGTTTTTAACAAGCGAAAATGCGATACAGTATATTCTGCTTAGCTGCATTCAATTATTTTCCAGACAATTTTATGCACTTACGCGAAAAACGCACCTACCCGAAATTTTTTGCTTTATTTTTGAGTAACATATCAGAATGTCTTTAACAACACTTGAATTCTTAAAAGAACGCCGTCCAAATATTAATTTTATTAACAAACAAGTAAGAAAGCTAAAGTCGGTCAAGCCCGACTTTGAAATACCCAGCGTCCCGACGTTATGAGCGCACTATGTTTTGCTTCTCTATTTATGGGCGTGGCAGTGGGAGGGCCACATAAATTATTTCCCTACACCTTTCATTCGCCTTGGTGAACCTATGTTGCGAATTTGAAGCTTCTACGCCTTTTACTTCGGAAGTTACGAAAAATCTTCATTTGTGGGCGTGGCAGTGGGCGGGCCAAATAAAATTTTTTCCTACACCTTTCATTCGCCTTGGCGAACCTATGTTGCGAATTTGAAGCTTCTATGCCTTTTACTTCGGAAGTTACGAAAATTCTCCATTTGTGGGCGTGGCAGTGGGCGGGCTACATAAATTTTTGTTCCTACACCTTTCATTTGCCTTTTCAACCTATGTTGCGATTTTGAAGCTTCTACGCCTTTAACCTCGGAAGTTACGAAAAATCTTCATTTGTGGGCGTGGCAGTGGGCGAGCCACATAAAATTTTTTCCTACACCTTTCCTTCGCCTTGGTCAACCTATGTTGCGAATTTGAAGCTTCTACGCTTTTTACTTCGGAAGTTACAAAAAATCTCTATTTGTGGGCGTGGCAGTGGGCGGGCCTCATAAAATTTTTTCCTACACCTTTCATTCGTCTTGGTCAACCTATGTTGCGAATTTGAAGCTTCTACGAATTTTACTTCACAAGTTACGATAAGCCCTTATTTGTGGGCGTGGCTCACGGAGGGCGGCGTCCATTTTTTTCCAGGATATGTCCCTTTTCGTAGTTTACCAGTACACCAAATATCAATGAAATGTGTTGAGTGGTTCGCAAGTTACAAGCATTTTACTGAAAACACATTAAATTCATTTGTGGGCGTGGCAGTGAGCGGATGTCTTCTAGTTTTAGTTAGGATCATACTCGGACCCCGATATACCTGTGTGCCACATTTCGACTTGATTGGTCCAGCCGTTTCGGAGGAGATCCGGACACGGACGGACGGACATGTCTAAATCGATTCAATTTTTGATCCTGATCAAGAATATATATTATATATATATGTCTTTATCTACGGAGCGTTATTCTGGCTGTTACAAGATACCGTAATATACGTTGCTTACGCTGGGTATAAAAACAAATAAGTACTTTGACTTACTTTCGTTACTTGAACGTACTTATTACAAGTAATCGGACTCACAGGGTTGCATTTAAGTCACACATTTCCTATATTTCTGTCAACCTGTCATCGAAATTTCAACTCTGATTTCCTTTCTTCAAAGTAGTGAGTTCGTTACTTCCTTTCAATTTACTTTAACAGCGTTGAGCCCTCAAAGTGCTAATTTAGATAAGCAGAATATACTGGAACTGAAAAAGCATACGTTTAAAGGGTTTTCCATCGCAAATGAGATAGTCTCGAAAATGCGAATTTTCATACATAAAGATGTTTTAAAGTATCGATATTTTTCACACCGATATTACATCCGCAGCCCCCGGAGTACAGACGATGATTTTAAATATGTTTTAATTATGTACGAATTGACGTATACTTTGATAGCGCAAAAAACTTATAAGCTACCTAAAATGCCCTTATATATTTGCAACAACCTACTAATCGGAGTTATTCTGAAAACGTTCAGTCTGGCAGCACCACATATTGTTTTGTTTTGTTTGAATGCATTTATGCTTATATGTGTCTGTGTAGTTACTGAATTTAATAATTAATTGTTTTTTCGGGATATCGTCGGAAATAAGTGTCGCCTAAAAAAGTATAATATCTCGGCCGCATCAGCAAGTCATTTTACGTAAATATATGTATATTTCTTTCTTTTTGCAAAGGTTATTATACCCTTTTTTGCGAACTTCAATTTAGGTAACACGGATTTTATAGCGGTTTTTCACTTTTTCTCGACTAGGTCCCCTGTCGCTATCGTTTCGTAAAGAACTTCGTTCTAAAAAAAAACGGGGGTTATAATCAGTATAGATGTAATTCTCGGGTGAACCTCAAGCTTAATTTTGTGATTTTTTTTGACAAAATGGCGGCCATTCAAAAAAAAATTTCAATTTCGGGCTTTTTTTTTGTAGTTTAGTGTAAAAAAAAAAATAGTAAAAAATTTTTTAAAATTATGGTCGAGGTTCATCCGAGAATGGTGACAATTCTGCGTCGATTCCACTTTGTTTCATGAAAATCGGTTCAGTTGAACTGGAGATATCATGGCCGGCAGTTCGAAAAACGTGGTTTCGAGATAAACGCGTTTAAAGTTTGAAGCAACGCAAAAATTACTCGTTTTAGCGCAGATCTTGCTCGACAAAGAAGGCTATATCCTCTAAACTATTTCGAATTTCAAAAAATCCTTTTAGGGGCATATTCACAACTACCCAAGCTATAAATAAATGCAAAAAAAAAAAAAAATCGAAAAAAAAAGTTGCTCAATGAGAAGACCCCCTTAAGAATTTATCTAACAGCTGGCAGCACTACTTTAATGCATACAACATACAACCCTGCAGGCCATGCGAATAGTTAAACTCAAACGTTCCAACTCCACCAGCACTGGTTCTTCTTTATACCTCTGCCAATGTATTATTTTTGTAGAAAATTGACATTTCGTGTGGGCTTAAAATCATGATTTCTTCCTTGAACTAACGCTTTACTAGTGCTGTGGCAACCATTTGGATATATTGAATGGCGTCTTTCCTTAAAACGATCCTCATCTTCTTCTGCGTATTTGGCAGTTGTCCTCAAAAGGTGCATTAGTCGATGAATTTTTGTATCCCATCTTTATGTTTTTAATGAATTTTATGCTGTCCACATTATATTTGAAGCACTTTCTTTTCAAGTTTGCTGAATTCAGGACTTTCTTATCCACGAACTACCCATATGCTCAAGCGAACTTCTAACGAGATGATTGAAATAGCTGTGCAAGCATGTTAGAGCTCTATACGAAACTTTACCCCTAGTTTCCACTAGTTCTTCAGCTGAACTAAATAGTTGTCTTTAACCAATTGACCCAAATGCTTACCAGAGGGAATTGTTAATGGACTCATTTAGATATTCTCCTGCGATGCCAGATGAGCTTTCTGGCAAAACTGATTGAAAAACCAAAACCAAATACTATATATAGTCGCAACAACTTTTTCTTCTTAAGACTTTATTGCTCACTTTCCGAGATATTTATTTTTTCCCTTTTTTTTTTTTACTTAATATTTTAACTGTCGTTAGTTAACAATATACTTATTTAGATGATGAGCGAAAATAGGAGAAGAAGGACATTCTAATTTGAGGCCGAAAGGCGATACGTTCCACGAAATGCTGAACTTCTGACAACGTTATTTTCGCTCTTTTCATCTATTCGGTACAAGGAGTACTCGGTTATGTCGTACCTATGACTAACCAGCTGCTTTTTGAGAAGACTTGTACTTATACATACAGGAAGTCGGCTTTCATGGCGTAGTTGGTTGAGATGCCAACTTACGAAGCAAAAGGCTCCGGGTTCAACTCCCAACTCATATCGTGGATGTTCGTGGTGTCCTTGTTTCAATCCTTCCGTGTTTTCCCATTTATCGTGGTATCACAACGGGCTCTTATGAGGCCCAATTGTGTCGCTCTTGTTGGCAGCAAACCAACAACAAAGCTCGAGTAACAGTGGAACTACCTTGGCCATATTTAAATCTTCAAAATTATAGACCTAGAAGTATGCAACACTTTTGTGGAAATTTTTCATTTCTTCACATTTCTTTCTCATTTGATCCCAAATCAAAGATGGACGTCGTCTTTTTTTTTCTCTTCAGGTTCTTTTGAGTTCAATTCCTGCATTGACTTAGACAGTCCATTTTCTTCTTCATTCAAGGCAATTACAGATACATGCACGGTAACGACGGCTGCAGCTTTGAGCCGTCAGCAATTAAGATTGGCATTTGAATGGCGTCTGTTTCCTTTTGAATATTTAAAGGCGCTTACATTTCGAAAGCTCGAAAATCACGAGAAGGGGTATTTGTATGCCTATAAGATTAGTTGACGGGCAAAGGCAAAGGCAAAGGCAAAGGCAAAGGCAAAGGCAAAGGCAAAGGTAAAGGTAAGGGCGAATTCTTGAGCGAAGGTGAGTTCCAGGGCGAGGACGAGGACGAGGGCGAATGCTAAGGCGAATATACTTTTACATATTCGAGCAGAGTGTCAGCAACTGTGGAAGAGGAAAGCGAGGATGATCGGGGATAATTTTGTGCATACAATGAACACATATATGTATGTATGTACATATGGCAGTCATGTCTTGCCTTTAATGCCGTAATTTAGAAGCTATTTTCGTATGCCCTTCGAGCTAAGGATTCAAAGATTCTTAAGGATTCGTATAAATGTGACATTTCTTACGGTATATCATGCTATGTTGTATTATGATTCATGCCATATTGATCACAAAACCATCGATGCGATCTCGAGCTAATCTCACAGGTCCAAAAAATAAATAAATAAATAAATAAACGATTAAACTCTGAGAGTAGGTAATTTTTAATTGAAATGCTTCCTTTTTACGATGCTTCGACTGCTCCTGTTGCTGACTTCCGTCACTTCGTCACTTCATTCGAATGCATTTTAGCACAATTTTTCATAAAGTATAACTTTCTCCTCCAGCCCCATCAATTTTTCTCCATTCTAGCATATGGACATACTGAAGGCAAATCGCTGCCGTACAGCTGTGAATGTTTTATTTGTCAGGCACATCCGAATTGACCGCACGGATGAATGTAAATACATCCACTTGTGAACAGTGGTCCAAAATTGTATGAAATCGACTCAAAAAAATTGAAATTATTCTAAAGAGATAACGGGGCAAGTAACGAAAATTTCACATTTTAGCCTGGAAGTATGCAACGAATTTTTGTTATAATGAAACTACAAAAGTTAAATGGTAATTTCTTATAAAAAGTTTTAGAAGACTTCGTGTTCTTTGAAATTGCATCAATTTTTTATAAAACTATTTTCATATAAAATTAAGAAATTATGAGGCACCCTTTTTTGACGCCCAAATTAAAAAAAAAAAAATTATTCAATTAATGCCGCCTAAATGGCCTATAAAATCTGTATATTTTGTCGTTTATGTACATGAAAACAAAGGCTGGATAATTTTCTTCCGATTAGTGCCGAAAAGTATTGAAAAACATTGCTTATGAACCTGTCTTCACGAAAAACTCAGGAAAGCAGGACTTTTTGGGGAAATCCGCGTTGAGCACCCTCTAAACCTTTTACAAAAAATCCAAAAAAAATTCTCAAAAATACTTCAACTCATAAGCTTTCGAAAAGAGTGAATTCAAGAAGAAAAAAAAACAATTTTTTATTGCAGCACCCTAATGAACATACATAATTAGCCTTCGGAATTGAAATCTATGAATTTTTTTGTTCGAAAAAAAAAAACCGCATTACCTTCGAAGGACGAAAATTCAAGCAGATTTCTACTTAAAGGTAATGTTAAACAAAAGAAGCCAATTATTTTCTCGAGATAATCTTTTCTTCTCGAATCGAATGGGCACATTGAACCACTGTGCGACGCGGGGGAGAATTCCTTCTCACGTTCGCTTCCGTATCGGCTGCAACATTCTGTCACACATTATTTGTCATGCAATCGAAAATTAAAATTCAATATTAACGCAAATGGAATAATTTAATTCTGTTCGCATTTCCATAATCGCGTCGACTTCATAAAAATTAAACTTCGATTTCATAATACGATCAATGAGCAGACGTTGACCATCGTCGTGAGGAATAATATTCGCAGTGAGCGGCAGCGAACACCACACACGGCAAATGGCATTCGCAACGCTTCGACGCAACGGATCCCGACGGCCATAAATACCTGCAGTAAATAATTATCGCGCCGATGATTGAAACCGCATTCTACGGATGTAAGAACATAAGCAATTAAAAAACAGAGAAAAAAAAAAACAAACCATTCAATTTCGCACTTAACCGATTACTTCTTGTCCACGTACAAAAATTTTGCGAGCGAAATAATAACGTTACTCTCGCTCATCAGCCGTTAAGGCAGCCAACACATGACGATTCCAAAAAAAAAAAAAAAAAAAAAAAAAAAAAAAAAAAACCAACAACATCAAGGAACCGTTATATTATTCAGGACACAAAAAATAGGGCTGCCAGATTCAATTTCGAAAAAGTGGCAAAATTAATTTCGTTTCTTTTCTTTAGAAATTTTGAAAATCGAAAGGCGAACTCGTTGGAACGGGCTGCAGCGGGTTAGTATTTAAACGATGTACCGCGATGTCTGGCAGCCCCAGTCGCAATGTGGGAAATTAACAGCTCCATTCCACGAAGATTTGCCTTTTTTAATGCAATGCGGCTTAAATTAAATGAAAAACTTAGTCCGCCATGTACGCACATACGCACACTCAAACACACACACAGAGCAGTGAGAGTAATTTATGTATGAAAAGCCGCAAGAGCGACACAAGCTCTTTCAAACTTATGCCCTACTCAATGAAACGGAAAAACATGTGAAGTGCGATTTTTCACACTGTGAAGTCAACGTGCGAAAAAATCGCACTTCAAGGCATTCGTGCCGGGACGAACGAACGAGACAAACGGACAGAACGGACAAAAGGACGAACGAACGGAAGGACAGACGGACGGACCGTTCGATTGGTCGCATGCCAGACGTTTATTTGCATGTATTGGAGCTGTCATGTCAAATCGTGGGACTGGGCACACTTTAACGCACGCACATCCGACGGACGGACGAACATTCGCAATAAAGTGAAACGCATATGATGAGCGCTCTTGCCGGACACGTCCGTTCCATTGCAATGCGATGCGCCACGATACGGTATCGATATCGATATCGATACCGGGCATTGGGAGCGGTAACGGTAACGGGAACGGCAACTGGAACGGCAACGGGAATGGGCATCGAAGCTGCAAGGCAAAGGGAAAAGGAAGTCTCTTCGCATAATGATATTATTTACGTTATTTAAATAATTCAATAAATTCGTTTGCGTTTCACTTCAGTGGTCATTTATGCACAAGGATATACTGAACTGTTACCGAAGAGTACAAAGTTGAAAGCATTTAATCGTACAAGGCATATGTATGTGCACAGTGAAGCGTAAGCATTGAAATTCCTCTTAGAATTTTTTTTTTTTCTGCGATCCTGCGAAATTCGGATTTAGCTCAAATTAAAGGCTAGGACTATAGGAAATTAATATGCAATGGACGGCCATACACGTTAGGCGCGTTCACAAAAAAAAAAAAAAAAAAAATGTTTTGATTGGGGATTTCGGTTTTCCAGGGACCATACGTATGAGCAGCTGACCATGTTCAAAAAGTTTTTCATATCAAGAGTTATTTAAGGCCATAAGGGGTCCCATATGCCGACTTTTTTTGAATTTCTTTATGAAAACCGCCCTTTTGCCACGCCCACTTTTCCAATTTTTTTGGGAATTCTAATCGGAGGCCTAAATATGCGCTCAAATTCTAATTTCTGTGGAATATTTCAAAAAAGTCAGATTTTTAGGCTGGATTTTGAGATGTTTGTGACATACCCTAGTACTGGAGGTACCCTTAATAATAGACCTATCAAAGAAATTTTTGGAGAGGATGTTTATGGCTACAAGAAGGAAGCAAAACTGCCAAATTTCGTTCAAGTCCCATTTGAATTTCGGATGTCGGAGGCAATTTTAGAAAAACGCCCTTAGGCCACGCCCATTTTTTCCATTTTTCGAAATTGAATAACTTGACTTCAAATATTGAACTATCAAATTTCATCAAAACATCATGAAAAAATTCGGTCTTAGAGCAGTTTTTGTGATTTTCATAACAGACCTTAGTGCTAGAGGTACCCCCTAAAAAATGGTCCGATCGGGTCCATTCTCGAACTTGTTCTTACTCATGTGCCTGTGAGTGCGCATACCAAATTTCTCTCAACTCCTTCGATAAGAAAACTGTATACAGACAGACAGGCAGACAGACAGGCAGACAGACGGACAGATAGACGAACAGATAGACGGACGGACATGTCTTAATTGAATCTCCAGGTGACGCTGATCAATTCTATATACATTTTGTATGGTCTATCATTTGCTGGTTCTGGGTGTTACACACAACCACACAAACGCAATATACCCTCGACACAGAGTGTGTCGGGTATAAAAAGGGACAACTTATGCTGGGTATGAAAAAGGGAATATCCCTTTTAAATAAAAGGACAGATATGTACATACACATAGAACGACTAAGACCACGAAATGAAAACTTTCATTCCTAGCCCTTACTATTCCCTCGCATATAATTTGAATGTAGGCCGCCCGAAAGGTGCCCACTGTGCGTGCGCTCACTGACGCGATGGCGCGGAGTCTCGTTTGTCGTGGACTTTAACGTAGCATGTAAGAATTAATAGATTCGATCTCTCATACACACGCATTCCGCGGCACTTGACTGCACTTTGTTTTTAAATTCACACTCACTTATGAGTGACGTGCATGCGAAAAAAAAGGCGTGACGGAAGGGGGTGGGCGAAGAATCGAAGTGACGCACCGTCCATCCGTCCGCTGTCCAGCGGTGTCAACGTTTTTCACATTTTCAATATTGCAAATCAATTCGCAGTCGGTAATTGCAGAAAATGTTTTCAATAAACAAATAATTTGATTATACATAATTGCGGCGATTTCGTTACAGCGGCTTCTTTTTTCCGCATCTCGCTGCCCGCATACCATTTCCCAATATTCCCCCAATGCGTTCGTTTGTGCGTGCGTGCGTGCGTGCGTGCCTTTGCCGTCGATACGGACATTTTTTTAACTTGATTTTCGTCCTCGCCATTGCGTTTCCGTTTGGAGAATACAACTGGTCGAAAGCCAACAACACAAAAAAAAAAAAAAAAAACAAAAAAAAACACAGTTTAACTTGACTTAAGGCAAGAATTTTATCACCCTTAAGACCGCGTTCACGCGTTTGTTGTTGTTGAATTTTGTGGGGCGAAGATTTTT
>CM035806.1:163345378-163377878 GCA_020466095.1 Chlorops oryzae
GCAACATGTTGCACTAGAAATATTTTCGGGATTTTTGTGTATGATTTTTGTTATTGGTTTTTTTTTTTTTTTTTTTTTTTGCAGTGTACTATTGAATCATGGAGTTGATATCATTTGAGATTGCAAGATAGATACTCTGTGCATTTGGCTGGAAGTGTTGTGTTGACTTATCCATTTTCCGTGTAATCGTTTCTCATGCTCATTTCTTGTTGGCTTTCTCACACGTGTTGTTGACAGAAGAATGCTACTGTTGTTGGCAATGTTGTCTTGTGGTCTTACCATTTCTTACCGACGGAGAATATTTGATGCTGTATATGAATAAGGAGCATGCTAAGCAATTTGAAAATGACGTCGCTTTGCTCCGCCCAGAAATTCGTGTGGGCCTGTTGAGCTTTTCTGTTGCCCCAGCACAAATTGTTCAAGTCTAATTTAACACTTTCGCAATGATGCTCTTTGTGCGTGTGACCGTGTGTATGTGTGTGTGTGAGTGTTTGTATTTTGGTGAGTGTGTGTGTGTGTGTGTGTGTGTGTGTGTATAAAGGTGTATGATGTTTCAATCTGTGATGGCCATGACGTCAAAAGTAAGAAACGCTTCCGGTTGGTCCTCCATCAGCATATGCTTTGAGAATTTACCATGCACTCAGGTGGGGGATTTCACATGGAAAATTGATACTAAAGGGGTTGTCACAAAGGTGTGTTAAAAACGTTGTAAAGTCGGAAAATCGGAAAATCGTGACTTCTTAAACAACATTTTTAAACTCTTTTTGTATCTTGCACAACTTTTTAAGCAGTTAAAATTTTCCGACGCCTTTGTGAATACCCCTTATGTAATTTTTATTTTAACATGTGTAAATAAATAATATAACGTTGCATACTCTAAGGAACGGAGAAAAACTTAAATGCCCATCAATTGGGGCAACAGAAAATATTTGAATTCAGTGCCTAAAGATATATAAACGGAGCTAAAACAATTCTTAAAAAGACATCCGCAAATCTTTCGAAAACCTTCCTCAAAATGCGATCAAATGGGCAAACCTAAAAGAATCAACAGATTTCTCACTATCTGGAATATTTAAATGCATACTTTTGGGTGCTGAACTTACAAGGATTTAAAAAAAAAAAAAAATGTTGCAAATTTAATGGCAAAAAAAGGGAGAAGAAATTTTCTCCGTATCACATGCTTACAAACTAAGTCATTTATCCGGCATAACGGCATTTTGTATACCACTCGGAAATATATCTATCGTAACGCTTATATTTATACAGCCGAAAGTGGAACTGAATTGTCGTCGATTACTTCGTGTAAAACGTTAGTCATTATGCAAATCCATTTCTCAGGGTACAGGGTTGCCGCGGGCGTGAAGCGAAAAGATGAAGAAACGAAGTTGTATGTAGTTTGTCATATGGAAAAAGAATACTGTGGGGTATTCCCTTGTATCTCTGGGAAGAGCCTAGAATTATGCTGTGAAATTGTTATTTTTTTTCTTTATCTAATCATTTAATAACGTTCCGAGGCACCCTGTACAACGTTTTGGTGGGCTCATCTTGAGAAGATAGTTTGTGAAGACGTACAGCATTTCGTCTTGACGATAAGTTGCGTTTTTTTTTTTTTTTATCAGTTGCTTGGGGCATGATTGCGGCAATCAGTTGTGCAACTGTTGCCACCGTCATTCTTTTCTCTTCATTTGGAAAACAGGGTTTTTTTTTTTATTACTTATTTTTTATACATATTTTATTTTTGCCGATTATTCCAACAAACGAGCTCAACGAACGTTCGAATGGCGCGGCATCCGAAGACAGGCAATGGCGTCCGCGGCGGCGGCGGCGGGCGTTTTCGCTTTGGTCGCTGGCGCATTTAACTTCTCAACTTTGGCATATTCGCAAATATGCACACACACACACACACATATATATATATATATATGTATGTGTTTGTGGATGGACAACGGCAACAACAAAAGCAATGCTGTGCAATTTAGCAGCAAAAAGACCTCAAAAGCGAAAAAAACGCACTCGACAGGAAACTACTTTGCATTTAATTGTCTTTAATGACGTGCAATATAAAATGTGAAAATGTGAAAATGCAAAAATGTTTAAATGTAACACAAAAAAGATTAGAGCAACAACAAACAACAACAACAACAACAACAACAACAATAAGAGCAACAAAAGCGAAGAAAACAAAGAGCAAAATTGTAGGAAAAAAGCTGTTCGTAGATCTCGGCGATTATTGCTTTATGAAGTAACTTCCATCGTGCACTGTGTTGAGTGCTGCGAGCCTCCACAAGCACCGACACGCCCGCACACGTCTTGATGTGTGCATATTTAATTACGTTTTCGACTAGTTTGGATCTTCATAAATTTTTGCATATTTTTTTCCCCTCAATTTTTTATAATTTTTTATTTTTTATTTTTTTTTTTAAATATTTTTTGCCACCTTTTGCTTGTTTTCGTTCGTGTTGTGTTCTTCTATCCAATATCCAAATGCCTCTGCATGGTGCAATCTCGGCTGCAAGTGTGTGTGCGAGTGCGTGTGTGTGTGTGTGTATGTCAGATTGTCGGTAGTGTTTTATGAATTTCCCTAGTGCAATAGAAAATTGTTGTTGCTTTATTTTTTCGTCCTATTTCGAGTGTTTCGGGAATTTCAATAAATTTTATTTTGTTTTTTCACTTTCTTCGAATGGCGGGAACACATTTTGGGGGGGTGATGTAAGAAACCAGAAATCTATTGAAATGAAAATTTGAGCTTAAATTTTTATTACACTTTTTTTTTGTTGCCTTGAAAGTATTCGTACTTTCAGCATATGCAAGCGGCTACTGAATTCGAAATCCAAGGATTTAGAGCGATGTTAGCCTGTTTTTCTTCCACTCATAGGAGTTTCCAGTGTTTGATTGCAATGCTTACTACATTGTTCGAAGGTACGGGAGCTTTAAAGATGGCTTTATAAAATTGAGAACAGCAATAGAAGCATATTTTAAGGCATGAAACTGACGTTATTGGGGTGAAAAACATTTCACAGGTATCCTACATAATTGCCAACGTCTATTTGGAGCAGTTTTCACAATAAGTTTGAAGTAAAAGGGTACGTAAAAGGATATTATTTGAAAAAAAAATATAAAAAAATTGAAGCATATTTTTAGGCACAAGTCTCACTTAATTGAATTTTAGTAGTCAATTGTAAAACAAAAGCTGTTAGATATGTATTGCACACGCTTACAGCAGAGCTCTTTCTCCCTCCGCCGCCCCGTCACTCGCTCTCTCTGTCTCTCTCTCTCGCTCTCTCTGGCCGAGAGGGTTGAATGCATTTCAGAATGCTTAGCACGCTTCAATCTCGTCGATTGGTCCTTTCCGTTCCGAATAAGGATTTTCTGTTTTTCAAATTCCAATAACTACACAATAAATTCCACCGACAATCGCGTCTAATTAGAATTTTATACAAAAAAAAAAAAAAAAAAAAAACAATACAAAAAAAAAACCCCCAAATAATGAGCCCATAATAAATGAGAAATTTCGTTTGAGAGAGCCGAGAATTAATTTCTGCATTGTCGCTGCATTTCCGATTCGCAATATTAAACCGCAGCCCACCCGCCTACACACAGCGCACACACTGCGTCTTGTGCTCCATATGCATACATTATTATTTGCACGAAAATTGCACAGATTTCCCACTTCCCTTTCTCTTGTTCACTACTCTTCATCGTTCTTTCTCTCTCTCTCTCTCCTCCCTCTCCCTCTCCTCTCTCCTCTCTCTCTCTCTTCTTCTCGCTCTCTCTCGCTCTCTCCTGTGTGCCTGAACGACCAGCCGAGCCAGCCGAACGGTGCAACAGATTTCGAATTCGTGTTGCACAATCTTAATTTTCTATTCATTATTTGGCGGATGTTTAATTGTATCTATTTAATATCGCCGTTTCGCCGCCTCGCCGTGTTGGAGCAAAAAGAAGCCTATCTCGGCTTGCCTCAGCTCAGCTCAGGGCGGTGTGCAGTGCGGAGCAATCGAAGCCACAATTCTAATATTTTTCTCATATTCTGCGCTCGCAATCGCATTCGGTTGCGCTGGCGACCACTGTGCCCAGTGATAAACGAAAAAGAATGACCGAATGAATCAATGAACGAGTGGATTCGTGGACGCTGGCACGCCGTGGACGATGGAGTGAGTGGATTGTGTCGCTGAATGATTGACTGTGTTCTCTTGACTTTGCTGCTTGGCCGGCGAAGTTTGGCGATCGGATTTGATGGTCGCGGTCTCGGTTGTCTCACCATTTTAGACGCATGGTCTTCAATTGAAGCATCACGTCCCGTCCCGGCCCGTCCCGTCCACCGGAATGCCTGCTCAAATGTTTGTTGCATTGGTGTATGCAACAATTCAATCCAAATCGTTTGGTGAGTTTCAATCAAGGCACTGGCATTTCCGCGCGATTATGTTCCAATAATGTACCCTAGTAGCAAAAGTGGAATTTCTTTCTGTTCTTTTGTTAACCATTCACGTTGTTATAAGTAGTTGTGCTTTGTCCGCTCTTCTACTTATTTTATTACTACAATTGTTATTGCTTCTAGCCTGAAGTTTTTCCTCAAAGACCTCAAAGAAGAATAGCACTATTACTTTTCATCAAACTGGTGTCCATCAAATGTATTTCGATATTGCTCAGTTCATTTTATTGCACCTTGCAGGTCATCATCGTAGACCGTCATAAATTCATCCCATCCTTCGATTTTCACTTCGACTTTGAATGACGAATTTCTATTTTTCTAAATGAATTTTAATTTTTTTTTTTTTTTTTTTTTTTATGAACACCAAATCGCATTCAATTTGAAAGTAGGGCGAAAATTTTACTTCTTTTGAGGCGCCAAGCTCAGCCAGACGTTCCTGGCCATTAAAGGGCGCAAGAAAGAGGAAAAAAGCATTGAAACTGGGGAAAAAGGAAATTATGTAAACATAAATACAATAAAATAAAATCGAATTCTTGAGAGCAGCTTTCTGCTTCGAAGCCCCACTGGGCGGAAAGGGCACTATCGAAAATTACTTTGTAGCCATGCGCCCGGCAACTTAAGTACCGCAGAACTATAAAATTTACAACAAAACTTCTCAGCACTCGGTGTACAGTGGTGTAATAAAATACTTGCTCGTTACACGTGTATGAACGAGTCGGCACTTAGCTGAGCTGGGCACGGCTGGGCAGCGCTGGTGTGCTCAGCGCATTCGATGTCCTTTAAGGAATGCCATAAACCTTTTGAAATGGACTAGTGAAGTTATATATTGGAAGTGCTGAGACGTTGGTTAAGTTGAGGTCCTTACATTGTCACCGATTGCTATAGAGATACATATGTACATACCTATAAAAACGGGCGAGAGACAACGCGATAAGAGGGAGTGTGTGTGTGTGTGTGTGTGTGTGTGTCTGGCATTCTGGGCAAGGCGGTTTTAGGCGCTTCAAAACAGTTTACTTCGTCTGAGGCAATGCATTTTTTTGATTGCACTGATTGAAAGGCATATTTTTCTCATCTAGTCATCGAGACATGAGAGTGTGTATATACCATACATTTTGGTATTTGAGCATATACACTGTATATATGTATGTATGTATGTATGCACGCATGTGTGTGTTTGATTATCTAAAAAAGAGATCAATAACCACTTTCCAGAGATGAAATTACTTCGATTCTTTCGCTTCCACTTGTTTTGCTACCCGTATAAAGGTGGACCCATCCGACCCGAATGGGCGGGAAAGGGGGAAGAATTCTCATTAAATTTGTATGCCTGCATCTGCCTACAATACAATTTCACATCTGCACGCATCGACGGCTCACGTCATTAGAAGTAATGTTTAAATATTTACAAATAATTTATAGCAACCACCCTCGACTTTTCAATGTCGCGCGTTCTCTTGGCGAACTTAACGAAATTATTATAAATTTCAAATGCGCGGAAAATGAAAAAAAAAAAAAAAAATTATAAATATATATATATTGTATGAATATGAAAAATTTGAAAAGGGAAAAAAATGAATAATAAGAAAAAGTAGAAGTAGAAAAAAAAAAAAATCGGATATAAATAAATAAACCGAAAATTCAACCCCTGATTATCTCGAGCAAGGCAAGCAGGCGATAGCATTAGGGCTAGCTGGTGAGCTAAAAAGCCAACAACAGTCTGGCAAGCAGACACTCGAGCCAACGCGCAGACAGCAAGACGGACGGGCGGAAGGCCACCGCACTGCCTTCATCCCTCGCATTAATTTATTATTTAAATATAAAAAAGAAGAAAAATAAAATAAAAAAAATCGAAAGAAAATATATATTTATGAGTGCTGTTCAAATACAAGTATTTTTTAATACACCGCCAGAGACCATGTGTGTGTGTGTGTGTGTGTGTGCGCTTTCGAGTGTTCGAGGATACGCGTGTATGTGCGAAGACTCATTCTAATAAAAATTTCCGCGCTTCAATCCGATGTAATAAAACCTGACTGCAGCGACATAGCTGCAGCAAGCACCGCTCAGCTTAACACCCTCAAATGAAGGAAGAAATATGGAAGGAAAAAAAAAATAAATAAAAAAAAAATTGCTTTAATATTCTTTCAGAAAGATACAATCGTATGCATGGAAACGTACCCAGGAGGAAATTTGATTAAAAGCCATCAAATGACATCATCAATTCTGTCAGGACTTTGGAGCCAGTATATTTACATGGCATTTTGTAGAGTACTTTGTATGACATTTGTGCACAAACTGACAGTGGCGTCCCGGGTGACTTTGTTTTCGTGAGATTGGATTGAAAAACGCATTTGAGAGGAGCACATGCTCTTTTCTCTCTAAATTTCAATTTATTGAAATCATTTGAAAACTGTCTTCTCGCCTTCTCTTTGAATATTTCGAAAATTTTTAGATTTTTTTTTTTTTGTACAATTTGCACAATTTGCCTCAGCGGGCATTTGAACTCGCACGCTATCCATTACGCCACTCAATGCTAACACTCAACCGACACTAAAATCTTATCTAAATTTCAGTAGCCAATGAGAATCAAGCACATGAACATCACCTCTTTACGATGACATTGTCTACCAATGTGGCATGCCGCATGCGTGATAATGCCACCTATATGTCACGGTGAAATCACTGATGTTTCTGTCCTGCTGGTGGTATTTGCCTGCTGGGTATGTACGGAATCGGTCTGTGTGTGTGTGTGTGTGGGTGTGTGCGGACTTCAAAAGGAAATGCCTTACAATAATATTAAAACTAGAAATCCATATTATCGTTATCACTATCATGATGACGACGCTGAGGATGCTGACGACGATGATCATGACAATGATGAGGATTGCCATGGCTATAAGGCCCACCTCTTTCCGGTGGGCTGGGTTCACGTGTTCACTGGTAGTAGGTAACTGCCCAAATGTATTAAACGTGCGCGAAGTAAAGAAATCACTCAGTCAGTCAGTAAGACCCCGAATACGCTTGAAAGTCAAGAGGAAAGTGCCACTGCAGAGGGAACTAGAGAGTCGAAAATAGTTTGAAAAACCGAATTTGTGGTGTGCTGTTATGGTAATTTTATTTTATTCCCTCACTCTGTCGTGGGCGATTGAGTTCATGTTGCCCTTATAAGGAATGCCCAAAAGTATAAAACTGACGATAGCTAAAGAAATCAGTCAGTAGCAGTAATGACCCTGATGCTTAGAACGAGTTAAAGGAAATGCTCAACTGCAGAGGAACTTAGTAGAGTCAGACAAATTTTAAAAACGAATTGTGTAACTTTATATAATTTAATTTTTTATTCCATATTTTAGCAATTGCGATTTCTAAAATATTCTTAATACCCTTTTGCGCAAACTGAAAGTTATGTAATTAGTGCACTTCATGAGGGCAAACGGCCGAAGTGCCAACGTGGAGCGTCGTTAGTAAGTAACTTTCCAAAGACATTAACCAAAAGTACCCAAAACTGAATGCTATAAGAATATAATTAAGATGATCTATGAGTGCAAAACGTAAGAAGGCTCAACTGGAGCGCTTAAGTAAGTCAATATTTAAAAAATTTAATTTAAAAATGATGCATATATAATATTAGCATAATAATAATATTAATTTTATAATGCAGAGTTACTTGATTTTGTATATAAAAAGAATTAATAATTTAATAATAAATAATTAATAATAATAATAAAAATAATAATATAATAATAATAATAATAATAATAATAATAATAATAATAATAATAATAATATAATAATAATAATAATAATAATAATAATAATAATAATAATAATAATAATAATAATAATAATAAATAATAATAATAATAATAATAATAATAATAATAATAATAATAATAATAATAATAATAAAATAATAATAATAATAATAATAATAGAATTACAAAAGAAGCAACTTAACAAAAGATGGAAGAGAGCACTCGACGATGAAAATTCAAGAAAAACGAAACTCCGTGAAAGGACTTTGTCGACGAAATCGATTTTATGCAAATCGACTTAGAACCTTTCTGCAGGCTCACACGCAAAAACGCGCAAGCCCGTGAGAAGTCGGTCTGGCCTTTTTTTGAGTTTCTTTTCTTCTTGCATCATTATTTAATCTTTAGTTTAATTATCTGCTCCTCGTGTTCGTCTTATTATTCTTCGTCTTAAACTGCTCTAGGGTACGGTCGCGAGGAGCTGCGATTGCATTGGCTTTTCCATTTGTCCTTGCGTGCTTGTGTGCTTTGTATGTTAAGGCTTCCAGGGGTCTGCGACAGTGGCGTAGCGAGACATTTCGGCGCCCATACATTGGGGGAACATGCAGGAAATGCCGCCCCCTCCAATCGGCCTCAATAAAAATACCTGCATAAAAATTGAAATATGATTTGGCGCCCGGGGCAACTGCCCCCTTCGCTTTCCACCCTCACTACGCTACTGGTCTGCGAGAATCGACCAGCATTGCAAACAGGAAAAATATAGGATTTTCAAGGAGAGTAGCGAAGGAGCATTTTAAATTGAATTGTTTCGCTACATTTTATGCTTTAAATAATTTTATTTTTCGCCATTTTGGTTTTAATTACATTTGGCTGCACGAACTTCCGGAAAAGGCTCATTTTCTTACTATTACAAGGATTAATTAAATTGGCTTTTGCTATCACATAACATAAGTAAAACACTCGCGTCCTTCGAATCCACCGCCCTTTAATGCACGCTCAATGCGTCGTATTCGATTACTTCCCGTGTGCGAAGGTGAGCTCGTAATCGATTGACCCAGGACCCCCTTACATCAGGAAATCACACACATGAGGAGAATAGAGAGGAAGAGACGAACAGAACAATCGAAATTATTGTGAGTTTCAAGATGCGTCAATGCTTTTTGCAGTCGTCCTACAGTTGAATTGTGCTGCTATTGAAGTGTGTTGGCATCGGAGTTTGGTGAACCCGATGAGTTCATTACCACGACATTCTGTATGCGTCCTGTCATACATACACACAACATTAGAGAAAGCACCAAAGTTATGAAAAATGGAATAATAATAATAAAAGCCTTGATAGAACAAGAAAAATCGAAGTTCGTGTCTTTGTCTTTGTCTGGCGAATTATTTTTATTTTATTCATTTATGCCACATTTCTATTGGCGTCTATTGAACTGGCATTGACCCGCAATCAGCATTCGATATGCTAACGTCGAAGTCATCGATGATGATAAGTTTTTGTAACTTTTTCCTGCACAGTATTTCGAAGCCTTTTTCGATACAAACCCGTTTTTCATGTCTTCAAAAGAACATAGTAGATATGGCATTTACACAACCCGACATAACATAACATAACATAACATAAACATAACATAACATAACATAACATAACATAACATAACATAACATAACATAACATAACATAACATAACATAACATAACATAACATAACATAACATAACATAACATAAACATAACATAACATAACATAACATAACATAACATAACATAACATAAACATAACATAACATAACATAACATAACATAACATAACATAACATAACATAACATAACATAACATAACATAACATAACATAACATAACATAACATAACATAACATAACATAACATAACATAACATAACATAACATAACATAACATACATAAACATAACATAAAACATAACATAACATAACATAACATAACATAACATAACATAACATAAACATAACATAACATAACATAACATAACATAACATAACATAACATAACATAACATAACATAACATAACATAACATAACATAACATAACACATAACATAACATAACATAACATAACATAACATAACATAACATAACATAACATAACATAACATAAAACATAACATAACATAACATAACATAACATAACATAACAATTCCAACCACCGCTAGTTTTGTTCGACATTACCAAGCACCTACACCTATGTATGTATGTATGTATGTATGTATGTATACAATGTACATATTATGTGTCTCGGTTATTTATGAAGACATTGGCTACTAAGTAGTACGATTACCCACGATCGTATGTACTCTTTTATCAGGTGTGCTTTATATGGCCCCTGTCCATTTAATTGTTTGTATTTTTGGTCGAACATTGTTGGTGTTATCGCTGCTATTTCAATGAAGTGAAGGGCGGCAGACCGACCGGCCACGTGAACTCGTATATGCGATAAAATGCACTTTTGTAAAGATATTTTATGTTGTTTATTCCATTTGTTTTCCTTGAGATTTTTCATTTTCAGAGCGCGCACACACACACACACACACACAGGACGCACACACTTCTCGCGATTATAAAATGCATTCCAATTTGAAGCGATTACAAGTTTTCTTCGAAGGCCTTTCTTTTACGTTCGAAGCTTTTGCGATATTAGAAGGACAACGCACGGAATGAAACATTCTCCTCAAATACTTACATACAAGCACATGCACACACGTGCACTCATACGTACATTCATTCACATAGCTTTATATATTTTATACTTTTTCATACTTTCGAGCGTCTGAGAAGGACAATTCGAAACCCCCAACAAAACTTTCTGTTTACAGCTTTCAACGAAATTAATTTTCCTCAACACGTAAAAATAAATAAGAACGAAGAAAATGCTGATAATGTGTTGAACGAACGAACTCTGGGTGCCAGTCAATTTGTGGGGTGCTTTCATGAAAGCGATCTCCTCTATCGGCGAAGATTTTGTGGCTATGCTTATAATGATGATGATGATGATGATGATGGTGGTGCAGTAAATTAATCGATCAGCTGGCTTGGGTCAAAATGACGACGCCTAAAATGGGGAAACCAGTATGATGGGGCAGCATTTTAAAATTGAAAAACCCTCGGTTCAACCCCTTCTTAAGCCTACAGTCGAATCTGGATATATTGAATTAATTTTTCCGCGTCCTGTTCATTGTATCCAGATTGTTCGTATTAGCGGGATTGAGCATTTACAGTCCCGTAGAGAGGAATTTTCGGCCCGCCGATTTTTTCCCAGGGTCCACTCACATAAATGTGCGACAAAAAAAAAAGTCCCATGCCAATTTTGGGCCTTTTCGGAAAGTCCGGGCCCGCGCCAAAATCACCCTTTTCCACCCTCCCTCTCTCTAAAGGCCTCATTACTTCGAAAAGTCCGTGTAGGTAGGTAGTTAGGTAGGTTAAAGTGGCTGCCACTTGGGCCGTTTACCGGTGGCCCATTGTGATACCACGAGGGGTTTTTCTTGTGTTTGTGTGAGTGTATGTCTCATTATGTAGTGATGCCCCAAACATGCGGTATTTTGAAAAACCAGTGCTAGGCTTGGAACATTACACTCCGTTTCGCCTGTGCCGGGAATCGAACCTCGGACTCTGGGATCAAGAGCATAGCAGGCATCTCCTACGCTATCCCAGAGCCACAAAAGTCCGTGTAAGCGTTCACTATTGCGAGCGGTTCATTATTTCAGGGATTCGTTATATCCAGATGCGACTGTATATCTAAAAGAGTCGATCGATTTAAGTGTAGAAAACAACAGAACTTAAATAATTTCTCAAGAAGCTGCTGCAAAGTCAACATCCTGAACGATGGATGATGGAATCGACTTGAATATTTCAATTGATTACAGAACAACGTGAATAATAAATGTATGTATGTATGTATGTATGTGCGTATGGGGCTTTATTAGATGGACTTTCGATGAATAATGAGATATAAAAAAAATGTTTCTTTCATTGAATTGCAGAGCGATTTTATGATTTTAATAAAAATAAAAAATAAAAAAATAAAAAACGAAACAAACAAAATTATTTCAACGAGAAGAGAACTACAAAAAACAATAAACACAAAGCGTAAATATCTTAACGATTATGAAATTTGAGCGATAAAAACGGCAGACAATGTTGCCGCTCAACGCAATAATCAGAAACAAAACGGAACGAAACGATATGAAACGAAATGAAACGAAATAAAACGAAATTACCGGTCCCGACAGCGATTTCGTTGCGGCCAAGGCACTGGCTTCTTTCTGCGCTGCCCCATCAGTCAGTCACATGCAGTACAATAAATTTTAATAACAATAAAAATATGAAAAATTTACAAAAAAAAAAAAAAAAATTCCAACAAAACAAACAAAACAAACAAGAAAACAAAATAAATAAATAATCGCGAAAAATGAAAAGAAAAAAAAAGAAACCAACAAATTACAAAGGAACGAAAAGGAAACGGACAAACGCAGAGCAAATTGTGTTTGCGCTTATGCTTCTTTAGCGCTGGAGCTCCAACCAGCCAGCGAGTTACGATGTATGTATTTATGTATGTATACACACTTGCAACGGCTCCCATAAAAGGAATAAAAACTGAAATTAATAATAAATTTTCAAGCGAAATGCTATAAAATAATTATTAATGTAATGCAAAATGACATTAAGCGACATTTATTTCATTACAAGAAAGTAGCAGTTGTAGTTGTAGCAACACTGTAAAATGCACAGTGGGTATTCGGTCGAAGGGCGAGCACTCAAAATCGGCAATCAATGCCGTTTCCGATTTTCCCATCGATACAGGGATTTTGAGTTTTCGATAATTGTGCAATTTTCGCTTTCAGAAGCCGAAGAGATCAACGAACGATTCAGAGACGGAGAGAGAGAGAGAGAGAGAGAGAGAGAGAGAGAGAGAGAGAGAGAGAGAGAGAGAGAGAGAGAAGAGAGAGAGAGAGAGAGAGAGAGAGAGAGAGAGAGAGAGAGAGAGAGAGGCAGGAAGCCTGTCGCCATATAGCCCCATGTATATATTGACGTCAATATAGACAAGAGAACTAGTTCCAACGTCAACAGTATTTACGGGCGGTGTCATTATAGAAACTGTACCGTCAAGAGGTATAGTTCATCTTTATTGACCATGTCAACAATATGTCTCCTTATAAAGCGAAAGAGTACTCCTTTTTGTCTATATAATAGTACCGACGTCAATAGTTCGTCAATAGTTTTTCGGTCTACTGTTGACATTCAATGACAACTCAATGTTAAATGTCAATAACGCAAAGCATTGCGACGGGTTTAACTGGTCAGTAGTACTGTTGACGCAGTCAGTAGAGAAAGAGTATAGATTCACTATTGACATTTCCTGAAGGGCATATCTTGATTCGTCGTCATTCGCACACATTGAAACAAATCTTTGAAATGTATCGAAACATTTAGAGTCCTAAAAGGATCATATATGTATGTATGAATCTAATTTGAAGTCGGAGACCTTATAATGAACTCTTTGAAGACTCTTACAGATCGCGTTTCCCGTCTTGCGATGGTCTTCCTATAAAAGTGAAATGTCATATACCGATGGAGCCCATATTAGCGTCATATATGGCTCCTTCCGCCATCAAATGAGAGCCACATATGACACTTTCTGCAATCTTATTTATGAGTTTAAAAAGACTAAAAAATTTTGAGTGATATTCACAATCCTATGCTTCAAAAATAATTTATTTAAACAAGCATACAATTCACGGCTTCTACGAAATATTATATAATTTCAAATTTCGTGTTGATTCCTATGTGGATTTGAACCGGAGATCGCTTTCATCATGTGCTCAATACGAACCGGTTTGCAATTGGATGGTTCCATTTTTCTGTAACTTGAAAATGATCATTCAATAATATTGATTCTGAAGTAATTGGAATAATAATATAATTAAAAGGAAATTGATTTTCAGGCGTCAAGATTTAGGCTGTTTGACAAATGCTAATTGATTTCCATTATATAGTGTGCGATAGACCGAATATGTTATTTTCGAATTTCGGATCTTTTCGGATATTCTGAAAATTTGGCATTAATAAAATACAACTTTGCATTAGGAATTTGAATGTTCGACAAATTGAAAAGGACATCTAAAAACGCGGGAAGCGTTCCATTTCCATGTTCTTGAGGGTTTCATAAAAATTTCTCTCAAGCCTGGAATTTATATTAACCTTTGAATTTCTGTTTGACAAGACTTTCCTTTCAAAGAAGGTAAAAATGCAATTTCCTTATACAAAATTTCTTAATAAAATACAACTCTGCACTGGTGAAATGTTCTCATAAATTAAAAAAAAAAAAAAAATTTTTTTAAATCTGTCCTCATTCGGATCGTGATTTCTTTGAATTTCTGTTTGCAAATAAAAAACAAACAAAAAATGCATCAAATAAATTGCTAGCGATTTTCTTAAAATCCTTAAATTTGACCACTGTTCGCGGCACAGCTTGTCGGTGGCAATGTCGTGTGTCATTGGCGTTGTCAATAATAAAGACCTGTAGCCATGCAACAACACTGCGGCACGGTGCAGAGAAGCAAAGTGTTGGCGCTGTGCTGTGGCTCTCCTGTGCTCTGTGGTGTCGCCTCGTGCATACAAACGTCGAAATGACATTTGACAATTGTCAAGCCATTTTTAAAAGCAAATGAATTCAACAATTTCGACGGACGAAAACGAAAGCTGTCATTACGGACTAAATTGAGATCAACTTTGACGATTTCGTGGATAAGAAGGGCCGGTCCGCTCCGTGCCGGCGCGCCGTAAGCAGCAGTGGTGTGCGCTCTCATTTTTTTTCTCAACTTTGTTTTGTTTTCTCCATTTTTTCATTCATTCTTTTTTCTTTTATTTTTTTTTTTTATTTTTAATTTTCCTCTTTCATATGCCACTGTTGCAACTAATAATAATAACAATAATACAATAGCAATGATTGTTGTATACATTATTAAAAAGGGGCGAAAAAAAAAACAACAAAAATTGTTCAAATTGCTGTAATTGTATGCAGCTTAAGGTGAACACGAAACGGCACGATGGCAATAGGAAACGCTTGAAAGACATGCCTTGATGTGCTGCTGCTGCTGCTGCTGCTGGTGGCTTAAAAAAAATTAAATAAATTAACTAAAATAGATTAAAGTCAACTTTAATTATTTACAAGAAAACTATTTCTATTAATTAAGAAGAATTCGTTGAAACCGAGTTGGGTTAGGTTAGGTGGGTGGGGCTGCCTCACTTAGACCTCACATGGGCCCGTTGTGATACCACGAAAAATGGGAAAACAAGGAAGAACTGAAACAGAAAAAACGAAACCAACACAAACATCCACGACCTGAGTTGGGAGTTGAACCCACAGCCTCTCGCTTTTGTAAGTTGGCATCTTAACCAACTACGACGGCAAAGAGGCCAACTGGAACCGAGTTAAGTTCCTTTTGCTTCTTAAGAGAAACATTTGAGTCTCTTTCAGAGCCAGAAGACATATTCTTTTTTGAAATTTTATTTAACCCGTTTAAGGGATGATAGGCGCTATACACAAACATCGACCACAATGCAACATAGCGATGTCACACGATGACAAACGACATATGGCGTATGTGATCTCATGTGTTTTTTTTTTAGCATTCAAACATGGTCATAGCTGATGATTTTTCCCACATGGATTGTATTAAAAGAGTCCGAAAATGAGTCATATCTCTTTTCAGCAGAAAGCAATAGCCCGAATGCCTCCGAAGAATTAATCAGAATTATGACATATGTACGTAACAATGACAGTGTCACATTCATTACATGGCATTGCCAAAAGTAGATAGATGCATTCTTCACATACTCAAATAGTTCGGAGCATTCTTAACATAGCCACAATTGAAGGTTTTTCAAACTGGGTACATATGTATGTAAAATATATACATACAGTAGAGTACGGATAAATGCAACACGTTTTTTGCTCCAATTCTTGTGCACTTATGCATTCTTTGCATAAATCCGTGCATATTTTGATGAGAACGCATAAAAAAGGCTTCAAAGCACCTTGCACTTATGAGGTTTTTGCATTTATTCGTGTTGCATTTATCCGTAGTGCACTGTATAAGAAATTTTTTTCTGATTATGAAGAGGGTTAACATAAAATGTTCCATATTTTTAATTCCATTTAATTTTATTTAATTTTATTTCATTTCCATTCCTGCTGCTACTCTTGGCCACTGTTGGCTTTCCTTGTCTCCCTCGTCCTCGTCCTCTCCCACGCACTCACTTTCAAGGCGAAATTTTACCTCCACATCGAAAATTCGCAAAACTTTTTAATTAAAATGAAAGCATTATTAATCGAAAAATAAACTCCATTCATTGTGAAACGACAAGACCTGAAACGAACAAGGCTCACACGAGCTCGTAATTAAGACACTTTGTAAGGCAAAATTCTTATCGAAAGCCGAAAACCCGAAGCCGAAGCCCGTGCGGAATGCGAGCACACGGTCGGAAGCGTCGTAAGGTCGAACGGAAAGAGATCTCTCTCATGCTCGTGTTGCGCCCGTTCGAACGTTGTTGGATACGTTATGGTACGATACGTTACGCTAAGTTGTACATACGTTCAAAGGACATACTGTATAACCATCGTTGCAGGCGTGATGAGTTCATCGTAAAAAGTGCGTTTTTCCGCTCCGTTCGGTCCCTTTTGCCATCATTACCTTCCGTTGCATTCCATTCAATTCTATTCCGATCCGTTTCATTCCCTCCCGTCCCGTCCCGTCCCATTCCTTTCCTTTCCTTTCCGTTCCGATGCGATCCGATACGTTGCGGCACTGCGCTCCCACAGACTTTTCAAGATTTTTATGCATTTTTTATGGCCTCGAGTTTGCCATTTCTTGGTCCTCTATTTTTATTTGATAGTGTTTTCCTTTTAATTCCATTTACTTTTATTACCTGACATTTTTGTTGCTGAAGTATTTGTTGTTGCCACCGTCGCGACGTCGACGCCGCGCGCCGACGCCGACGCCGACGACATGCACAATTGCAATATGGTCGCTCGTTTAGCTCCATCCGGTTCCGTTTCGTTTTACAATATTTTCATTCTATTCCTTTCAACAGTTTAAGGCGCACTGGAGTGGGATCGGATCGCTGGTGTGAGCTTAAAGATGTCGTGGAGCGGCAAGGGGGGGGCAGTCAAATTGGACGGACGATTTGTAAGTGGGAACCTGCAACATTCTATTACAGCTTTTTATTGCATGCAACTTATGTCCCATTGTTGTTCGTGGCGGTTTGGTTGTGTTGTTGTTGTTGTTGTTTGTTGTTTTGTTGTTAAAGGCAAGGTGTTATTTTGGGTTCACTGTTCGTAATGCTGGCAGTGTTAACGACAAGTGGGAAGGAAACCGATGTTGAAACTTCAAACTTGAAAACTTTTCGCCTTCGTTCATTTCGTTTTCGTGGAATTCCTGCGGAATGTGTCAGCGGCGGCGGCGGCGTTCGCCGGAATTCACGAGCTTAATGCGAATGCCGTGTACCATATATGTACATACACCGAGAGAAATAACAACAGTTAAATCAACTACTTAGAACAGTTAAAGTTAGAGTGGTCAAATAAATTGTATTCCGCGTTAAATGCACTGAAAAAGGCAGTCAAATGAACAGTTGAAAAACAGTTACTTTTTATGTTCAAATTCGCTTTCGTTCACTTAGACGTATAAGTTCGCATTCTGATCAACCGTCTGCGGAGTTTTCGATAGCTCAGTTGTTTAAGCTGTGACTCGACAGTCGTGAGCTTCGGGGTTTTATCCATGCTGGCGGCGGGAATTTTTCTGATTTTTTTTTTAATTACAGTTTTTTTTTGTTCAGAGTGTAGTTGTTTTGGAAGACAAAAATTTTCTCCTAAATTTTTAAGATTTTAATTTATTTAATTTTTTTTTAATGGTTCATTTTCAAGCAAAAAATTTTGGGAGTGAAACAATTCCTTAAGCACGTTGCCCAAAACTTGAGCAACCATAAACTCAAGTGAGCATTTTGACCAACAAATTAAATTCGTTCGTTTAGCGTAATGGTTAAGAAGTGGAGGTCTGCGGTTCAAGGCTCGGCCGAGGCGAGAAAATTTAAAGAGATGAAAGAGAAAAAAAATTTAAATAGAAACAAATAGATAAAGAAAAAATATAATAATTTAATAAAAAAAAAAAAAAAATAATAAAAGAAGATAAAAAAAAAGTCAAAGCAAAAAAAAAATTTTTTTTTTCCAGTCGCTGGTGACAGTTGAGTTAACCTTGAGATAGTTATATCAACCATCAGGTAGTTATATCCTTATTGACTATGTTTGTACTGTTGAATTGACCGCTACTACACATAAGCTAACAATTAACGGTGAACTCGGTTATTTTAACCTGCTTTTTCAGTTAATATAACTACCTTTTTCTCTCGGTGTACGTATGTATGTATGTAGTTGCATATGGTACGGGACAGTGGTTAATCGGCAGGAATGCGCCAACAAGTGACACAGCCAATAGTACACGAAAATCCAATTCGATCGACTCTAATCATCCTGGAATTGGAAAGCGCTTGAAAATTTGCCCAAAACCAAGAACTGTAGGTTCCACTATTCCATTTCGCGTGTCATGTGCAAAAACAGTCAATTGTTTTTTTTTTTTTTGAAGTTTTTTCTTCTTTTCTTTCAAAAAAAAAAAAAAAAAAAAAAAAAAAAAAACCCGATGAATCTTTTTGGATAACTTGAATTTTCTTAAATTTTTCTTCTCTTTTTTTAATGGTTTTGTTCCGAAACATTTTTCTGTGTGATTTTTCCTCTTCCATTGTTCGTATTTTCTTGAGTTTCTCTTACTGATTTCCCTCAATATGGAGCGAGCAATATTACGTGAGCAACATTCAGGGAAATTCTCTTTTTTCTTGCGTTGAAAGGAACAGGATAGCAGAGCCGAAAGCAGCACGCCGAAAGTACCTTCGAATGGTGTGTGTGTGGGTGTTTGTGTGTGTGTGTGTGTGTGTTTGTGTGTGTGAGAGTGTGTTTGTGTGTGTGTTAGTGTATCACAATAAGAGCATAAAGAAGCGATAGTATGGTTAGGTGTTTTGTGCGGGCGAAAGTTTGCTCTCCTCTCACGAGTTGTCGATTTCTCAAGCAAATCATTTTCGCAGAATAATACTCGCAGAGCAAGCAGTAAAAAGTATCCAGCCATGTGCCAGTGCCATGTGAGCATCATTGCCTGTGTGCTGTCGCCTGTGCGCCTGATGGCAATACAGCAATTGTGTTTCATGGCAATATTCGCAGTGATTCCATGCTGCAAATGCAATGAGCAGAAAATGCCAAGACCAAAGGAAAAACCAAGTGCTGTACATCTCCATTCATCGATGAGGAATTTGGCCGCGTGTATACAAAGCATCCAGCGTGCTTTTTCCAATCGTGCAAAACTATTTCTTCTTCTTAAAGGACACGGCTTTCAGAACTTATCGAAGGACAATGCGAAATGCTGTTGCGAAGCTGCACCGACCGGTGACGAGGTGGGACGAAACGGAACGGAACGGAACGGAACAGCACGGAATGGGACGAGTCAGAATGGGATTCGATGAGACTACTCGTTCAATGGTCCGCTCATATATTTCAACATCATTCATTACCTTTTTTTTACAGTTTGTGTGTGTATGTTTGTTCACACGGACTCACATACACATACACAAACGCACTCACACAGAGACACATTCAGCTGCAATCTTATTTCACTTTCGTTGCTTATTTTTTGTCATGATTTCTTGTTTCTCTCATGTTTTATTTCTTTTTTTTTTTTTTGTTGAAATTTTTGTTATCGATTCAGATTTGGTTTCGTATTTAGATTTTATTGTTTTCTTTATTTTTTTTTTCTATTTATATTTTTTCGCTTTGTTTTTGTTTTTGTTAGAATTTGAACTTTGTTTCTTTAACAAAGTTTTCTGATATCAATATCCGAATTCCCGAAATCTCGATTTTTGCGAACTCATATTTATGCTCTCGCATTCCAGATTTATGGTCGTCAATGCTCCAGTAAAAACTCGAAATCGCTATTCTTGCATTATTCCGTTTTTACCCATTTAGTTTCCGAGAATTTTCTTTCGAAAATAATTTATTTTCCAAGTGTTTTTTTTTTGGGCGAATTTCTGGTAATTTACTGAGAGTGCTATGCGAAAATTCGCTTGCATGAAAAACATATAGGATAAAATGTGGGAATGCCATGGCAACAGTGAATTAGGAATCATCCTGATGAAGGCTGAAGCGAATTCGCCGAAATACGTATAGTATGTATGTATGTATGTATATACAAAATAAAGCTATTGAAATAAAAGTGAAAATTCCGAATCATTTTATTACTTAACAGTGAATTTCCTCCTGATCAGGCAGCGCCTGCAAGCCACCACAATTCAGTCATCTCTCGCTTTCCGTCGGAAATATCCGACTTAACAACGGACCCGGGCTATTTTCTGTTTTAATTGAGTCGTTGCTGCTGCTGCTGTAGTTTTTCTTGGTATCCGATATTGCCACATAAGAGGGAGTAAGAGAGCGAGCGAGAGGAGGAATGCATAAATAAATATTTCAAAAGAATTTTTTGATAAGCAAATCCAATAACGAGGCCTGATGCTGAGTTCCACATATCGATTGGACCTTTAAAATAATTTTTCTTTGTTCAATCTCCAACGCAATCCCCTCGAAAACGCGGTTCTTTTGTTGCACGAAAATTCCAATCCTTCAATCGACCGAGATGAGTGCACATGCCCTTGCTACTTTCATTTGATGTGCGGGAGTGATTTCTTATTCATTTTCTTTTCTCTTAATTTCTTTATTTTTATTATTATTTTTCTTTATTTTATTTCCCGTAATCTTAACTCAATATATTACGTCCCAGATTAAATAAAAAAAAATAAAAAAATTCTTTTACATAAGTATTTGCAATGACTGGTACTTAAGAAAGTTTTCCGTTTGTTACTGAAACATCTGCGCCTGCATGAGTGCTTACGTTGGGAAATGGTAAGATATTCCGCGATTAATAATTGATGAAGCCGGTCGAGGTCGATTGGTGAATACCCTTCTCTGTGCGTGTGTGTGTTGATTTTTCTCCCCATCTCTTTCTTTCTCACGTAAGTGTCCACTTCGATGAGAATTGGAGAGAGGAAAATAGAATGCCAATACGATTTTAAACATTCCCAGGGAATTTGAAAAAAAAAAACAAAAAAAATGGTCCCAACCTAAGCACACTGGGAAGGTATGTATGTATATAAAGGGAGCAACAATTTCGAACATTTTTAAGCAAAGGTCATCACATTCTTCCTTGAATTGACGTTGAGATAGCTCACATATTTCCTCGGACAAAAATTTTTAGGGAAAGAATTCTCGAATGTTTTTTTTTGAAAAAATTTTCAGTAAGCCCATTTTTCACTTTCCCTTTTCTCTCGACTGTATAGCGAGTTGTGGACTGCGGATTGCGCCAATTTCGCAAATCATATGTAGTTGTTTTTCGTAAAAATACTACGGCCAGCAAATGTATGAATTGATCGTTTTTGTGCCTTCGCAGTTGCATTCGCATTCGCAGTTTCCAACATAAAGCGTATCATTAGCAGACAAGTGAAGGCTAGCGGCACGGCACGTAAGACGACGCGACGCGACGTGGTAAAGGTAAGGTGCACTGAACGAAATGCATAATCATTCACCGGATATGAATTAATTTTTTCCCTCACCTCATTGCTACTGTATTTCTTTCTTTAACGATATTTCTCGCTTTGCTTTCCTCGTCTCCTTTCGGTTTTTGTTTTTTTATTTTTTTTATTTTTTCATTTGTTTGTCTATAATTCATTTCTTACTTAAGACTCTTTCTTCGGCAATTGGCCCAAACGAATGCATCTTTCAGGGGAAACAATTTACATATCGCAAATATGGGATTGAAGCAACAGCGAAACGAACCGAAATTTCGCCGACAATGACGACAACAGTTGCACCCTACGGGCTGCGAAAATTTGCGGTCGGCTATAACACCCAGAACCACTCCGTTCGTCTGGTCGTCGTTCTGTCTGTCTGTCTACCTGGCTGTATGTCTGTAACTCTGTAAGTCTGCATGTCTGTATTTTTCCATGTTTGTGTGTCTGTATGTCTCTCTGTCCGTCGGTATTTTTGTCTGTCTGTATACCGTTCTTTTTTTTTATCGAAGGAGTTGAGCTATCTTGATGGTATGCGTGTTGGTGGGGACATGAGTAAGAACAAGTTCGAGAATAGATCAGATCGGACTCTTATAAGGGTACATCCAGTACGAGGGTCTGTTAGAAGAACCCCATAGAGGCATAGAAGACTGCTTATGGTCTTGAAAATCTCAAGAATACTTTGTATTAATGGGCGTGGTCTTGCGGCCCTTCGGGTATTTTTTTTTTCAGGTTCACCTAACTATTTATAATACCCTACCTTTTTTTGTTGGAACTTCGAAGAGCTTTTTACCCCTTCGAGACTCTACAACTCGCATTAAGGCCGCTTGAAAATAAGCGCACGAAAAATTTCTCTTAGAACCGGGTGCATCTGTTTATGACGATTTGGCCGGAATATGAATCCGATGGCCAAGCTCTGCTGAACGTAGCATTTATTTGGATACAATGAGTTTGCGAATATGCGTATGTGTGTGTGTGTGATTGTGTGATCCGATCGGGGTGCGGGATGGAGGGCGCTTAACTATTAATATTCAGTTTTGACTCCTTCCAGATACTTTCGATTGTTATTGTTGTACGAATGCAATCGACCGATGGCCATTTCTTTGCCACAAACATCGAAGGAAGTTGTCTTCGTCTTCCTCTCCGTCTCTGTCTCAGTTCAGTTCAGCGCAGCCTCCATTCCCACCATGCCCCTCGCCGTACGCATTACCATGAATTATTTCGCTTACTGGGCTCTGACGATTTGAAAAGTTCAGACTTCAGTTTATTGTAATTGCCATTGTAGTGTTTTTGTTTTGCACCCTTTGCTTTTATTCCCATTGTGCTTTGGTGTTGCATTTGTAATTGTTGTTGTCGCTGTTGCTTGCAGTTTTGTTATAGTTCTATTAGGCCACAAGCATGTGGCTTTTATTAAGACCTTCATGCACCGCTACATTGTAATTTAAGGATAATTAAGGAATAAAAGCAGAAAAAAAAATCTGCATATGAATATTATGCATATGTAGAAGACACCCAAACAGGGAATGTCATGAACAATGACAAGCACGACAAAAGTGTATTTGTTTTTTTTTTTTTTTTTTTTTTTTTTTTTTTTTTGTGGGATTTCATCTGCCAGCGGGATCGTCATACCTAACTCCTTTGCTTAATATCCTGCTTGGTTTTTTGACTAAACGTTTCTTTTGCATATTCTTTTTCTCCCATACTTTTTGGCACTTTGTCGATAAGAGGATTGGGGGGAGCGTGGCGGTGGGTTTGAATGAAATGATTTCAATTCCGTTTACTGTCCGAGTCCTTAAAGCTTTTGGACTCGTTGCGTTGCATTTAGCACTTCAGTAAATCCTCTTCTGCATAATCTCTTTTAAGGAAAATCGGGAAATTCCACCACAAATAGCTTTTTTCCAATCATTGTGGATTTTTCATTTCCTTGTTAATTTTAGACTGTCGTTTTTTTTTAATACCTTGTATTTTTTCGAATGATTCTCAGTTTTTTTTTTATTTTTTTTTTTTTTTTTTTGTGGCTCTCTTCCTTATTAATAATGAAGATGGAAAAAAGCTATTAACGCAACTTTGCTTTGTCTACAATCATTCCGCGACGGGTGAGGGCGTCGAGAGGTGGAGCGATGGTTGGAACGATATCGCCGATTTTCTATTGACGGCCTGAATTTGGTGAAAATGAGGAAATTGCTGTGTCTTAAATGGAGAAAAATGAAGAAAAAAATTTCCATAATTAGATTATTTATTTTTTATCCGCTTCTTAGTTTTATTCAAGCTTTTATTTTTGATGAATAGAACTGAAGAAAAGCGGAAAAAAATCGTGTCTTCGTCTTTGAATTTTTTAATTTTTCTTGTTACAGAAGGAAAAGCCGATTAAGTCTGGTATTTTTTTTTTTTCGAAAAGAGACTAACCTTTAAAGTCTTGCCCATGAACTCTAACCAATTGTCACTCAAGGTCAAAAAATTGTAAAGGCTAGAGCATTCAATAGAAATTCTCCACATTATTCATTTGGAGTTCTATGATTTATAGGAAGAGCCTCATAAGCAGAGCTTTAGAATAAGGATCGGAGAAATTTCAAAAAAGAGAATTTCTTAGACCTCGGCTAAGGCTTCCTCACTCCTGTCACCGAGCTGCCCTCTGTACAAATAAAAGACATGTTTCGGTTCATAAATGAGTCCAACTGGCTCCATAAAATAGGTAACTAGAGAGGAATGTTTCACCTCGTGATATCACAACGGAACAATATTCAGCCTAAACGTGTCACCTTTAAATGGGGTAGCCAACCAATCTAACCCAACCTTACCTAACCTAACAAAACATAGCCTTACATAACCTAACATAACCTTACCCAACCTAACCTAACCCAATCTAACTTAACCTAACCTAATCTAATCTAACCAAAACTAGCCCACCGTAAACTAACCGGACCAAACCTAACCTTACCCAACCTAACCTAATATAAACTAACCTCACCTAACGCAACCTGACCTAACACAACCTTACCTAACCTAACCTTACAAATCATAGCCTTACATAACCTAACATAACCTTACCCAACCTAACCTAACCCAATCTAACTTAACCTAACGTAATCCAATCTAACCAAACCTAGCCCACCCTAAACTAACCTAACCAAACCTAACCTAACATAACCTAACCTAATATAAACTAACCTCAACTAACGCAACCTGACCTAACCCAACCTTACCTAATCTAACCTTACAAATCATAGCCTTATATAACCTAACATAACCTTACCCAACCTAACCTAACCCAATCTAACTTAACCTAACGTAATCTAATCTAACCAAACCTAGCCTACCCTAAACTAACCTGACCAAACCTAGCCTTATCCATCCTATCCTAATATAAACTAACCTCACCTAACGCAACCTGACCTAACACAACCTTACCTAACCTAACCTTACAAATCATAGCCTTACATAACCTAACATAAGCTTACCCAACCTAACCTAACCCAATCTAACTTAACCTAACCTAATCTAATCTAACCAAACCTAGCCCACCCTAAACTAACCTAACCAAACCTTACCTAACCTAATCTAATCCAATCAAGACCACAACAGAAGAAAGTGCTCTGTTATATATCCGGTCCTATTACCCTTGATATTGAGTCTTGGAAAATCGTTCGCTTTAAGCTGTAGATCTAACAATTCCAATTCCAAGGGTGCGAGAATCTAGCACCTAATTCATCACGATCAATTGCCAAAATGATAATGTCTCAAGGTAACAGAATTCTCTGTCTTTTGACGCAAAAATCGACATGTTGCTGACAATTTCCACCTTGTTTCACTGGTGGATTTTCTTTTAAGAAGATTTCGCTGCAATTATTGTTCATTATTGAAACGATGCTGGGTTTTTTTTTTTTTTTTTTTTGTTTTTTCATCATTCTTTGCATTTCGATCTGGATTTATCCAAGAATTTATCTCTGCGCCCTCATTCATAATCGTTATCGCGGTTAATCCATGGCAGCAGCGGAGGGTCATGGACTTCAATATCATTTTGTTTTTATTAATTCTTGTTGTTGTTGTTGTTTTATTACTATTTTAAGACTTTTTTTATGTTAAGGTTCTTTTACGCAGCATATAATCATAAAGAACAGACGGACGGACGGACGGACAGACAGATGAGCTGGCATGCACGCAGGCAGACAGTCGAACGGACAGACAAACATGTGCTTTCATTTAGTTTTGTTACGTATTGCTCAATTTAATTAAAATGACTTGCAACACAAACTAAAAATGTTTACAATAAATTATAATGAATGCCATATGCCTTTCCCGGTAAAAATCTCGTTGCAGCTCGCTCGCTGCCCTCTCCTCTGTACCTCAGTACCTCAGTACGTCTGTTGCCGGCTCCCTATTCTCTGTTCCCGCGGGCCTCGCTCGGACGTCCCGCTCGTCCCGCTGCCAATGCTGCTTGCATCGTTGCATTGCGATTTCTTTCGATTCCTCGCCGCCGTCGTTTTTTTTTTTCTTCGGCTTACTTCAGATTTGGCCTCATGTGCTGCGCTCAGCTTTCGGTCTGTGCTCTTCGATTTCCTCCCTTTGTTTTTGCCTTCTTTCAATTTTCCATTATTTCTCTGTTTCTTTTTTTTCGCTTTTTTGTGGCATTGCATTCATTTAAAATAATTTCTTACAAAAATAATAAATAATAAGCGCAGCAAGAGCGCACATGGCGCAGTGCATCGTCTTTGCCTTGTCTTGCTTCGCATTTCCCCTTCCGTTGTTTTTCATTTCATTTTATTTCATTTCTTTTATTTTATTATTATTATTATATTCTTTTTTTTTACATTTTTCGGGCCCTCGCTATCGACTTTATGCTTCAACATCTCCCTCCCTAATGCCCCTGACGTCGTCGCCTTCGTCGTCGTCGTCCCGCTCGTTCGATTTCGTTCAATTCAGTTTAGTTCAGTTTCAAATCGACTTGACTCCAGTCAATTCAATTCAAATTGGATCGCATAGAATCGAAACCGCGGCATGCCGCCACTCCACCACTCCCGACCAGGCTCCATAAACCACATACCACACCATACTCTCCACTCCGCTCCGCTCCGCCGCACTCACATCCTACCCACTCAAGAGGAGCCGATCCACAATGAGCTGATTTGAATTGAGTTCAACCGAACTGAGCTGAGAGCGAAAGGAAATGAAGTTGAAAAATCGAAAGATATTTATCTAAAAATAATAACGCTACACGCAGTTATTTGCGCCACTGCGTACGGTACGCCGTGCTGCATGCATGCACTTAGAGCGCAGTATAAGAAGCTGAACGTCAATGAAAGAAGAAACGCAACGCATGAGCGATGAAAAATTCCCTTCCAATGAAATTGTATAAAAATACCTACTTATTTATTTATTTATTTTTTTTTTTTTTTTTTTTTTGTATGAAAAATCAATTGAAGGTGTGAAAAAAATGCACTTTCTGGGTTAGAGTGCAGCAACAGCACAGTGGTGCGTCCCTCAAGCCGTCCGACACTTGAGTCTGCATTTTAGAACTAATTGGAACGTGTTCCATGTTCAGTCGTTCTTATGGAAAAGTGGTATTTCATAATTTTCCTGCTCAAAGCTGCGTAATTCGGCAACACTTTCGATTTCTTGATGTGTGTGTGTTGGGGGTAATCATGGTATGGAAGGTCCCTCGAAGCGATATCCATCAGGAATATTACAGCGTTGCCAGAGTCAAAATTTGAAATTTTCGAGTGGCTCTGTTGAGAGGGTGTTTTAGGGTCGAGGCTGCCACTTAAACCGTAGCAACCAAGGCAGTTAAAAAATAAAAACAACAACTCTTTTTTGATGCACATTATTTCCGATAAATCGAGGAGCCGCACTATTCGCATTCAGCAGGCCCGAACAAGGACCCCAGGGCAAACGAGTTAAAGAGCCTCCTATACTTTATGCTTAGGATGCCATTATATATATGCCCTACCTTGAGGGCCCACCGGGCATTATTCGTACGGTTTCCCAGTGGGCCAGTCCGAGCCAGGCTTTCAGTTACAGTTTAGCTTACAGCATATTTCCCGGGACATCTGAATGCGTTTTTCTTATCGACTTTAGTCTTCTAAAAACAAAAAACGAACCATTTTGTAAACCAATGTTATATTAGCACCTATAATTTCAAAGTGTTTCGATGATTTCAAAGGATGGCGTAAGACAGCCAAAAATGAGCCAAAAACAAAAAGAAGAAGACAAGACGCAAAGTGAATAATAAAGACCGTAGCAACCGTGGTTTAAAAAAAAAAACCATGGCGGCCATGACTTCGTTAAGGGGAATGAATGTATGGGATCTATGACACACGAAGAATTTTGATCAACGTTATAATGGCTCATTTTAAATTTACTATGACCCTAGGACCTCTTTGTTGTTCTCCTCCATTCGCAATAAGCACTCTAAAAGGACCCTGATGAAAAACTTTTCCCCGGACACAAAACTCTTGATAGTAAGAGCCTTAGTATGGTGTGCAATCAAACTACTAAAAAAAAAAAAAAACCCAAAAACAACGAATCTTCGTAAAATTTGTTCATCGATCACGAGGAGGGATAGGGAATATTTTTGTAGTTGCCACGCCCACTGTTTTCGATTTAGACCATCAAAATTGGTTAAAATAAAGCTGCCGAATTTAGCGTTAAGTATACCGAAAATGAACGAACGGTCGAACGAAACGGACGGATCCCTCGGCAATAAGAAACAGAAGAATCGTGCGATCGTCATCATATCGCATGGCTGCGTTGCCTCAGCTGCTGCACCGAAGTAGGCACTTGTCGACTCTCGACGTTCGCTTGCGTTTCTTTTGACTTACGGCGGCGGAACTATGGACTTTTCATTTTTCATTACGTTTGTACGAGTACTTTTATTTTGATTTGTACATACATATATTTTTTTCCGATTTTTTTTTTCTTCGTAAATTTCTTTTCGATTTTAATAAATTTTATGATTTCGATTGTCTCTTGGTGCGGTTCGGGTCGGGTTGGTTCGTCCCGATTCGGGCAATTGCATCTGCTCACATATGCGTGTTCTACCGTGCATCTGTTTGTGTGCGTTTGTGCGTCTGAAGTATATTCAAGGCTCGTCTCCGACTTCGCGCACCTTCTGATAGATTGGCGAGGGGGCGGTCGGTCGGTCGGTCGGTTGTTCGGGCGGGTGGGCGTCCGCAAGGAATGCGTCCTCGTCTGCTGTATGAACCCAGACGCAGGTCGTTTGGTGAGGAGCGCGAGAAGCGAGCAACGAGCAATGGGTTCGGGGGCAATAGAGCGTTGAATGCACTCGCTGCCATTACCGATGGCAACAAATAATGTTGAAAATTCAATTAAATATCACAATTCCGTCTGTTTGCCCGCCCGCCCGTCCGTCCGACCATCTGTTTGTTTGCTTTCTTGCATTTTTCTTATTTTTCTTGCGTTTTCTGACTTTTTTCGATTTCGTTTTTTCACTTCTTTGTGGGTATATGTTTTTTTTTTTTTTTTTATTTGTTTTCTTCTTAGGCTGCAAATATTTACTTTTGTCGGTTAACTTTTCTTTTTTCGTTTGGTTTTTTTATATTTCGGTTTTTTTTTTTTACTTTGTTTTATTTTTTGTTCTTCGTTTTGAAGACAAATAGTTGGATACCAAAAGTAATTACACGTTACTGCACTCTCCTGTCCTCAAAGATATTGCAGCAATTGTCGCGCTGTTTACTTTGTTGTGCGTGGTTTTTTTTTTTTTTGGTTTGTTTGTTTGTTCTTTCTGTATGCAGGGGCCTGTGCGGAGACCTCATTAGATGACAATCGCCTAGAAATTAAGATCAAACTGAAATGAAACCTTTAACGACCCAATTAAGCCGCCAGGAGCCAGCAATCCAACCATTTTGAAGAAAAAAATTCGTTCAAAAACAAAAATCAGACATTATAGGGTTAAGTCAAATCTTCTAAGAGTCTCGAAAGGGAAAAGCGGCTAAGTTGATTTAAGCGAAAAACTTTCGCTCCCATTCTCTTGCTGTCTCTTCATTACACAGGTCAACAAAATAAATTTTTTTGTCGCGAACCAGAAAGGAGACTCCTGTATTCCTATGTGTTTTGGGGTGCTGGAACCGAATATGACCTTCAAAATTTTCCAAACATCCCCAATTTTGATCCAGCCACCCCTCAGGAAGGGTTGACAGGGGTGAAATTTGAGTGTCAATGAAAAATCAAGATGCATATGTTGAAGTATGGAAGGCTTCATCCTTTTGAACAGTTTTTGAAGTCATATTCGTTTCCAGCACCCCAAAAAACCAAAAAACATAGGAATACAGGAGTCTCCCTTCTGGTTCGCGACAAAAAAAAATTTTTTTGTTGACCTGTGTTATGGGCCGGCGATAAGAAAGCTGTCGAGTGCCCATTCCTATCGCATTGTCTTCGCAGAAAATGAGTTATTTAAATACAAACAATCGCTTTTCAGATTTTCAATTGTTCAAAAAACATTGGTTTTTTCAACTTCAAATTCAATCTATCTATCATTTTGGAGGAATACAAGCAGCAGCAACAGCAACGGCAGCAAAAATGTACAAATAAAAACGGAAGCAATTAACATATCCGCATTGAGTAAGATAAAATAAATGAAAAAAAAAAAAAAAAAAAGCGAAAAAACAAAACAAAACAATAAGGAGAACAACAACAAAATAATAAAAGAATAACAGCGAAAAAATTAGAAAAAATTACGAAAAGAAAAGAAAAACAATAAGTAAGTACCTCGCAATGAGAAGACGACGTTACTAACTACTTATAATTAAAAGTAAGGCAAGATAGCATGTAATAGATAGATTCGCTCAGTCGGCATTGAGGCGGCATAGAAAACAGAAACAAAATAAAACAATAAAATAAAACAAAATAATTTCAACTTCAGCAAGACACGTTTGCTCATGTATGTCGAAATATTGCAGTTATTCAAATTGTAGATACACCGAGAGCGATTTTTTATTTGGTTAACTTTTTTGGCGTTGTGGGCCATCTTGTCTCATGTGATTTAATTCCTTTTGAGCACTCCGACAGAGGACTAGTGTTTTTTCATTTAATGGGTATCACCCTCTGGCGTATCGGAGGCACTGCGACCCTTATTTAGATCTATTGTGCCAATTGGTCCGATTTAGTTTATCTGTTCTATAATGCCCTCTACCTTCCTTATGAAGAATAGGACATTCAGATATGTCTTGAGTCTTAGCTCGTCGTAATTAGGAATTGTTTGCTTAAAACTCTGAGTCTTAGCCTACACATAGCGACAAATTTGCCCATTATATGGAATGCTGTCTCTTCGTCCTCAAGGCAAAGTCTACACTCGGAGTCTCCTATTAGTTGCATCCTGTGAAGGTGGTATCTAAGTCGGAAGTGTCCTGAGAGAAGGGAGACCAGTCTACCTATATTTGCTTTCCCTAGCCTTCGCAGCTCTGAAGTCCTTATTTTATATGGAGTCACATTAAGCTTTGCCTCAGGGAGTAGTACTTACTTTCTATTCTAATTTCGTTCCATTTTCCCCGCGAAGAGTCCGTTTTCGTGGTATGGAGGCTTTCTGTGGCCCCTAGTCAAACCTTTAGGTTGATCGGGTAGTGGATCAAATTGGTGCTTTTGTGTGCTGTGTGTGGCAATATAAATGGTACCTACTGTGGGTTCTTCCCGTTATTTGGATGGCTCACTTGTGGAAGTCTCCCTGTGGCCGTGTTGGAATTTTATAAGGGATGGATAGCCCCGAAACAGTATTCACGTTAATTCTTCCTTGGATCCTCTTTCCATATGAACGTATTGTTTTTCCTACGAATCGGAATAGATTAACCGACAAATTTATGTCGACATTTTACGGCAATGTTGTCAAAGGACTACTCAGAAGGTCTGTGTCTTCGCAGCTGAGTTTGGGCAATAAAATTATCTATGTGAACTGTAAAAAAAGTGTATCCAACGCTTCATTAAAAAATTCGAATATCAAACATTACTTTTCCATAGATGCTTTTTGTACAAAGAGGGAGAAGTATGGATCAGAGATCATTGTAGCAGAGTACACATTTATATAAGGTTTGATAAGCAAGCCTTCATCCTTTTGAACTGTTTAAATGTTCGAATTTTTTACGCTTTGTTTTCATAGTTCTAATGTTTTTAGTTATAGGTTTTACTGTCCAAACCGCAAGGGGAATCAATTTATGATTTACGGGCTTGGCAAACCCGCGGGCCCTAGCCAACAGTTCGATAATTCCTGGCAGATTGGGTATAGGATATATAAAATAGTAGTGGCTTGTGTCAAGTCACGAAAAGTAGACCAATAGACCTTAACTTGGTATTGGAGGCCCGCATGTGGGAAGCTCGTCAGGGCTGTGGTTCCTTAACGGTGAGCTGGCACCACACCATTACCAATGGGTTCCAATATTGTGCCTTACCCCTGCGTGAGGAACATATTGGTACACTGTGAACTTCGCACAGTGTGTCACTGTGAGAAGGCACATAGTGAAAATCGCCAGTTTTTCAATACTGGCCATGCACATTTAGGTGGCGAGGAGCGCAGGTCCAACCAGGGTATGTATCCACGTTAAACTCAACTATTGTATGTCCGAACCGGAGATGCATATTCAAGCGTGGGACGTATGAGAGATATGTAAATTTATTTCTCAGAATGGAGATCCG
>CM035806.1:163380378-163437878 GCA_020466095.1 Chlorops oryzae
TGTGCATAAATAGTATCGGATGCATCATAATTCAAGCAGCGGCCGTGCGATGCGGGGCAGTGCGATTTAGCATGTTGTATAAATTGTATTTGATATGTATCGTAAATTTTGTGAGACTGCATCATAAAGCAACGCAGCGGAACCCATCAAGCAGCAAACGATGGCGGTGGTGACGGCGTAAACGGGCGTTGGAGGCAGGGGCAGCGAAGAGCCAGGACCGGGCGAAGCCATAAAAGCCTTTTAACGTAATTGACTTTTGAAATATGCCTGTGCACTCTCATAATTTCTTATAGAAATGAAGAAACCCATAAAAGATCTAAATAAAAACACTATAAAAGTAATTAAAATATCACCCTGTACCTCGTCGCTCTCTTACTCTCTCTCTCGTGCTCTCTGCGTAATTTCCTACCTACCGTACCTAATGTCTCTGCCTACCTTACCATCCATGCTGTCTGCCCTGTATTCACGGCAACGGCAATAGCGCTGGCAGGCAATGCTGCCGTCGCCGCTACCGCCGCCACACTGCCACCGCTGCTGGCAACGTCACGGATTCATCTGCAGCGCTTGTGTATTTCATTGATAGTAAAAATAAGAGAAACAACTACGACAAACCGAAGAATGAAACGAATACGAATAACAAGAACTACAATAGCAACAAGAACAACAAAAACAGCGACGACAATGTCGACGATCGTAAAAAAACACGATTCCGATTTCAATTCCAATTCCTTAGCGCAACAATGTAATTTTAATCATAAATTTCCTTAATAATGCAATACGAAAATGCATTTCCCTTTTATTCTTTTATGCTCCTGGTCTCTATTTCTTCCTTTTTATTCTGCCAGCTTTTGTTCTCGCTCTAGCTCTCGCTCTGGTTCTTCTCCTTCTACTGCATCTTCGTTTCTTTGTTGTATTTTTTAATTTTATTCTACTCATTTTAGTACATACTTTGTTTCAGCTTGCTCCATTTTTATTCGATTGCGTTTGATTCCGCATCTAAGCAACTCTATGGCCAGTGTTACATAATATTGGATCGATTTACCGTTTCCAAAAATGAGGGTGGGGCAGGGGTCTGCGATCCGAGTCACGAGTCCTTGAAGCTTTCGAGTCGTCATAATAAAGCTCGATATTAATTAAGAGGGAAAACACAGTCTTCTGTTTCAATCAGTTATGACAACTCTAACTGACAGGGTTGCATTTTTGGACGTTATAAATTCCACGAGCTCATATGATTGCTTTTGCATCGGCAATATTCAATTCAAGCCAATCATATCAAGATAACGATGTAGAACAACAAGCAAAGGAGAACTTCCCTGCAGTAGCGGAGTGAGGGGGTAGCGCAAAGGGGGCAGCTACCCCGGTATTTTTATTGAGGCCGATTGGAGAGGGCGGAATTTCCTGCATTGTGTATGCATTGTGTCCCCATTGGGCCACGGGCGTCGAAATCTCTCGCTACGCCACTGCTCCTCTGCGGTCTTTGAAAATTTCCATAAAAGGACAGCACTGTCTTAAGATACATACATACATACATTGATAGGCTCTTGTCAATATTAAAAACATGTTTGTTTTGGGGTTTTTTTCAGTTGCCCATAATTTTTTTTTTACGACTAATGAACAATCTCAGAACTCATGAATAAAAGAACCAAGGTAGCCACCCGCACGACATCCAAAGACGTCCCGCTCCAACGAAATGGAGCGCCCCGGCTTTTTCATTAGAGCGTTGCATCGCTGCCACGTTGGCTCGCTGCATTGAGTTGCATTTGATTTGATTACATTTTCATTTCATGTCGCATATCATTAGGAATTAACCATTAAACTGTAATAATAATTCTAAAAAGCTGCAACAATGTTGCCAAAAAACTTTACGACCACAGGACCGCACAGAGGAGCACTGCGCAGCACGCAGCCGAGTGCTTCCTGCTCGCACATCTCGCATGCCGCAAATTCCAGCAGAATGAAATAGAAACATCAACTATTACTTCACTGCCAACGCTGGCATTGACAGCGGCAGCAGCAGCGGCAGCAGCAGCAGCATTAGGAGCAGCACTCGTATACTACGTTTTATTGCAACTGCATGCAACCGCGTGCGATTATATTGCGATTTTACAACTTTTCGCTCAACGCCCCGAGGACGTGCAGGGAAGATGCCAAGTTCGCCTTGCATCTTGAACGCCGGTCGAGACGCGGCAAGGGACGCGGGCCTAGCAAGACGCAGGTATGGGACGAGACGGGACCAGACTCGAAGCTTTATATAAAAGTAATAAAAGCTAGAAGAGGAAGAAGAAGAAAATGAACACGCTCTTCCTATGCCCGTGTCCATGTCAATGCTGCATGCCTCATGCCCCCCACACAACGTCGCAGCAGCGGCAGCAGCGGCAATTTATGGCCGTAAACTAATTTAACTTTTATAAATTACCAAACACGCATAAACACAATTTTTATTTTTATGCTGCGAAATTTTAGTTTTTAACGGCAATCCTCCCCGTCCGTCCGCCCGGCCACTCCGCGCCGCTCCCTACAGCGGACTTTGTTGCAATTTTTACACCAAAGGGGCTATACACTGAGCCACCGGAGCTTAATCTTTTCAATTCCGGCTATGCGTTCTTCAATTGATCCTAATTATTTAAAGAGTAGAATAAAAACCATCTAAGTCGACTTAAGACAAAGCTTAACATTTACGTGGGTTAAAATGCCGAAAGTGTTGGAGGGAAAAATTAACGCACGGAGGGGTCTTGAGGGAAAATTAAGGGTCATAGCTCAATTTCGACTTGAAATTCTTATTCCACACACAAAACAATCAAAGTTTGGAATATTTAATTTTTTATTTTTTGCATTCTAGAAAAGTAAACACTTTGGGGGGTTTTTGGGGGCGCTTGGGCGAAAACTTGGGGTTTTAGGGGAAATATGACTCCGGATTCGCGATAAGCACCCCAAAAAAACATACGGAAAGGTATGTCATCATTCTGTAACAGGACTTTTTTTTTTGTGTGCCGGTGTTATTAATGAGTTAAGAGGAAACTATTTGAGAAACAGGAACACCAGAGCATTCCCAAAAATTGTCCTCTTGAGCAGAGTGTCCACAAGAAGGGAGTTCACTGTATGTAAATAACCTGCAGCCTATACGTGAAACGTGTGATTGAAACGGCTATATTCAGTCCTCTTAAACTCTTCAAAATCTTCCAAAAAGTCTTCAAAATTTAATAATTTCTATTAGAAAATTTAGTCGGCCTCTGTGCCGCAGTCGGCTGAGATCCCAATTTACGAAGCGAGAGGCCAATGGTTCGACTCCAAGCTGAGGTCGTGGAGGTTTTTTGTGTGGTTTTTTTTTTGTTTGTTTAAGTTTCTGTTTTTCTTTGGTTTCACATTATATTTGGTATCACAACGGGCCCATATGGTGCCTAAGTGTGTCATCTTTGGTGGCAGTCACACTATCCTGACCTAACCTATTAACAACTTAAATTATTCAAAAATAATTAATTAATTTAAAAAAAATTAATTTAAATAGTGTCAAAAAATCGTTCTTAAAGTTTTTATGTTTTAAAAGTTTCTCTATTTGTTTCGATAATTTTTCATTCATGAAACTAAATTTTTAAAATTTATTCAAAATTTATTAAATATATTTTTTGAAATTTACAAAAAAAATTTCAAATTATATAAAAAAATACATTTTTAAAAATTAGCTAAGATCAGATGTTCCTTCATTTACTTTGAATAAAAAATTGACATGTCCATTGGTGATGGTGAATGAAGCTCAATAACCAGATGCAACCCTGCGTACTCGATATTTTTCGATTAATTGCCATCTCAGTATGAGGGAGAAGGAAAAAACATTCTTATCGGCTAAGGGAGGCAATCGGCCCCGTGAAAGTGATATTAAAATTTTATTGATTTCTCGATATTTACTACCTTGAAACGCTGTCGAAACTGATTTTTTTAGGTTCGTATTATCCAGTGTCCCTGAAATATCCTTGGAACCCCCTTTTCAGTAAACCCTTTTTCAAAATTTTACATCTGAAAAACTATTTAAGATAGAAAAATGAAATAAATGGCCGATGATAGTTAATTAAACAAGGAATAAAAAAATTTTTTTTTCGAATTTTACACTGAGAAAAATGTTTCCATAAAAGAGAAAATTAAATTTGTTTCAGTTTTTTTGGCTATTTATTGAAATGTTTTCAAACTTTCAGTGACGAGTCGGTTCAAGTGCAGAACTCCTTCAAGGGTAATTGTCATCGAGTTATCATAATTTGATATCTTTTCAATTCTTACATCCCAGTTCGAGGCAGTCAACGACGAACCTTCCCGGCTATTGACCTATCGCACGCACGCACGCACGCACGCATTTACGTCTGTACGTACGTACGTATGTATGTATGTATGCACATAAGGCAAAAAGACATTAATTGAATGATGCCATTTTCCGTTTAAAATGAAAAACAAATTTATATAAGAAAATAACTTTGCAGCGCAGCGCCGAGTAGAGTTCGTATACAGAGTTCGAAACGAAAGAACGAAGACGAAGGAGTAGAAGCGATGAGAAGAGAAGCCAGCAAGCAAACGGTGGGGGGGAGCGCGGGGGCAAAAGGGGTAGAAAAAGCGGGTAAATAACTAAAAAGCGTTAAAACAAATAAACAACTTGGCTTGTAAACTTAACAAACAAATGCCGAATGAATGCAGGCAAATGAACTCGAATGTCCGCAAGTGCAGAGACGTCTTCGCAGGTTCCTTATTCTCTCTGGTGCTCCATACCCGGACCCCGGTGCCATCCGACTGGATACGGTCTGGGCCGTCGGTTGTTGTGCTCATTGGGCTTCGGGCATATTGTTTGTTTAAATAGTGTGCGACTTGGTGAGCAAATATTGAAATTTAAAGAAAAAATTAAAAAAAAAAAAATATTAAAAAAATAAAGAAAAACCGTTTAATAAGAAAATAAATGAGAAAAAATGTGAAACAGCAACGAGACGAGAGCTGCTCGAGCACGAATTCTCGTGAATACCGATATCGAAGAAACGTATATGTATTTTTAATGTATTAAATTACATACAAACAAAAAAGCAGTCAACGGAATTTGGTTAGAAAAATTATTTGAAAATTTCAACAATTTTATGTACCCGGCTACAGTGAAGACACTGCTTCGCGAACAGCTCCCATGACCCGTAGAACATTTGACTGCTTCTAACTGACCTGTCCACAGTGTGTGTGTGTGTGTGTGTGTGTGTGTGTTTTGTATGGATGGGTTCCTCGTTTCGCATATATACTGAACAGCGTTGAGAAGACTGTCTTCAGGTTTGTTTGGTGGTTCCCAGATTATCACGGTATTACATTGCGAGAGACAGAGAGATAGAGAGAGAGACAGAGAGAGAGAGAGAGAGAGAGAGAGAGAGAGAGAGAGAGAGAGAAAGAGAGAGGAGAGAGAAGAGAGAGAGAGAGAGAGAGAGAGAGAGAGAGAGAGAGAGAGAGAGAGAGAGAGAGAGAAGAGAGAGAGAGAGAGAGAGAGAGAGAGAAGAGAGAGAGAGAGAAAGAGAGAGAGAGAGAGAGAGAGAAAGAGAGAGAGAGAGAGAGAAAGAGAGATAGAGCGAGAGCGAGAGAGAGAGCCAGAGAGAGAGAGAGAGAGAGAGAGAGAGACAGAGAGAGAGACAGAGAGAGAGACAGAGAGAGAGAGAGAAAGAGACAGAGAGAGCGAGAGAGAGAGAAAGACAGAGGGGTAGGGGCCGGAAGCGGGTTTCTCTTGGGTCCCAGGCTTTCTGAAGGGAAATTTCTCTCTACGGGCCTGTACATCTCACCTGGGTTCTTAATTCTGGAATGGGGTCCCCTTAATTTTTTTTAAACCTTAAACCGATTTTACTCGAAACAATTTTTTTCCCCAATTTTTCGATGGTATTGTGTTTAGAAGTGTTTGGAAGCATTTTTGTCAGCTTAGAATCGATGCTATGGGCGTAGCCATCCCCAGCCTTAATCTACTTCTTCTTTTGCGGGAGCGAATATTTCGGTCCATGCTTTGAAAGACACTCGTGTAGGATACTCGCTGAGACTATCGATGAAACGTATGTATGTAGATATGGATAGTTTATTGCCCTAGCAATGCAAACATACATACATACGTTCCTATTATGGTTACCACTCACTTTATAAGTGATGGTGTAACGCGGTACCTGCATCATCCTCAGTCGTCCATCCTTTTGCATTTCTTCATTGTCTTTAAATTAAACTTTAGCAGTAAGAAGGTAAGCCATCCCGCCGACCCCTCCCATACTTTAATAACCGACGCCTCACACTGGATTGCCTGACCAACTCAATTGCCATTCCGTTATTAATCCCCACGAGCTTACGTTAACCCTTCTACGACGAAGAGCGATTTGAACCGAATCTGCTCTTTCAGAGAATTTATATGGCAAAGCCATCAATTATAAAGTCCGGTTGCATACACGTTCGTACCGCCTCCAATTACCGCCTTCGATTGCCGCCTCCGACTACCCATTACAAAAAAAAAAAAAAAAAACGAACAACTACAAATACGATTACAATTGCAACAAGCACACCAACAACCATCATAACAACAACAACAACAACAAAATGACTCCAATGACCCATCAGAGGCCGTCAGGGAGTTGTTGCAACCTTTGCAAGATTTTACCAATTTTCTTAGCTTTTCTCGGTGCCCGGCGCTCACATGTCAGTCCGTTAGTCGGTCAGTCAGTGTGGCGGTCAGTCAGTCAGTGAGTTAGTCAGCCACATAGATCGGAGCCAACGAAGTCGCTACTGTCGGCAATTTGTTCGCATTTCATGGAGTTTCAACAAAAATCTTTGGACTTTTCGTTGTTATAGCTGAGAACTTTATTTTGCATGATGCATTAAGCCCGATCCGTCGTCATCGTTCGCGTATGCATGTACGTTCGTACCTACCTGCAAGGTCGATCTACGCAGCAATACAACCAACACCAAAACAAAAACAAAAACAGAAACAACAAAGCAACACTTTTTGCGAGTTCTCATGCGTTCACTTGATGGCTTTTACACCAGGTCCAGCAGGACATTTCATTGTAGATACATAGTGTCATCGAAATTTTTGAAGAATTTCAGTTTATAAAATAATTTCGGCTCATATGGACAAGTTTTGTGAACAAAGCAAAAATTGTGAAATATCGATTTTTTTTAGTGTTTTGGCAAAAAAAATCATAGCTCCGTAAATTTTCCACCGATTTTAGCCAAACAGGGCTTATTTTTTTAGAAGAAATACTTAACTATACGTAAAAAATTTGAAAATGGCTTTGCCACTTCGATTTCTATTTTTTACAGATTTTTATATGAAAAATTTACCCTGATTTTTTTTAGAAAAAAAAAAACACAATTTTCTTGTGTGCACCTCTAGCACTAAAACTACTCATGCAAATCAAAAACTTTGTTTGTAAAAGTTGTAGGGAGCTTAATTATCTATAACTAAAAAAAAAAAAAAAATATATTAAAATCGGTAGATCGGGGCCCGAGATATGCTTGAAATAGCAAGTGCACCTACGAAATGCACTGAAAAAAATTTCAAAAATTTTTTTCTCAAAAACTCTTCCATAGAAAAATTGAAAAAAAAAACTTTTTTCTTGCTTAGGAGGCCGAGATCTACCGGAAAATTGTACAAATATTCATTTGCTTTTTTTTTTTTGTCTGACAGTGTAATTCATCACATGACGATCTGATGACAATGTCATCGATGAATTAAAAACTGGATATGTTTCACTTGAGGATGTTAAGAAAAATTTTCAGTGTTTCTGATGAAATCAATGATGATATTTCCTACTGGCGATTTTATGTTGAGACATGTTTGTGTGTTGGCATGTCTGTATGCCTGTGGCTGCGTCTGTGCGTGTGTGTGTGTGTGTGTGTTTGTGCGTGTGTTTGTGTTAAAATACAAGTAGCAATTCATAGAGTATTTTATTGCTAAATAATAAAAGCGGCTATTAACTTAATTGGCAAATTAGCCATCTATGCAAGCGAATATACATTCTCTGTATGTCTGATCATGTCTATGTAATTATATAAATAAAGAAATGTGCAGGCCTTTTTGAACAATTCTGGCCAACTCTAAGGCCACTTCAAATGTTTACGAATAAACAATGCTGCCATAATTCACCAAAGATGCATAATGATAAGTTAACGGGGAAAAAAAAAAAAATAATAATAATATAAGTATATGTAAGTTGATGTAAGTAAACACCAGGAGAGAATAATTTCCATCGATGGATGGAGTTTATTGAAAATTCTTTCCCAGTTTCCATCAATTGTGTATATCGCTAAATTTTTGAGACCTTCGAAAGTATCCTAATGCAAAGCAAATCCATGATATTCCCTATGAAGAGAACAAGTAAATGGGAAACCTTTTGTATGAAACTTTACCTCTTTATGTTGGAGCGGATGAAATAGAACCGGATCAGACAGACCAGATCGCTCGAGGAGGGTTATAAGAGAATACTGTTGGCTTTAGAAGAGTACTCTCCGATTTGTAAGGTCCCGCAGGGAAAACATCAACCGCACTTCATTGGAAATAAGAAAGTATGATGCGATTTAGGTTTAAGGACTTGGTGCGTTGTCAACCGATAGAGAATGGATGAAGAATAAGAAGGGGTTTCCTTTCGGAAAAAAACTGAAAATAGAAAAACTCCCTATGTATGTACATATATATTTGAGGTGTTGCTTTGGTATTGAACATAGAGGAAAGAAGATATTTTTTCTGACTCACAGCTCTCCAAATAACAGCTCCGAAGCTTCGGTGGCGAGGTACGTTTTGGTTCATAGCTTCACTCGAAGACACCCTCAGTTCGATGGATATTTGCAGAGTGAGCAAACATTTATTTAAATGTACGTATATATATATATATATATTTATATAAATATATAATAATATGTATAGGCATATACATATATGAATTAATGAACATGAGTATGTATGCTCGTAATGACGATTGTAAGTTCATATTTGCTAATAGAAATTCCAGACGTTAGCATTCGCCATGACGCGAGGCGAATGGCTTGAATTGTCTCGTTGTACATACAACATACATATGTATGTACTTCCAAACGAATGGGTCTTGTAAGTGCGTTATTGTTCTTGTTGTTGCCGTTGCTGTGTTACTGTCGCTGTCGCTACATTAAATGACAACAAATGACAAACGCGCTCGATCGAACAAACAGCGACACAATTAAATATTATGCAGATGCAATCGAAAATGTCATTATATCAAATTCATTAATCCCAAATACAGCAATGGCAACAACAAAAACGACAGGCACAGCAACAACACAACAACACAACAAAAACAACGACCAATGTAAATATATCTGCGTGCCATGGACCATGGTTTACCATTAAGGATGTCATAAGTTTCCGCGCATATGTTTTTATTGGCACGATTTTTCATCGATGAATTCGAAACAGTGTTGCCAGATTGAGGGGTTTTCCTTATTTTGGGAGATTTTTTCGGTTTGATTTTGAACGAAAAACTATTTCACGTACTAAAAATTGGGTTTTTTTTAAAGAATTTTCCTATAAGAGCACAAAGAGAATTTTCTTAATTATCCGAGGGAAAAATACTGGCATTACTGATCGAAATAATTTTAATCAAGTTTTGTCATTCTCAAAATAATCAAGTCGCTTAGACATTTTCAAACTTTTGCCAAATACTAGGGACTAAAAATATGGAGAAGACGCTGCAAAACGTTAAGATCGAGATTCTATAAAGAAATTTTCAAAACTGACGATAAATGATCTCAAAAGTAAGAGAAGTGCAATTGCGAAATTATTGAAAGAATGCCCCCAAGGTACAATCACTGATGATATGACAAAAGTGAAACCAATGTAATAAGACACACGATGAATCCTTGTTCAATAGACAGCTAAGTCATACGAAGCAGAGAACTGTTTTGAGTGTGCTCGAGAGTGTTCGAACACCCTTGCTGAAAATTCAGAACAAGTAGAATATCAAACTTCGCAGCTATGTGCTCGATCGAGTTGCACACCCGAAATCTTATTTTCGAGTTCGAGCACCTAACTCGAACTTTGTTGTACGTGTATTCAGACTCTCATTTCGGGTATGTTATACCCAAACTGATCCGAAAAAACCACTCAAACTCGAGTTCAACTCGAGTTCTATGGGTATAGAAACAGAACAAGGGGAAAATATCAGAGTCAAATGCGGCGAATAAAGGTATATGTGCGTATGTACATATGTGGGCCGGCTCAAATATGACTAATTTACACAAAAGTTCCGTGTGCGTTGCAGCTCTCTCATACATATTTTTCTGTAGAAAAACGTAGATAACACACTCGAGATACACTCGAGTTTATTGGGTATGCACGACTTAAAAACACTCGAACCCGAACAGAGTGTATGAAAAGAACTCGAGTTTAGCGCACAGCATGCTCGTGTTGAACTCATGCGCACACGAGACATTACGAGTGTTGTAGTAAAGGGTTTGATTCAAACCAAATCTGATCCACACACTCGAGTGTACACAAAAACTATGTATCCGTTGCAGCTCTCTGATACGAAGGTTATCAGGAAAATGGGAAACATACCGATCTCAGAAAATGATGCAAAAATTGCTCAAGATCTAGCAAGAAAGATCTCGCTTAAAGGACAATTCTGGATAGAAGGTTCACCTTGTGGTAATAAATCCACAATTCTTTAAATATTATAAATATCGGCTATTCTATACAGAGATCTACAAGAGTTCACAAAGTCTATATAAAGTATAACAATAGGTATTGACTTTCGTATCTAGGTATCACTTCATTGCTACTAATTTCTCGCAGAATATTTGTTATGAAAATGCCACCAAAAGCTCTGAAAATTTTCATAGCGACCAAATATGGAAATTTTGTCACTGACGGTGCAAAAATTACGCTAGACCTAGCGAGAAAGTTGCTTAAACGGCAACACTGGTTTTCACGCAAATCGAGTGAGAGCAAAAAGTTTCGGGATTTTCATAAACTCATACTCATTACCTTTAAATTGAGAAACACTGATGAGTGTTTAATCAAAAAAGATAATAATAATAATAATAATAATAATAATAATAATAATAATAATAATAATAATAATAATAATAATAATAATAAAAAATGATCCCACATCGTGGAGCACCCTTGTGACATGAGTAAGGTAAACTTTATGAGTTATTTGTTTGTATGCCAAGCTTTATTTTTATGTCGACAGAAAGTTCGTGGGGCGTATGTTCAAAGATAAAAACCATATGTGAATGGGGTAAGTACAAAACCTGAAAGTGGGTTTTGTGTTCTACCAACTGTAATAATATTAATAATCTACAAGAACAACAACAAAAATAAAAAAGTAAACAAAAAAATAAGAATAATTACAAAAAACAAAAAAACAAAAAAAAAACACAAAGAGTTAGAAGGTGCTCTCTAAAAATCGCTTTAATACACGGCTTTTGTGGAATTTTTGTGGTCTCCTTGGCTAAAATTTTCCGTTCGTAAATATCTCATCTATCAGCAAGAAAAAGCAATAATTAACCTGAAATACACTTATGGTGACACTGTCATCGTTGATGGAATTTCTCCCGGGGATATTGAAACTCATCCATAGAAATTTTATGGTTTCAAACTTTTTGCTTTATGAATTCAAGAATACACACATACATACAAAACATGTGTGTGTAAGGTTGGTGCTTCCTTATTCCAAACTCATAAACATTGTGGCTCTCCAGGCCGCTCAATAATTTCCTTATCCTCAAGCAGAACGGAACGAAATGACAAAAATAAAATTTTAAAAAAACTTTTCAAGAAATGCGATTTTTGAGTGCAAAAGTCCCTTCTTTGCCCGACTGTAAGTCCAAACGCTAAGAGTATAGGTACCTACAAAAGAGACTGACAGTCAGGGCGATGAAGTAGAGGAGCCAAACAAATTACAGTCGAACGATTGACTCACCAAAAACAATAAATCCGAATGGGGTTTCGGGGAGCACTTCAATCAACTCTCATGCACACACACACACACACGCGCTCTAATAAAAAATATTGCCGACTTAGAGAATTAAAAAAAATTATCCCCAATTTTTCTCACTCTTCCTGGAGCTTCTAGGGCAAACATACAAGAATATAATTATTAACCTTCCGCCAGTAAGCACGGTACCACCACTGCTTTCATCAGACCTTAAGAATTTGTTCGATTGAGGACAGAGCTTCCTAGGGGAAGCACTGACATATCAAAAACGATGTTCAATGAGGCGGTGGTTTCTGGTCTTTGTTATCTCAAGATCCAAGCAAGAATCCTGTGCTCAGTAAAAATATTTCATATTTCAATATATAAAATATATGCACCTATCGAATCCTGCTACTAAATGCCAAACATGCCATATGCACAAATACATACAACTTGGCACATGGCACTCATTCCATAAATTCCACACACTGTACATGGCACATGTCTCACAAGCCACACTGGTCGTGTGTCACACATGGCACATACCACGCATGCCGCATGCCGCATGCCACTTAGCACATACCACACCTGACCCAATGTACTGTGACTTGTCAGTTTTGAAACGCCAGCGTGTAACTGCTCGCATTTCCTGCAGGGGAGATTCGCACACACGCACACATACGCGTACATACGAACAGAAGACGTAGAGAAATATTTTATTTCGGTTCGTTTAAACGATTGCACGAATGAAACAGAGAGGAAAAATAAACCCATTCATCGTCATAAAGTTCAATTTTCGAAAATCATTTCCTTTGCAGCTGCGTTGGGGCTCAAGAACGAAAGTTTTTGTACACCGCACAGTGGGATGCGATGCAATGTATTCTGAAATTTTTTATTTTTATTTTTAATTATCATATGAGTACGAATAATACAGGTATTTAATATGGCTTAGAAGCGATTGAGGCACGATTTTTACATAAATCCGAATGCACTAAACGTTGACGCATCGTTTTCTATCTTTTCTAAGACTGTTTCAGTAGCCAATTTCTTTCCTCTAATATGGGGAATATCTGGTTGCCTAGATATTTGGTTTTTTATGCCTGCTCCAGGGTGATGATCTATTCAGGTGACATTGTCCTCCAATATGTAGATATGTATACTTCTATTAATGTAAAAAACAATTCGGTCAAGCTCGACTTTGATATACCCAGATTTTTCGGAAATTGTTAAATTCAACGTAGAGAAGGTATGTTGCGCATTTGAAGCGCTACGTCTTTTACTCCGGAACTTACGAAACATCTCAATTTGTGGGCGTGGAAGTGTGCGGACTACATAAATTTTGCTCCCATACCTTTTATTCGTATTGGTCAACTTCTGTTTCGAATATAAAACTTCTACGCGTTTAGTTTGGGGTAGAAAACATCTGTGTGCGAAATTTTGACGTGACTGGTCCAGCCGTTTGGAAGTTTGGACCCGATTACAAACGGACGTTCAGAAGGGCGGACAGATCAAGAATACCTACATGTACATATGTATATGTATAGCTGTTACAAAATCCGCACAAAAAAAAGTGGATGTTAAAAGTATCGGTTTTTAATTCGAATTTATCGATTCTGATTGAGAATTTGGTACAAATCTCCCACTGTACTTCACAACTTGCACATTGCGAAAGCATAATATAAATAACCACCGTCAAAGCAGCAACAATAATAACAAAGAGAATTCTTTCTTGAATTATTTATATTATATAATTTATTATTATATAATTTATTATATAAAACTGGGCTTTGTTATTGCTGGTGGTGGTAGTGTTGTTTTTTGTTGTTATTGTTATTGTTATTGTTACTGCTGCTGCGGCTGCCGTTGCTTTGCTCTTTGCAATCCAGAGTTTCGTGAACTTTCTTATCGCTCCCGAGTTTGAAATGGAATTATTTGGAAGTTCTTGGGACAGCTGAAGTCGCCCGTTGGCAGAGCATAAGCTTAACAAAAAATATAATAACAATAATGATAAAAGATGATTTTCCTCTTGCTGGTTAAATGCTTCAATCGAATTCATAAAGGTTGATTAAAAGGTGGAGAGCATAGCTCTGTATGTCCATGATTCTTTGATTAAAACAAGTAAGGGTGTTATAGTCAGTCGACAGGCCTGACAATAAAATACCCGACACTGACACACATGTTTAAATAATATTTTGAACCACGCCCAAAAAACAGGACCACTAAGTAAGAATATTCAAGAGGTTTTTAAGGCCATTAGGTGGCCCCATATACCAACTTTTTTTAATTTTCATTATGAAAACTGCCCCTTTTACACGCCCACTTTTCCATTTATTTTTGCAATTCTAATCGGAGGCTTAAATATACATACGCTCAAATTCTAAGTTTCATTGAAATATATCGAAAAAGTCAGATTTTGAGTCAGTTTTGGAATTTTTGTGACAGACCCTAGTACTGGAGGTACCCTTAATAATGGACCTATCAAAGAAATTTTTGAAGGGGATGTTCATCGCTACATAGGAAGCATAAGTGCCAAATTTCGTTCAAGTCCCATTTGAATTTCGGGTGCAGGGGACAATTTTGGAAAAACGCCCTTTTGCCACGCCCACTTTTAAAATTTTTGGAAATCGTATTACTTGCCTTGAAAAATGTTCATATATCGAATTTCATCAAAATATGTTGAAAAACTTCGATTTTAGAGCAGTTTTTGTGATTTTCGTAACAGACCCTAGTACTGGAGGTACCCCTAAACATGGTCCGATCGGGTCCATTCTCGAACTTGGTCTTACTCATGTCCCCGTGAGTACGTATACCGAATTTTGTCAAGATAGCTCAACTCCTTCGATAAGATATTTGTATACAGACAGACAGACGGACAGACGGACAGACTAAATCGAATCTATGTAAATCAAATCTCCTGGTGACGCTGATCATTTGTTTGGTCTATCTCGACTGGTTCTGGGTGTTACACACAACCACACAAACGCAATATACCCTCGACATCGAGTGTGTCGGGTATAAAAATAGCTCTCTATTTTCAGAGCCGACTATTAATACGTTTATACGTCAGCTATTTGCAATTAAAAATGAATTGCAATTTGTGAACTCATGGTTTTTTACGGCGGTTCTTGTCTTAAGGACTAATATTAATTTCAGTGATGCCTGATTAAATAATTAGATATACATGGTATCTCTTAAAAAAAAGATATACTTTTGAAGTTATTAGAAAAGTGTGCAGTGACTGTTTTTGGATCTCATAAAAAAAATTTTTTTCTTTTTATTTCATAACTTTGATTTCAGCATTTGAATATATCGTGGCAGGATCGCCAAAATCAGTAAAATTGTTGAAAAACCTTGGAAGCACCTATCGTTTTATTGAAATTCGTTTGGTTAATCGTAAATTGTTCAATCGCAACTAAGTCAATTGCAATTAAAATTCGAAGTTATCGTTTATATGTATGGGGAAATTTGCTATTTGAAATTTCTTTATTTCCAATCAAGGCAGACGCATAAACGTCGTATATATTGACGTATGCATGTGTGCAATTTGATGTATGCATGTGATTTGATATTATTTAATCTATTGATCAAAATTTTGTCTGAACGAACAAATCAATATATGCGATTCTTTTGGCTTGATTTAGATTTTTAGTTTGTTTTTTGGCTCTTCCGTCATATGATTTCGGATAGTCAGTTAACAGAAATTTTTCTCAGTTTAGAGACCTCCGACATTCTACTCAATTGGACTAATTTTCTGACGTGACTAGACCTAGACTCTGTTTTCGGTAGTCTTTGACTACTGCACTAAAATCTTTATGCTCTGCGCTGTCCTGACATGGGAAAATATTTAACATATATTTTCATTTTGCTTTCTGACCTTTTTCCTGCTCCACGACTTTTGCTTTTGCTTCGGATTTATCTTTATTGTCTTGCTATTTATTCATTTATTTATTTATCCTCTTGCGAGTGTCGCTCCCGTGCACCTTCCCGTGGCTTTTGCTTCTTAAAAGCGGCCGAAAGGTTCTTTCCCCTTTTGTTCCTTTCTGTCTTGAGCCGTTCTGGCCTTTTTTTCATTTCATTTCGTTTCATTTTTTATTTTATTTTATCTCCTTCTTTAGTTTTTTTTTTAAAGTTTTTATTTTTATTCTTATTTTATAGATATATATATATTTATATATATAAGTACATATGTATATATATATGTATATATTTTTTTTGAGGTGGTAGAACGATGCGCGGACGATAAAATATAATTTCGGCTTTATATTATTTTAATGATGAAAAATGTTGAGACTTTATTACGAACGAAGGAGCAAAGGAATGAATGAACAGAGAGGGGGAGACAGAGCAACCTTCTGCGCTGTGTCTTTATTGGTGCTGTTGTTGTTATTGTTATTGTTGTTGTTTTTCATGTGGCTCAGTGCAATAAGACGTTGTGTTGCGCTGCGCTGCGGTGCGGTGCGAGTGTCTGATGATGCGGCATGAGCGGTTTAAGAAACTAAAGGCGTAAAAAAATTTTTAGAAGTGCAATAAATAAAAGGAAATAATACGTAAGAATTGTGAAATGGTTAATGCAATAAAGCAGATATAACAGACACAACAAAAACAACAATCGGAACAATAAAAAGCATTAAGGCCAGAGAGTCCAAAAAAAAAAACCCCAAAAAGAAAAAATGAAAAAGATAAGAAAAGAAAAGAGAATATATCGAGCTGTGATTCGGACGCGCATATTCAGAATTCGCTTGAATGCATCAATCGCTCGTGTGCGCACCAAAGTGGGCCGAATCTCGGTCCACGAGTGGGTGGCCAAGGCCGCGATTGAAGCTCGCCATTTTAAGGGATCTCGAATTTCTCAGCTCATGTCACGTGTAACACTGCGCGCTTTCCTTGCGTGACGGCGGATGGTTTCAAAAAATAAAATAAACAAATAATAATAAGAAATAAAAATAAGAAGTGGAATGAAAAAAGAAGCGACAAATAACAAAAAATGTGCAAAGCGAAAAAACGCAATAGCAATAGAATGTGAGACGAAGCAATAATTTCGATGACGTCGCGGACGATAAAAATCTTGAGAGATAAAAGGATGCGTAAAGCTGCAGAGCTGTCAGTCAGTCACTCTTGAGGCTTAAATACATTTCGCATTCAGATTCGCACAAACAAATAAATAAACAACCGAACGGAAGAACTAATGGACGGACAGACGGATGGACGGATGGACGCATGGACAGACGGACGCACATGCTGAGAGTTATCGGGTCGGACGATTCCTTTGGCGATTTGATTTGATTTGATCCCAAACAAAATTCTAATTGCCAGAGAACACACAGAGCATACGGCATACGGCATGCGGCATTCGACGTCCGATGGTAACGGCAAATGGCAACGAAGTCTGACTTCAATAAAATCGACACAGCGACAGCAGCAGCAACAGAAACAGAAACAGCAACAACAAATTAATTAATTAAAAGGAATGTTTATAAATAATAAAATCATTTGCAGCGTCACGGCCGACATCAGCTTGCTGCATGCTGAATGCATTAACTGAAAGTACTGCTCGACGCAGTGCTGTGCGCGAAGTTGAAGACGCAGCGCGAAGACGCGGCTAAAGGGGCTGCATTGTTAAGCAATCGACTGCATGTCAGTCAGTAAAGCATTCAAGGAAACCCGCTGCACATGCACCGCAAGTGGAAGAAGGATGCAACAGCGCGACGGACGGAGAATCGGACAGATGGACGGACGGACGGACGCAGTGACGCCCGTTGAGCTGAAATGCATTCATTCTTGTGGTGCGTCTGTCGTGCAAGTGAAATGCAAAAGACGCAGCGTCAAAAGGGGGTGGGGGGGGGTGTGGGGACATTCAAATCAAAACGCTTGGCGTCATGTGAGCTGTCAAGCGGTTGCAGATGAAAGCATTTCAAATATCATATTCTGAGATGATAAAGTAAAATGGGCAATAAAGTGAATTTAAACAAGTACCCGAGGGCCGTTCAAAAAGTAGATAGAAGCGTTTTATCTTTATCAGTTGCTTTCGGTGTATCTGAAGTTCAAGGAATTTTTAATCTACATATACAGTCAAACTTCCATAACTTGAACCAACATTATCCAAAGAAATAGTTCTAGCTATAGAGATTTCGAGTTAGAGAAACGAATTTATATAGCGTTAAAAAATGATTTCGAAAGGAGTTCGAAATTAGTTCAAAAGGAGTTCGAAATTAGGCCGAAATTAGTACGAATTTTTTCAAATATAGAGATACTGTTAAAAAAAGAGTCCGAAATTGTTCCACGATGAGTCCACAACTAGTCGGAAATTAGTCCGAAATTAGTCCGAAATGAGTACGAGCTTTTAAAATATGTATATGAGGTCGGAAAAAAAATTCCCAAAGGAGTCCGAAATTAGTCCGAAATGAGTCCGAAATATGCAGAAAATCCAAGGCTCCGAAAATTGTTCTTAAATAAGCGGGCATAAAGAGGCTCAGCGATATGAATCAGTTGGTAGCGCGTGAGGACTCCATTAGGAATCAGAACACTTGCTGGGGTAGTAGAACTGCTTCAAAAGACGATAAATTGGTCGTTGAGTAATTCGAAACTATTAGAACGAATCTGCATACCCGTAAATACCCGTCTGTACGAAACTCATTTTCATTGGCTAAATAAATAAATGAAAAAATACTTCAGCTTAGCACATACACATACATATAGCCAGGCGCGCAGCCAGGGGGGGGTTTTGGGGGTTCAAACCCCCCCCAAAATTAAGGAAAAAATACACCACACATTCGCTTACATTTATACACCGCCGTCCTACAAACTCTTTTATTAAGTTTTATGATGCAATAATTTTAGCTCTTGACCGAATTTCCTCTTGGAATGATCAAAATATGTCAAGTCAGTCTAATTTATTAAAATGTGCCTTACAAAAAGGCGAATTTCTTATATCTCTTCATTGTATAAACCAAGTTTTTAGTTACACATTTTTTTATTGTAAATATTTACAAGGTAGAAACATTGATCTCAAATATGCTGTTGTCCTAGCAGATATATGCTTAGAGAATATTCAAACCTTAAGAAGTAACGCTGAGGAAGAATTTCAGAAATTGTTTAAAAACGCTGAGAAGCAAGCTTTATCAAGCGGACTTATTTTGCAAAAATCTAGGCTCGCACATTCTCAGGACCACGAAGAACATTTTCATACTAAAAGTGTTGAATATTATTATCGTATTTACCTTTTGTGGATGCATTTATTGTCAACTTAACCAATCGCTTTTCAAAACACAAGGATATTCTTCTTGGTTTTCAAGTTTTATTTCCTCAAAGCGATACTGAAAAAGTTGATGATTTTTTAGACAAATTTAAAAAACTCTTTCAGTTTTATCAAGATGATTTAGAGGGAAATTTTGATGATTCAAAAATGGAGCTCACTGTTTGGTATAAATTAATTAATAATTTAGAAAAAAATGAAAGACCAAAAACAGTGTTTGACGCTATAAAATTTTGTAAAAAAAGATATTTTACCAAATATTTTTAATTTATTAACTCTTTTGGCTACTCTTCCAATAACCACATGTGAAAATGAGAGATCGTTTTCAACTCTCCGCCGACTCAAAACTTATCTTAGATCTACAATGACAGAACAGAGGTTAAATTTCTTAGCACTCCTACACGTCCATCGAGATCTTACTCCCAGTGTAGAGGACATACTAAATAAACTTGCTGAAAGCAAGCGCAGACTTAACATTGCACTTTAAATTGAATAAGTTCCTTCGAAAATACTTTTTTTACTTTGTACACCTTATAAAAATGTAAAATATTTATGTAAATATATTTTAATTATATATTTTGTAAGCTTTTTACGAAAATAAAAACAAAAAATATTTAGAAAAATTTTCTGCGAACCCCCCCCAAATTGAAATCCTGGCTGCGCGCCTGCATATAGCTACATATTAAGGTCGAAAGGTCCGAAGCGGATCTGATCGAAGCCGCATGTGATTTATAAAAAGAAATTTTTTATATTAAGTAGATATAAATTTTTGAACCTTAGGTTGTTTCCCTTCAATTGCTATTTTTAAAATTTTTATTTATTTATTTCTTTTCTTTGTTCGTTTGCCCGCAGCGTTTCCTTCTTTATATTATGTCCGTTTGTCCTTTTCTTTTCTTATTTTATATAATTTTTTCTTCTTTTTTTTTTAAGTATTAAGATATTTATAATAAGACATCTTACGCACAAGTTCCCTCGCCGAGCCATTCATTTGGCCTTCTTCGATTGTATTGCGCTCATTTTTTTTTAGAAGGAACTTTACAAGCCTCGTTTCGACCTGGGATCTGTGCCTGACAGCACAGAAACTTCACACACGCGCTCACACGCTCAAACGCATGCACGCGGACAAATGCACACAAGCATGAAAAGTACCAACGGTGTTCTCCTAATGCAATATAATTAATTGATAAAAGTAGCAAACTCAAAATTCACACAAAAAATGGGACTCTCGGACTCTCAGTGTCCGGGGCATGGTCGACTCATTTGAACGCTAAGAACGAGATTTGTTTTTCGATGCGATTTTCAATTGATTTTTGATTGATGACTCTGCGCTATCTTAAAGAAAATAGGATGAGAATATCAATGGGTCCATTTGTTCCAAATAGTTTTTACTCATGTTGCCTTGAATATGCATATCAAATTTCGTCAAGATATCTCAGCTCCTACGACAAGAAAACGGTATACAATCAGATAGACGGACAGAGAGACGGACAGACAGACGGACAGACGGACAGACAGACAGACGGACAGACAGACAGACAGACAGACGGACAGACGGACAGACAGACAGACGGACAGACAGACAGACAGACAGACAGACAGACGGACAGACAGACAGACGGACAGACGGACAGACAGACGGACAGACAGACAGACGGACAGACAGACGGACAGACAGACGGTCAGACAGACGGACATGGCTAAATCGGATCCCCTCATGGCGCTGATCGTTTTTATATACATTTTGTTTGGTCTGTCCCGAGTGGGTGTTAAAATCGTAAGCATAAACGGAATATCACTTTATTCAACTTTTAACCCTTTGCTGCGTGAATATTGTAAGTATAAGTAGCAGAGACATGTATTTTTTTTTTGCAATAAATGATGACTTTTCCATCGTTTTTCATCAGTAAGTTCCCATGTTTCGGTTGGTTTTTTTTTTTCATGAGAAACAATATACACACATTTTCGTATGCGATTAAGGGTTAAATATCATATGAAATGCATTAAGATGAAATGAGAAATAGGCTTTAAACCACTGCATACTCAGAAATAGGACTTATCCCTTAAGATTGTAGGTAGGAATGTATGTTGATGAACCAAACTGCTTACCGAAACGAACATGCCTTTTCTTGATGTGTAAGGCTAAACAGACTGAATAAATAAGAAAGAACCTCACACAATAAATAAATAAATTGGGATAGAAAAAAAAAAAAATAAAATAATAATAATACGAGAGAAAACATGAAAAATGAAAAATAAATATTTTTAGAAGCATTAAGAGGAAAAGATTTTTCTTCTGCTCCATCATTTCGTCCATTTGACTTGGTGTTTGCTCTAAACTCGCACTGCCCCATCTTCGTCTCCTGCATCGCCTCTCGTCACCGGGCTCGTCTCCTGCACCTTTTTCGGCTCCCCATTTCAGGGCGACGGCAGCGGCAGCGGCAGCGTCGCATCGGATTTGTAATGCACGTTATTTATATGCATAAATTATTTATGCTGCATTAAGAGTATAAAAATAAATAAAATAAATTGAGCAAAGACGGAGTAGGTAAATCCGATTAGAGTACAATGAACGAGCGGCGCGCGATGCAGTATCGGCTGAGGGTTGCAGGACGCACGCAGAGCCCACACGATGGTGCGAGCGAAAGAAACACAAAAATTAAAAAAAAATCATTTTTTTTTTTTTGCTTTCGTCAATTTCTGAAAGAAGAGTGGATAAACGTTGGGTACCTACCTGAAATCTAAACTCTGGGCTGTAGGGATATGGTTCGATTATTCGGGGCCTATCGGTTGAACGGGATTAAAAAATAAGTATTACTTTCGATAGTTAACAGAAAGTATATCAGGTCATGGATGGATGAAATTCTTCCGATTGCATAGTATAGTATAGTATAGTAGCTCGCTCAATTCACTAATTGAATTGAAAATTTCTGGCAGCACTGGCTTCTACTTGTTTTACACGGTTGCATTTAAGCGGCATTAAAAAATTCGGAACACTCTCAAAATCTTCAAAGATATTCCTGAAAGGCCATTTGCTCCCGACACAAGACGCGAAAGAAATCTGAAGAAATGATGCATCGATCATTCCTTATAGGCATTCCATAGTTTTTAGGCGAATTTGCGATTATGACTTGTTTACACAGAGGGTGCGGTGCAGAGCTCTGCGCTGCGCTGCGCTGCGCAGAGTGCATTAATCAAGCAAACAACGCGCTGTCAGAGTGCGGCATCTGTGCTTCATCGAGATCGGCGTGCCGCGTCATTATCGTCGCAATTCATAACGCGGTAAAGAATAATTTCATAGAAATGCGCTTTTCGAATTTTGTTTCTCTCATTTCTTTTTGACTTCCTTCTCGTCCGTGCTTCGGTCGGCGTCTGCTCGATTGGAGATGAGAATGGAATTTCGATGAAACAAAATATGATCAATTTATTTTGAATCGATATACGCCGGAATGCGAACGGGACAGATTGGAGAGATGTTTCAATACTCACGATGCCGCTTTGTACGTGAAAATAGATCAAACGATGAGTCATTGTGCGCGGGGAGTCTACACGCTATTTTCAGTAAATCACGATGATACTTACATACATACATATATGTATAATGAACAATTTGCAAAACAAACAGTAATTGTTCTCCGGAGTAATGAGCTTGAGAGAGAGAGAGAGAGAGAGAGAGCTCTTCGTAGTCAGCCCGATTTTGAGTATTCTCAGGGAACGAATTCCCGGGATTTTACTTTTCTCGAGACTAAAATTCTCCTTTTTTAAATAGATAGGGTAAGGAAAATTATGGGTATGTGACAAATATCAATTCCCTATTAAATTCTTTTCCTCAAATATTTTAAAAAGAAGAAGTTTACTCTCGAGAAAAATCAATTCGCTGGGAATTCCTTCCCTGGGAATATTCAGAATCGGGCTGATTGTAAATATAAGTAACACCCTAAAGGCCTTCGCAAAATGGTTCAACGCAATCATGCCCCGACTTAGGGGGGTCTTCTCATTGAGCAACTTTTTTTTTCGACTTTTTTTTTTTGCATTTATTTATAGCTTGGGTAGTTGTGAATATGGCCCTAAAAGGATTTTTTGAAATTCGAAATAGTTTAGAGGATATAGCCTTCTTTGTCGAGCAAGATCTGCGCTAAAACGAGTAATTTTTGCGTTGCTTCAAACTTTAAACGCGTTTATCTCGAAACCACGTTTTTCGAACTGGCGGCCATGATATCTCCAGTTCAACTGAACCGATTTTCATGAAACAAAGTGGAATCGACGCAGAATTGTCACCATTCTCGGGTGAACCTCGACCATAATTTTAAAAAACTTTTTACTATTTTTTTTTTTTTACACTAAACTACAAAAAAAAAAACCCGAAATTGAAATTTTTTTTTGAATGGCCGCCATTTTGTCCAAAAAAAATCACAAAATTAAGCTTGAGGTTCACCCGAGAATTACATCTATACTGATTATAACCCCGTTTTTTTTTTCCATTTCGGACGCTCCGGAGACCCGAAATCGTGGCCGCCGTGACGGCACCATTTTTTTTTCACCACCAATTTTGAAGTCTCATTACTTTTTAAACAGCCCACGTATCGAGGCAAAAAAAATTTTTTTATTTACTTTGAACCTTTTGTAATACAATAAATAAAAAAAGTTTTCAATTATTCTTTGCGTTTTCAAATAAGAATTTTTTTTAAAAGGGTTCAAAAAACGGGTTTTCAATGAGAAGACCTCCTTAGGGTGTGTCCAACTGACCGAACGCCCAGAGCGGCATCCGTTAGTGCTATCATAGAGACCCTGATAGCAATTTTGACTCAAGATCTGCCAGGTCGATACCCGATAATACTTCATTGAAGCCTTTAATACAGTGAGCAGTTCTGCCCAGCATAATACTCCTTCGTATACATAGACGGGAGTATCACCAATTGCTTTGTTTTTTGTTTTCCATTTACAGCGTCTGCGTAAATGAGCAAACTAACAAAAGATCACGCTCTGTTTTCGCGTACACGTTAAAAATGAATGAATGTGGGGAATATATTTATGTATATTTTTTTTTTTCTGGAAATATAATTTGCCAAACCGAACGCTTGATATGCGGCAAAATAACATGAAAAGAAATTATGATAGATTTCATAGCTTATTGTAAGTTTAACCCTTAAAATATTTTTTGCCAGTGCATACAACTCGCTCAGGCAAACATACATACATACCTACGTTTGAAAAATTTGAAAAAATTCCGCAAGTGGTCATGTTGGGCAACACTACTCGAAAGGCTTATATGGCCTTAAAAAAGGTATCTTTCTATATGTGGTGTTGAAATTCGAAATCCTAGGCAAACATTTTCGGGTTGTCTCATCGGCATGGGGTTCGAGGACCTCTTCTTGATAGATAACACAAAAAAAAGGGACTATAAAAAAACGACATTGCATTGAAATAGAAAATAGAAATGGGCCATTGTTTGTGACTCTGGTATGATGCTTAGTGTATGGCGGCAGCAATTTGTGAGATCGTACCACAGCGTGAGCGTATTGAATATTTTTTTGACCAAAAATAGGCAATAATAGCCAAGTGTGAGGGATCAGCGGACACGCGATATTCTCAGTGAGAACGCCAAAGTACGATCCCACTGAGTGATATTGTGGTGGTATGCAAAGAAATTCGAATTTATTCCGAGAGACCCCCAGTGGGCGTTATTTTCTGGTACTTACCCGTTCCTCTTCACGGATCATTTCGGCGATGCCCGGCTTTATTTCGAGGTCGTCGGCCAACGATGGAGCGTGATGCGTCGTCGGATGTGTGTGTGTATGCGGGAGCGCTGCGGACGCTGTTGAGCCAGCGCTGTGCGACATACCCATTGCTGCGACCGCTGCGGAGTTCAGGTCCATTTGAGCAGCTGCAGCTGCAGCCGCCATTGCGGCTATTTGGAATCGTGGCGGCTCGTTGGGTCCGCCGGACGAGGCGCTACCCTCGCCGCGACTGAACGCTCCACTTGCCGCGGGCGACGGTGTCAACGGGCCGCTCACAACACTGGACGGGTGAGTTGATGCGGTCGAAGAGGCCGGGGACGCGCGCTGCGAGTGAGCGTGAGAGTGCGACTGCGACAATGTCGAGAGATGCTGCTGTTGCTGGATTTGCTTTTGCTGCAAATGCGGGCTGGGAGTCATCGCTCGACCAGCAGCTGTCACACGCATCGATTGTTGCTGGGCGCCATGTTGTGCGTGCTGGCCTGGTCCGGGGGTGGGAGACGGTGACGGAATTTCAAGACGGCCGATCGTGTCCAGCGCGGACGGTGTTAGTCGGGTGGATGGCGTTGCTGAGCTTGTTGCAGAACTGGAGGCAATCATTGTTGCCGGTGGTGTCAGTAGCGAACGATCGTGCATACGATCGTGCGAGCGATCATGCATACGGTCATGGACACGATCTCGTTCTCGTTCTCTTTCGCGTTCCCGTTCCCGTTCTCTTTCCCTCTCGCGATCTCTTTCGCGATCTCTTTCGGCACGTTCGGCGGCGATGAGGCCACTCAGTGGGCTCGGCGGTGGATTGAATATTGTGTCAGCCGATGGCCAACGTCGCTTGCGCACATTTCGCGCGAACTGCTGCGGGTGGGAAGAATACTGCTGTTGTGGCTGCGGCGTCTGTCGCGCTGGCTGCTGGTGCGGGGATGGCGATAATTGAATTCCCGTCTCAGTGTTGCTGGCCCTTGGTACGCTCCCGAAATGCCAGTCGTCGATGCGGCTCAGGCGCATTTTCTTTTCTGGTTCGCTGAGGAAAAGCAGGCTCTCAATATCCTCCGGATGAGATTGCAGGCCACGCGATGTCGTTGAACCCTTTCGCTCCTCGGAATTGTCCTTGCACGGACCGTCTGGTGAGCCGCCGCCGCCGCCGCCGCCGCCACTACTTCGACCCGTAGGGCTCCGCTTGTCTTCGGATTCGTTACCAGCGACGTGCGAGGCACCTGTACTGGTCCCCGCTGCACACCCGTTAACATCAGCCAGGCCGCGTACCTTTAGCATTTCGGCGAGCCGAAGCAATGGGCCAATTTGCTCTTGGCTCACATTGATCTCACCCTTGTACATGAACTCGACGATCGCGCGCAATTCGGGCCAACTGACGTCGCGCATTATAACAATCGGATGATGACACGGTGTATCGGACAATAGACTCTGGAAATAGGGCGAACAGGCGGACAGCACCATTTTGTGGGCCTTCATCGAGCGTCCGTCGCACGCCAGCGTCACGTCGACGAACGACTCGTTCTGCAACAGCTGATCGAAGACGCTTGTCAGATTGCTTTGGTAATTATTCCAGCGCAGACAGAACTGCTGTGGTACTATCGAGATCGAATCGTTCGACGACGGCGGTCCGGAATGCGGTGGCGAGGCGAGCGGCGAGGCGGGCGGCGGACAGACCGACGATTCAAGCAGAGGCGTACGTGTGCGTGCCATCAGATCGTTCGCCGAGCTCGGGCGCGCTAATGAGTGCTGGAAACTGCTGCTGTTGTGGCTGGCTCGATCGCCGATCGATAGGGCTGTGCTTTCACTGTTCGCTGCGATTGCAGCTGCGACTGACGCTTTCGACTCTGGTGGCGATTCGCAATCCTGGCGGTGTGGTGGTGTCGTCAGTATATCGGGCAGCACCGACATGGGTCGGGACGGCTGTACGGCGGCGGCGGTAGTTTCGTTCGTCGAAGATGGCGTCAAACGCTGCTGGTGCTGGCCCAAAGTGGGGCTGGCAATTAAAGCACGAAAAGGTGAGGTGGAAGTTACAGTGGATAGAGCTGTATCCGTCGATAGATTAGTTGCTGCCTGATGCTGCGCAATCAGAGGTGGAGAATCCGAGGACATTTTCTTTCAATGAAATTTCTCGAATTTCGGTTCGCTTTAGTTTTTCACCCCTCCCTCTCGACTGCTCACTCGCGCCCTCTTTTCTGTGCTCGATCCGTGCTTTATCTCTCGTCGAGCCTTGCCTTCAATGACATTTGCACGCATCGAGGCTCGTCGAGAGCTTCAAATTAATCAAAAAACACATTTCTCTCTTGCTGCAATTGCTTTTATTTATTCTCTATATTTTTTCTTTATTTATTCGATACTTTTTTTTATTATTATTATCGAGTACGTTTTGGAACTTTTTTGTTATCTTTATTTTTTAATTTTTTTTTTTTTTTTTTTTTTTGCTTCTTTTGTTTTGATTAATTCTGTTTTTTCGGTGCAAAATTGATTTATTTTTTCAGTAATTGCGCTGAAAAATATGCTAAGATTTCTTCTTCGTTCCACTGAAAGCGCGCACAATGAAAGCTAAACAAAACAATCGGGAATGCATGCGATTAACTTCACGCACACGGCGACATCGATAGCGACAGTGACGGAGCGGCAGCGGCAGCGATAATGACAGCTGCGAGATCAACGCGCCGAGCACACACATACATACACGTAAATGGACACGCGCGCAGCAACAACATGGGTGCTGAGAGCGCGAAAAATGCGTGAACCGCCAAAAAAAAAAAAACGTGAGACGACCCATAACAACAACAACAACAACAACAGCAACATCGAAAATATCAACAACTCCGCGGAAACGAAAAAAACGCAATTAAATGTTGGCTTCCGCATGGAATTCTTGGCCACCAACAAAGCCACCGATAACAACAACAATGTGATAGCAATTAAGCAAACAACAACAACAACAACAACAATTAATTCCAACACCAACACCAACGTGGTGAGCAATAGCAAAAACAGCAAGAGTGTAAAGCGCCCCCTTTTGGCATGCATTCCGCTGTCAGGCTGTTGCTGTTGCTGCTGCTGCTTCCGTTGCTGTTGCCGTTGTTGCCTGTTGGTGTTGTTATTGTTGTAGCTTTCAGCTGTTTCTCGGATAACTCAACGATCGGCATTGTTGTTGCTGTTGCCTGGTGCTCGTGATGGGCAGCGCGCCGCAAGCTCTCGATCTGTGTGTTATTGTTATTGTTATTGTTTTTGTATTGTTTGCTTTGCTCTGAAGTGCGTGCGTGTGATTGTGTGTGTGTGTGAGTGTGTCTGAGAGTGTAAACAAAAGAAATAAATGAAAATTGAATGCGATAATGCGCTTTCCTCGTACTCGGCGTGCGTCCGTTTGTATGCGTTCTATCCTCACCTATGACCAGTTAGTCGGTCGGTCGGTCAGTCGGTCGGTCAGTCGATTTTAATCGGTCTTAACATACTAAACGTAGTTGCTTCGTTAACGTAACGTAATATTCAGAAATCGTTCTGCCCGGCTCGGCCCGGCCCGGTTACGGAAACGGAAACGGATTCGGTCGGTTGCCGTACCGTTGTATCTTGCAGCCCTTTCGTTATGGCAAAAGTCTTCTCAGCACGACCGTCTGAATTAGACTGAAAACTGAAATCGTTTCGCACATTTCGGCACGGAAAACTCGGAATCACACAAACTTAACCGACTAAATGAATGACTGAATGACTCCAACTACGACCACGGCGAGTACAGCGACGACGACTGCAGCGACGACGACGACGACGACGAGGAATATGACGATGACGATGACGATGATCTGGAAAAACGAAAAGCAACGTCAAGCAAGCAACATGAAGCAACGAGACTTTGCAACGATGGCAACAACATCAAAAACAGCAAAACCACCAACAGCAAAGGCAACGGCAACGGCAACAACAAGAGAAGCAACGGCACAGAGAAAATCAGACAGAAAGCAGAAAGAAGCAACAACAAAACGCGACGAAGAGTCGAATCTGAGTCCGAACCGAAAACGACTACAACGACGAATACGAATACGACGACCGAGACCGAGACCGTTAACGATACGATACCAAATAATCGAGAGTCCATGAGGCCGAGGCGCACAGAATGCACTGAAGCTTGTTTTTCCTTCTGCTCTTGTTGCTCTTGTTCATTTCATTTCCCTTTGAGATTCCACAGAGATTCCACTCAAGTTCCGATTCTATTCGATTCGATTCTATTCGATTCGATTCAGTTTCGTTTTCAGTTGCAGTTTCTGCGAAGAGTTCGCGCGCTCGAAGCTTAAGAGCGTGCAAGGCGCGCATTCGACTCGTACGGAATCGCCGAGGAGCGTTTGTTTTTGTTGGTAGGTGCGTATCCTCGGCGCCAATGATTTCGTTGTGCCCGACAATAACGGCGAACCACGACGACGATGACGACAGCGCACAATAAATGCATCGAAGGAGTCGATGTCATGAAAAAAGCTACTCTTTTGCGTGAAGATTGCACTTCGCAGTGCACACACACACACACACACACACACGCACACACACACATATATATATATATATACAACAGGGACGAGGTGCCTATGCTCATTATGAGGGCGAAGTTAATGTGAGCAAAAGGGGCCCCTAGTAAATGTGGAACACAATTAGGTGTACAAAAAATCAATGCAAAGTACCCTGAAATAATTAAAAAAAAAAGGATTTTCTATAAATAAAATATAAGTACTTATGAGGATTTTCGGCAATTTTTTTTTTTTTTTTTTTACGTAACATTTGTATGGACATTTAGAAACGCAAGAAGAATAAGGAACAAGAAAAAATGACTTAAGTTTTTAGCTGAGAATTGAAGGGTTAATGGACAGAAATTTCTTATTTTTAGATACTTACACCTAAGTCTGTTTTTACACGGTCTTTTTTTACACGGTTTTGATATAGGTAGGTAGGTTGAAGTGGCTGCCACTTAGGCCGTTAATCGGCCCATTGTGATACCAAGGAGGTTTTCTTGTGTTTGTAAGAGTGTATGTCTTTTTATGTAGTGTGCCCCTAACATGCGATTTTTTGAAAAACCAGTGCTAGGCTTGGAACATTACACTCCGTTTCGCCTGTGCCGGGAATCGAACCTCGGACCCTGGGGGTTTTGATATAACACGGTTTGAAAATTGAATATTTTTAATTTTTTTACACGATTTTATTCCATTTAGCACGATTTGAAATTTTATGTACTTAAATTTTTTTTGTCAAATTTAATTTTTGCGAAGTATGTTCATATCACAAAAAAGTATTTATGAAAGAAAAAAGTCTGAAACCATCGACAAATCACCCATTTTTGTATACGATCAATGTCTTTTTTTACACGTTTTTTTTTACACGGCTTCTTCTGGAACCAATCTACCGTGTAAAAACAGACTTAGGTGTATTTTTGATATTCCTACACATATTAATAAATTGTTGTCGTTGGCCCCGAATTGACTCTGTTCAGGCGCTTGGCTCCAGCCCAGAACCTGCAGTCGAATATCCTTTGGCCATGTCCCCGCAATATCCGATTTTATGAAAATGCCTAAACATACGCACACTAATAAACATGAACGTGTTCGAACGCGCATACTTAGGCATAAAGAAACAGATTGAGAGACGGGCATCACCCGCTGAAAGGGGCCAACTAAGGAACTAAGAGAGGGTGAGAGCGAGAGATAGAGAAAGTGAGCATTGGATAGAATGAGAAAGCGAGAGAAAGATAGTGAGAGAACGCGACGAGTGACGCGGCGCCCAAGTACGCATAAGTCTTCGGAACCGAAAGCGCTCACGCTCTTGCCTTTTGGCATGCGTATTGTTTTTGTTAGTGTTTTTATTGTTAACTGCATTTTTCCAACTGCAGGAATCAGCGACTCAGCTCGGCTCAGCTCAGCTCAGCTCAGCTGCATTCGACTCGACTCGATTCGACTCGACTCGTCCTGAAAGGAGAGATAAAGCGTTTAAAAGACGGTGCGTCGCACAACGTCGATAACATTGGCGGCCAAAGGATTGAGGGAGATTTTTTTTTGTAAGGTTGATTGGGTTATACCCCAAAAACCATAGCCATGCCTGGCTGTCTTATGTCATTAGGGACTCTCAACCTCCTCAGCCGACCGTCGCGGAATCTTATGATATTCCAATGCACAACATAACAATGCATTCCCCAAAATCTCACTCTCTTTCGATGGTTCTCAATTGAAAACTTTGGACGGCGCATCTAATCGCGCCCAAAGACTTTTCGATGTGGTGCAATCGAATCGCGCTTCGTTCACCTGCCCTCTAAAGCAAATGCACCGGTAGCACAAGCAGCAGCAGCAGCAGCAGCAGCGCATACTCTATTAACTGCCATAACAGTAACAGTAACAATAACAATGCATTAATCGAATGCACCCACACACACAGACACACACACACACACACACACCCACACGTGCATGCACATGTGCATCGCACCGCAAAAGAAACGTTAATGCGAAGAGCTCACGAGAAGTGCGGAACGATTGGAAACCGGAATAGAGCAACCATACGAAATGAATTCGCCGCAATGGTCGCGTTGCGGCGAAATCACAATAAGCAGGCACCATTATTGTCCATTCAATCGCGGCCCCCAAAAAGACACACCGACACTGAAACGAAAAGAGCCGTTCGTTCGCCGCAATTCACAATTCGCAGTGACACCGAGAGCGAGAGCGCGACCGAGATGGCTTTCACTCTCTTGTTGTCTTTCACAACTTGGATTCTTTGCCTCTTCTCTTCGAAAAGTTTTGGTCGCATTTTTTCCTTTCCTTGCCTTTGCTTTTCGGGTTTTTTCGATTGCGAAATGTGCTCCAACAACAAAAAAACAACAAATTAGTCCGGCCCTCATGTGGGCAATACAAAAAAAAAAAAGAGAAAATGAAAAAATAAAAGAGTAAAAAATGAAAATTGCACATGGATGAGAGCCTAGCATTCATCATTTTAAGACAGCCATCTGAGCTACTAAACCAAGTCAGGCAGTAGGCGTGCGGGCGAGTGTGCGTGTGTGTGACGGTGTGCGTGTGTGTGCGCGCGCGTGCGTCCGAATGTGTGCGCCTATGCGAGTTTGTGTTCCCTGTTGTTTTTGTTATTTAAGTCTTTTTCGCATTGTCTCTATCTCTCTCTCTCACACTCACTCACTCTCTTTCCCTCTCTCTCTCTCTCTCTCGCATTCGCTCACACTCGCGCATTACCGCTAAAAGCGGCATTCATTAATGTCGTTTTATTGGTAATTTTCTTTTCTTTTTTTTTTATCGTATTCCATTTCCGTTTTATTTAATTGTTGCTGTTCTTCTTTTCGTTGTTGTTGTTGTTGTTGTTGTTGCTTTTTCGCTGCTGCTGCCCATTGTTGTTGTCATTTGTTTTTGCATAGTTCTGATTTGCATGAGGCGCATTTAATATGGGCAAGCACACACACACACACACACACGCACGCACACATGAAAGCGCATAGTTGTTGCCCACCTAAATATATATGTATGTATGTATGTATGTATATGCCTATGTTTATGCAAATATATTTAAAATAAAATATTAAAAAGCAAAAACTAAAGCCCAATAGCAAACAACAAAAGCAAGAACAACAAACAACATGTGCGAGCGAGATCGACAACGGCAAGCCCGATGATTGGATAACTGGTATTTGTTAATAACGTTAAATTTTTTTTATTTTTTATTTATTTATTTTTTTTTATTTTATATTTTATTTGATTTTTAAAATTTTTTCTCTTTTTTCATAGTTTCATTTTGTTTTTTATCCGATTCAGTTTTTTTTTTTTTTTAATTCTGTTTTCTTTTTGCTTTCAGAATAAAAAAATTTCTCATGTGGAGGATTCAATTTGAATTATTTTCTTTTAAAATAATACAATACCAATCGGAGAAAAATAGAGACCAATATAAGCATTTTATGCTCCAAATTCCTTCAACTTGTGGCATGCTGATGTCCTCAATCCAAATTGTAGTGAAATCACTTCAACAAAGCAAAAGCCTCTAACATATTTTCTTTGATTCTCTCAGCAGCAATATGGGGCCTCGGCGGGGTTTCTTTTGGTCAGTACGGACTTCGTTACGCAGGGCCGGATCCAGCTTTAATGCCAATCTGGACGAATATCAATATTTTCCGCCCCCTATGACGGCACACTAATGGGGAATAGTTTTCGCCTACCATATTTATGTGAAATTGTTGCCCCTCTAAGTGCCGCTCTGGGCATTTGCCCGTCTTGCCGACCCCTAAATTGTTGCCTGTCGTTACGTATTCAAATGGCGCCTTGAATTACTGAGTTTACCCGAACGATAGTGCTCAATGGGATGATTCCCAGCAGGTTTGCCAAATTTGTTCCAATTGGATTGAAAGTGATACTGTCGACCTCCGGTAATTCGAACCCATTGCTAATCTGAGACCTCTGAAATCCGACGTGACTATTTTTCAGGTGGTTGTATGGAAATCAAGCCGATGTTAATAAATATCGAAATTTGCTATTCAGCGTATGACACATACCGGCATATGATAGGAAACGATGTTGTCAAAATTGGACGGTTTTGGTAATTTCATGCACCCTAAAAAAAATAAAAAAAAATAAAATTAAAAAAAAACCGTTTCTGCAGCATTGTAACTCAATTATTACATTCGAAACTATCTACATACCTATGTACAGTGCACTCTCTCCAGGGTACCTAGCGGAAAGATCATTTAACGGACCTTATTTGGACATCTAGTGTTTGATTATAAATAGTCAATTTTAGGGACACTTTAACGGAACATAAATTTTTCGGTCCCGTAGGTGGAAGACACTGTTTAGTCCTTGAGTTCTGATCCCATAAAAATAATATTATTGATCGAATTAGGATTGCAGTGGCTCCGATTTCGGGAAATTGCAATGAGAATAGTGAAACGAAATTTACTAACATGGAAAGGTCATTGGTCTAAAACATTTTCTTAAATCTTATAAAAATTCTTTCGTTCTCTTAGTGGAATATCGCCGTTTTGGAACAATCCACGGACTAGCTTTTAACATACTTTCAACAAGTTTAAGTGCCAAAATTCTTAGAATTTTATTTATTTTATATAAATTTTCATCGAAATCGGACGTCATTATTTTTCGGATTTTTTTGGTTTTTGGTCCAAAACTCTCTTAACTTCTTCTTGCCCTCCCAAATTTTTTTTCGGTTAATATCTTATAATTGTTCAATATACAACTGTGGCAAATATAAGCACTACCAAAGCACGCTTTCTCTAGCTACGCCCTTGACTCTCTCCTTGCGGATACTCCTCTCAAGCGGACATCCATCTTAAACGGACACTTTTTGGGAATGTTCTAGTGTTTCTGATTATCAAATAGTTTCCTTTTAGGCGGACACCTCTGTTAAGCGGACATATTTTTCGGTCCCGTAGGTGGAGTACACTGTTTATCCTTATCTATCCCCGATAGAAAATAATTATTATTGGATTTGTAATTGACGGATTGCAGGCTGGCTCCAATTTACGGGAAATGCCCAGGACGGCACTGTGAGAGACGGAAATTTCACATAGATATGCGAAAGTAGTAGCCCATTGGTGCTATACCAGCTAGCACTGCTATTCTTAACCCTAGTCCTTATAACGTAGTCATTTGCCAGTGGGCACTTTGATGATAGTACCTACCAAAAACCTTATATTTGTTAATTTTAAAATCGGGCCTCCTTCTATGGAACGGATTCGTACCGCGTCGATGCCAATCTTAGATAATTGCCTATGAGGTACAAAGGATTAGTTGCCTACCAATTATGAAATTGTCCCTCTTACCGCCGCATTTGAACGTATTCCAAACAGATGTGCTCAGTACTATTTCTTAGTGCTAATTTCTATAATGTTTCTAATATCAAGTCAATTTGTTATTATAAAGTATATACTCGAAATCGTATGTAATTAACTTGAATCATTATTTTTGTTTTATGGAAAACCATTAATATTCAAATTCTATTTTACTTCGGATATGTGAAATGTTCAAATACAATTCAAAGTTGCACCTAGAAGCTGCAAAAAAAATTAGGCACGTTTCTGTAAAGCATGCTCTTACTTCGACTATCATACCTTTTCTCTCTCTGGAAAGTCTGGTTTTTATTGAACTTTTTTGAACGTAACTGACGATTTAATTTACACGTAGCTGAACTATTTCCTTTATGACAGTATTGAACCTGAGAAATAACACGTATATTATTGATAAATAATATTATGATTCCTACTACGGATGCCGACGGCCTTACGGAAATTAACGACTTCGTAGAAATAGCATTGGTCTATAAGACATTGGTGCTATAACACGTTTCTTATTGTAAATTTAATTCTTTCGTTGCTCTTAGCAGTGGCGTAACTATCGGCGGGGTTTTAGGGGTGACAATCTCCCGGGCCACACGCACTTATGTCAACTAACTGTGCCAACCGACAGATATTTTAAGATATCGCAGTTATATTTATCTCCACATATTTCAAATCAAATTGGAGCCTTTTTGAACGGCCTTTGGATACATCTAGTTAGATGTGTTCTTACCTATTAATGCGTTTTTATATTTAAAATAAACAAGATAATACATGTTTATTTTTTTTTTATTTGGCATGGATAAAGGGGGGCCCCCGACAAATAATTCCCCCGGCCCGCAAGGCGAAGTTACACCAATGGTTCTTAGAAGGCCTACGATGATATTAGTATATTCAAATATCAGTGCTCTTATAATGATCTTAAAATGCTCTTCAAATGCTCTCAGAGTGTTCGTTATGTTCTCAAAGAGAACTGTAAGAAATCTCGTCACGTCTGGCAAACTTTTAAAATTTAAACAAACAAAAAATGTAGTCATTTCAGATCTGGCTAACACGGTGTCACGGGTGAGCACATGACTTCAAATCGAGAGCTTCCCAGGATCAAACCCCATAGAGAATAATTCAGAATCAATTAATAAGGTAAATTAAAATAAAAAAAAAATCAGGTGGAACGAATACGAAGCTAACGGTTACGGTTAAATTTTAATATCGTTAAGGACTTGAACCGTATGCAAAGGTTTTTTGAATATTAAAATTTTGTTTTCGCATCAATTTTTTAAATATTTTTAAGGTTTAACTTTAGTTTCAATCCTAAACGCAATTTAAGGCATTTTAAGAAATACTTCAGAAGAAAAATTAATTAACGAGAACTTAAATAAGCAGATATTCATTTTAATTGTTTAGAAAAATTAAATATATGCTACTTCTTCTAAAACATTGTTTTAGACTTATGCTTAAACAGTAGAGCAAATTTTTAACGGTAGCTTTGTTCATTGAGTCTACCTATAATCGCGAGTAGGCCCAAGTTGTCATTTACTACAGTGCAAATATTCGTTATTCGTTATTTCTGGCCAAATCCACTATTCGTGACATGGGCCCTAAAGATGCTATATAACAATTAATGAACCGCAACCAAAACACGCTCCTATTTTCTCTGATTTCGCACTTTGACTCGCCCAGAATGGGAAAATGTGACGTCATAATTGACTTGTGATAGGCTTCTTTAAAGAAAAACATCGATGTATTTTTCAATGATCCTCTACATGACATCCATATTTTGTTTGTGCCTTACACTAGCTAAACATGGCAACATAACTGGGACATTACACGAGACAAGAGCATGCATACTAAGCGAGTCCAGATGCCATACAAAAATAATGATAAAATATTATACGTAATTAAAATTTTAAAAAAGTTATACCGAAACCGATATTTTTTATTTCGGTTACGGTAACGGTTACGGTATCGAAAAGAAACGGTTTTGAAACGGTTACGGTTACGGTTTCAGGTTACAAACCCTGCAACAGAAAAAAACATCCATGGATTTACGAAATACAGATCATTACAATTTAAACGCGTTGATATACATACATACTTATATAAACTAAATAAGTGGGAAAATGGAACCAAACCCTGCGAATCAAAGGAAATCGCAAAAAAAAGAGAAAATTCTATTTTTGTATTTTCAATTTTTCTGCTATATTTTTTGTTTTTTTTGTTTTTAGCCTTTTGTACTTTTCCCATCATCCTAATACATATGTTCTTACATTGTTCACATAGAGCCCGTTCAGAACTTATTGAGAGCATAATGAAGGAGCTCTTTATGCATCATCATATACTTATTGAATTCTTATAGTGTTCGAAAGGTGAAACTACGGCTGTTCTAAAACTTGATAAGAATATCAAAAGAAAAATTTCACTAGCTGGGATCATAGGGGCGACAAATATTGGCCCGTTATCACAAGGTACTCTTTTGTTAAAACAATTTGGACTTTTTTTTTTGTTTTTAATTCAGTTAGGCCCTCTATTATTCTGCGATCCGCGCCTATGGACCTACATATGTATATTGTTTGACCCAGATCAAAAATCCTTTTGAGCCAGTGCTTTCAATACAACGTGGAGGCTTATTAAGTCATTCATTTAGTTCATATACATTTGTATGCGTATGAAGGGGATTCCCCGTGGCAACTGTATCGGCCGTTAGTACCCAGCCGGAAATTTTCTCATAAATGACAAATTCATTAAATTTTTCACCAAGGATATCAAGGAGAAAATTTGAGTACTTCTCAATTGCAATGGTATTGCCATCGAGAGAAGGAGTTTTTATCGCAATTTCAATGGCAATGTCATCGATAGAGGAAATGTTATTCATCGCAACTCCAATGGCACTGTCATCGATAGAGGAATCGATACGACGGAGTAGATCTACTCTACTTTCGATGACCAACTCGTGACATATGCTCTTATGACAGCCAATGCCGCTTGTGTGTTAATTTCATTCGAAAATTGGTGTATAATCAGGAGGAGTCGCGGCTCTATGTCATGCTGAAATCATTGATTTTTTCACCGGGACATTTCCGGCTAGGTAGGTATAAGCTTATGAGACAATCGGCTTGAAAGGCTCTCATACATTTTGATCTTCATTCAATCTCAAATCGAACTGAACAAGCCACTGGGGCATGGAAAAATCAAACTAATCAACGAAAATAAAAAAACGACTCCATATTTTTTTCCCCCTCGCAAGTCGCCGGAGTGCATTCGATTCCTTGCGATGACGAATTTTTTAATTATTCCTCTTCGTCGTTGTCGTCTTTTTTTTTTTTTGTGAATTTCCACGCCGACATTTGTAATAATAACAATAATAAACATGCGATTTTTCGCGAATGCCCGATCACCATCTTGAAGCAACAACAAGAAGAATTCCTTTGGTCTTTGAGCTGTGATTATCGCAATTAATTCCGCTGCTCCAAAACGGCACTTCTTTGTCATTGACGGCGCACAACTCTTTGAATGACTCACACCCATCAACCGAAGACGTGGCCGCAGCCGCTGCCGCTGCCGAAGACAAAGCCACTACCGAAACCAAGCCATTCAAGTCATTTTTGTCATTCATTCCGTCATTTCGTCACAGCGTCATTTAATCATTTTTTTTTTTCTATTCTAGATGACGCCGAGTTTTTGGAGCGAGTCTTGAAGACTCTTTTCATCATCATCGTTGTTCTTTGTTTTTTTTTTTTTCCTGTGAGTGTTTATTCTTAATTAATTAAAATGCTAATGACGGTAAAATGCATTGGGGAGAAGGGTAATCTTTTGTTTAATGAAGTTTTTTTCGATCGATACAACTTAACAGAATCCCGGAGAAGTTTGTGAAATGTATTTCAGTCAGGCATGTTGTCGAAAAAATCCTTTTTGTTCCATATCGTGAATTTCTAGTTCTTATTCAATTAAAATTCTAAGACTAAATCACTTCCGGTGAATAACTCTCTCTGCTTTCTGTTCTTCTTTCGATCGTCTACTTACAATCCCTTCTTTCTATCTCGCTTTCAAATCCTTTCTTGTCCCTCCTCGCTTTTCTGTCCATTTTTTCACTCTCCTGCTCTCTCTGCCCTTCCCTTCTTTCCATCCCTCTCCCTCTCTTTCTCGCCCTCTTATATCCCGCTCCCTCTATAGCCCTCTCTCTCGCTCTTTTTCTCGCTCTTTTTCTCGCTCTCTCTCACGCCCTCTCTCTCGCCCTCTCTCTCGCCCTCTCTCTCCCCTCTCTCTCGCCCTCTCTCTCGCCCTTTCTCTCGCCGTCTCTCTCGCCCTTTCTCTCGCCGTCTCTCTCTCTACCTCTCTCTAACCCCCTCTCTCTCACCCTCTCTCTTTTCCTCGCTCTCGCCCTCTCTCTCGCCCTCTCTCTCACCCTCTCTCTCGCCCTCTCTCTCTCTCGCCCTCTCTCTCGCCCTCTCTCTCTCGCCCTCTCTCTCGCCCTCTCTCTCTCTCTCGCCCTCTCTCTCCTCTCTCTCGCTCTCTCTCTCTCTCTCTCTCTCGCCCTCTCTCTCACTCTCTCTCCTCTCTCTCGACCTCTCTCTCGCCCTCTCTCTTCCTCTCTGTCCTTCTCTCACCCTCTTGAAACCTCTTCCCATCTCTCACCCTCACTCCCTCCCTCGCTCATCCTCTTTCCATCATTCACCCTCTCTCTCTTTGTATCTCCCACCCTCTTTCTTATCTTTCTCTTCTTATCTTTCTACTTACCTCGCTCTTTCTCTCTCCCTCTCACTCTGCCCCCTTTCGCTGATCCCTCTCTGAATCTAGATACACCTCCGTGCTCGATAAAATGTCGATTAAGGCAAGGAAAGTTAAACTGAGGTGACGTCAAAATAGTTCAAAAAATGCCGGCAAGCCCAAAAAGCAATATAAGAGTACAACAGTAAAGGCATTGGTTACCTTTGTTTTTTTTTTAATTTTTTCATTGGGAGACCGTGAAAAGGAGCATATCAAGGTTTCAAGATTTTCCATTGTAATAAGTCTATTTGTTTTTATTTTTTTTTTTTATGAATAAGTGTATATTATTTCAAGATCTTTCGAGTTGGCTAGTCTAATTGTGGCCTTTAATAGTCAGAAAAATTTGAATCGCAATGGAAATTTTTGAAAAAGTGTCTCTACGGTCACCTACTCATTATGGGTGTAACATTTCAAACGATGACCAAAAGGACGAAAAAGTACAAACGGACATTGACTGTACCCGGAAAGACTACTTATGTTTATTTTTCCCAAGGAAATTTCATATTTTCGAATTACATTCAACCACAATTTCAAGGAGAAATTCAATTGTTTCTTCTTTCTCGAAAAAATTTCAAAATTAAATTCGATTTTCCCACCCTCAAAATGATCAGGAAAATTCATGTTTTTTTTTTTTTATCAATGTGTTATTTTATAATATTTTTCAACTGATTGTTGCGGCCGCCAAACTTCTCGGAAATGGCACCATCCTTGCTACATGAGCTCCTCCCGATAGGTATACCATACTCGCATGTGTACATTGCCCATATATACGCGCCATTGTTTGTAGACCTCATTGTTTCTGCCTGTGTGTCTATTGCTATTTTTCTTAGTTATTTCGTCAACAACTCAAAGGCAATGGCGGCATCATCGGCAGCACTGGCAACAACAAAAGCAACAGCAACAAAGAAAATCGCATTGAGCTTATATCTGCAGAGCCGTCTAAGCCGTCGCAGCCGGAAATGCATCTGCAGCGATAGAGGAAAAGACATTGAAAAAGAAACAAAATTATCGAAAAAGGACATAACGAATCAAACGTCCCCAACACAAGGCCGACCTCTAATGCGTTAGCGTTAGCGTTGGCGGAAATGTAAAGAGTCCAGTCCAGTACTGTGCTTGCCTTGTCCTCCTCTCTTGTTCAACCTTGCATCCGCATGTTCAAGAAGGTGCCATTACCATCCTACAATATATGTATGTGCCTAGCAGCTTTGATCCACAGCCAGCTGAGATAAAGCTTCCGCTGAAAGTACAGTTTCGCGTTCGAATGCCTATGCCATGGCCATTTCTATTGCTGGTACCGATGCTGGTGACGGTAACGGTGCCGGTGCCCATGTGCCGATGCGCCGATGTGATGGGGTCGCGCAAATTGTCCATCGTCCAGCGTCCTTTCAAACTCAAACTCAAAGCAACGCAACTCAGCTCGGCTCGGCTCGGCTCGGCTCAATTTAGTATTCCTTTGCATATGCATCGTTTTTACTGCACCAACGAGCCAAAGATTAGAAAATATTCAAGATAATGGATTCCAGCATGCACTTCAAGTCGCCAATGGCCACCATTGCATATGCAAAGGCATATAGAAAGGCATATATAGCATACGAAAACCTAGACATATGTATATGTATGCACTAATTTGAAGGGAAAGCAAACAAAACAAAACGGGAAACGACTGGAAAGGACTGCATACACTTAGGCTTCTGACTCCACACTGGGCGAAAATTTTCAATAATCGATGGATCTCGAATTCGAAATGTACGATTGGAAAATAAGGCAAGGAAGTGCATGAGCTTCAACGAGATCGTCTTACAAAAAAAAAAAACTCTCCTTAGCAGGATAAAATTTCCTTGCAACGTTTTTGAGAGAGCTTGCATTTCATTATTTGCTATCAAAAGATCTGAAAAATTAGCATTGCATTTTGAAAACAATATACTTTGATGATGCAATTAGGATTCCTCTTTAAGGACATATTTTCTTTTAAAAAGAGTCCTTCGGGGGCACCCCATAGAAGAACACAGTTTCAAATATTTTTTTCAATAGATACAACATTCGGATCGATATTTAAATTCCAAAAGAGTCCTTAAAAGGTTTCATTCCCATGAAATTTTCCGTGTACCAGGACAACAAACTCTAGTGCTGAATGCCGTTGGTGCTGTGCTGCTGTGCTGCTGTGTTACAACGCCTGTTTTTGGCACACGTTAAGACATTTCGGCTGGGGTAGGCCGAGCAAAAATAGGCGGTTTTGCAAATTTGAAATTTCCATGTTATTCCTTTTCGGTCCTTAGGCCCACCGAGCTACACTTAGGTAGCTGGATGGCATGCAGGCAATCGCGTCATGTGTTCACACTCGCACGCATCCAATCGACTGCGACTCCTATGGCATCGGCATCGGCAGCGGCTTCGGCTTCGGCATCGCCAGCTGCGACTGCATTTGCAATTTCTACTTTGCGACTCCAAGTACTTACGAGAAATTGTGAGCAGCAAAATCCGCTTTTCTTTTTCCGCCACTTTCCGGCCCACGACCTCACAATGTTATGGTGGCGCTGTAGCCCATCGCCATGCTGCATTCGCTGCGTTGCCACAAACCTCCCTTAGAGTCTGTGACTTTTACACCAAACTCCAAAGTGACGGCTGCCGATAGTTGCTTGTCTCAGTCGTCGACATGAATTCGCCTCCCCTCCCTCCCCGTTCGCCTTTCGCCACGGCCATTGTGTTGTGTATTCGGAATGCGCGTTCACCGACGTCCAGCGTGGCACATCGTCCACCCTATGTGTCCAGAAATCGCGAATCGTTAGTTGCATTGCTCGTATTTTGCGTTTCTAATGTTCGTCGTTGACGGCGCGCCGCGTTCATCGGCAATTTTTTTTTGGGGAGCTGGGGATCTGCTCTGCTCGTTGGCATTTGCAAAAAGGAGCCGGAGACACAAAACAAGGTAACAAGCATCAAGTCATCAGTCAGCGCCTCGGCCTGCTCCCAGTCCCAGTCCAGTCAACGCAGTGCAGGCTTCAATACATTTTGACTCCGTGACGATATCACCGCTAAGCCAGCCCTAATGCCATGGGTACACTGAAAAGTACGATGCTCCAATTCAATTTTGATTACTATTTCTTTTCGATTTCAATCAGTCTCACAAAATTTTTTCTTTTACTCATTCATCGTGGCCTTTCTCTTAACTCTCATCCCATAATATTTCCATAATTTTTTTTTTTTTATTTTCCGTACATATTTAACTTATTAAAAAATATCTGATTGTTTTTTTTTTTTCAGTGTGGTTGTGCGTTTATTACGTTTGCATGTGATCAACGCTTTTCTGCACTTTCCGCCACTATTCAGCTACACCGAACATCGCCGCATCAGACACGTTCGAGTCCTGGAAGAAGAACTGATGGAGGCAGAGTCGCTGGTCGCTGGTCGCTGGTCGCTAGTCGCTGGTCACTGGGCACTGGGTGGCCATTGGTTCTCATCATTCTTAAGCCGAAGCTTTTCGTGCTGCTGGAAACAATGCATGCGCGTAATCAACGAGGCCCTGGGTGCCAACATAAGAGTGTATTTTATAGCGCAGAATATACTTTTATATATATATATATTTGTACGTATGCGTGTGTGTGGGTGTAAGTGTGTGTAAGATGTGAGCCTCTGTGTATGTGTACGCCTTAATGTCCAAACATGCAAACGCGGTGGCGTGCATGCGACCGCAATGGAATGGGGCTGGTTTCGTGGCTGGCTCTCTAGCATGCATGGACGCCCCGTATGAATACGGCTCGAAATTGCGTATTTTACAAATAAAGTGCAATTAACACGGGAAATGGGTGGGCAGGCGTAGGCATAGAACGTGGTATCATCTGCGGGTAGAGAAGTAAAGTCATTTCATCGGTGGACATGGACGCATCGTGTTTACTTCGAAGTTCAGTTTCTATCGTTTTGCATCGATTCGAGATGCACAGGATTCGAGATGATTCGGCCGTTTGTTCTTTCGGCTGTTCATCGTGCTCGTCTGGAACGTCATCGTGTCGTGGCCATCGTTGCCCGGTACCCGCTAAATACATAAATTGTCTCTCAAACCCAGCCACGAAAAATTCAAGTCCTCTCGAGTGCTTTTCTGTTCTTTTCTTTTCTCTGCTGGCCTATTCTGACTTGTTCTGTCCTGTGATGTCCTATCGGCAAATCGGCAGAAAAGCTGGTAGGCCTTTTAGGCGCGGTGAACATTCCTCCAGACTGAAATTTTTTTTTTTTTCGTTCATACGTTTAATGCCGCTTGAATGGATGGCTCCGGAAGTTTTGCTTTAAAGGCATTTTTCATTTTTGTTTTTGCAAAATTTTTCGTCAATCGAAAGGGACATAAGGGAGTGCCACAGATGATATTTAAGCTGCGTCATTTTAAAGAGAGAAAATTAAGGCGGTTTATTTTTTATTTTTTTGTTCATTGGCTTAAGGCTCTGGTGTAGAGCATAATTTTGAGAACTTTCGGTAAAAGATGGAATTTAATTCTTTAAAAATTTCTATTTAAATTCGACTATTTTTGTTCACTGCATCATCGGAGAATTGGCCATTGAAAGTCATTTGGATTGCATGGATAAGAGATCAAGATTTCCTTAGAATAGAATGTATCTATATATTCTTTGATAGGATAGCCTCATAGATTGATTGACGCCAACTCAGGACATCATTGGGTTGAGTCGAGTTTCGAGGGATGGTTTTTATTTAATTTTTAATTCTCTTTACAGGCCTGCAGAATTTCCGCCCAATGGAACGAATCAATCTCGATGATACAGAAAAAAATTCTCCGGCTGTATTAATTGACCATCGATTGAAGCTAAACCAAGTCAATTGGGGCACTACCACAGCTCACCGTTGCAATCGTCAGTGTTTTTTTTTTTTTTTTCTTTCGAAACTTTCATGCAAAATGGGCGGAAAAATGGCCACTGAATACCGCAGTCAATCGGTGCTAGTCTTATCGCTGCATGTATGTATGTATTCTCAGTCCACAATTGATGCATTTGATGCAAATGCGGAAAGCAGCCAATTTGGACGGCCATCCTCCACGCTGTGAAATCGAGGCAAATCGATTCAAGCCACCACGACCACCAAATCTGCTCAAGGTCATTGGCGATATGCTTTCATAATCGGCAATCGGCAAACGGCAGCGCCACATCCTCGGATGCACACACACCTTCCGTGACGCGATTCGATGCGATGCGACGCACGACGCTGGATGATGGAATGCAACAATGCATGCAGCGGCATGCAGCAAGGTCAACAGATTCGCTGTCGACCAACAAAGCCGCATGCAATCGCGAAAAAACCGACGTGCCAACGAAAAAAAAGCAACAAAAACAACAAAAAAACAAAACAAAAAAAAAACACTGGGAAAACAAAGCCAACAACAACAACAACAACAACAGCGGCATGGATATTGGATATTGCATTCAAAGCCGGAGCACAACAAAATTCCCCCGCTGCCAGTGTGCGCCCTGATGTGCAGCACGTGCGTGTGCATGTCGCGATTGATTGACTCCTGACGGCTGCGTGCTTCCTGCGCGTGCAACTGTTGCTGTTGCCTTTGTTGTTGCAACGCGCCGGTTCATGAAAAATCGCGAGCAATCGCGCGTTTGTTGATTTCTCTTTTTTTTTTTTCGTTTTCGGCCAGCCTCCAAAAAATTCCGGTTTTCGGAACACATTGCCATGTGTGTCAACCCGTCCGTCTGTCCGTTGCAGCTGCTTAGCGTCGAATTCGCAGCCCACTTTTTTCCGTTACGCGCGAGTTTGCGGCTTTTCGCTGCAACAATGCACTTTGGTGCACTTGTTTTCCACCCTAAGCCAGCAGCAGCGAGCAAAACACAGCACGATGATAATAAAAAAAACAACAACAACAACAACATGTGCGTGGGTATTACGACTAACCTAGATGCGTGTGTGCATGTCGATGATAACGTGACAGCGGCGGCATTGACCGTTACGCTACGCTCTGCTCTCCCATATGCCATAGCTGGAATACTTAGCGGCAATAGGTGTCGCCCCCACAGCGCCTCACCCACTCGAGCGAGGCCAATCAGTCGCATCGTTTGTGCATCGAGTCACACACAATGACGTCGATGCCGCAGCCGCAGCCGATGATGATGTCGCCGCGAAAAAACACAGTCAAACAAAATAATAAAACAAGAGGTAAAAGAAAATGAGTTTGTAGAAAAAAAGAAAAAAAAAAGGATGAACGAAAATTGTTGCGTGGAAAACACGCAAAATTGTGCAACGTGCTGCAACTAACGACAAACTGTTGCATGCACTTTGGCTGCGGCATTAGCTGCATCCCCCTTAAAGCAGCTGCTTCGACAATCCTTAATTCCCTCTTCCTCATTGTCGCACATTCACTCTTTTCTTCTTCTGGATCTTCTATATCCTTAAAGCTTTCCCTTTTGTTTAAGTAAGTATCTCCTAAGAAAATTTCCTCCTCCTTTTCTTCTGAGTCCTTTCATCGAATCCTTTTTCTTTCGAATTCCATTCAGCTTTAAGCGAAATTTTCGATGTGAAAATTCACAGACACCGGCTGAGAAGCATGCATAAACATGTATACACGCAACAAAGAGAACGATGAAGACAATCCAGAAGAATTGTCGGCACTGCGACCATTTATAGATTTATTGTGCCACTTGTTCCAGTTTAGTTTATCTATTCTATTATGTCCTCTATCGTCCTTATGAAGGAGAGGACATTCAGATAAATCGTGGCTTATTTCAAGACTCTGAGTCCATAGCCCACATAGGGTACCACATTCACCCAATTTTATGGAATGTAGTCTCCTCGTTCTCAATACCGAGTCTGCACTCGGAGTCTCCCATCAGATGCATCTTGTGGAGCTTGTGTATTTCAGTCGGCAGTGGCCCGAGACAAGGGAAACTAATCTACTTATATTTGCTTTTGTATTAGTGAATACTTAATTAAATAAATAAATTAAAAATAATAAATAAAGCTTCCATGGACGTCCTGCAGTGGCCTATAAATTTCGGATGATATTTTTTAAGCCGATTTTCTATTCATGGCATGGGCATACGTACAAATTTTTTGGTACTTCCATTATCACACTTCCGCAGAATAGATCTCTTTCGATTGTGGGTTTTGAACCGACGGCAGTTTTATAATGAGCTTAAATTGAAATCCCCCCAAAAATTGAAAAGGTGGCCACATAAGCTATTGGCGATCCGGTGTGTCATCAATTCGATTCACCCCATATTGTCATCAGAGAGGCATTTGAAAGCCTATCCGGACACAAAAGGATCCCAAACAGACCGCAATGACCGTTTGTAAATTTTTTCTTTTTATCCTCCGATGACCCAATTTGGTTATTTTTTGTCTTCTCCACCTCTCTTGCGTTCGCTCTCTCTCTCTCTCTCTCTCTCTCCTCGCTCGCTCTCTCTTCCTATCTATATTCCTTTATTTGTGGCGAAAAAATGTCCAATAATCTGGAAAAAGTGATGAAGCTCATCGCGTCGTTGGTGTGTGCTGCACAATGCCTCATCGCATCATATCACATGGCAGCATGCCACAGCAGGCCACGGCGGGCCACGGCACGCTTCGTTATTGCCCTTTGATGCATGCTGCAATTGCTTATGCATTTTAACGCGTTGTTGTTGGCTTTGTTTGTTGTATTAAGTGTGAATTGCATGCATCGCGATTGCTGCAAAAAGAGTGAAAAAAAAAGGAAAGCGTCAGCTACAACAACAACAACGATTGCAACGATTGCATTGCAATGCTCTAAGCGAGCGACGAGGCGAACCGGGGTCGGCGTCGGGGTCGGGGTCGGCACCGTTTCAGCTCGGCCATTTCAAAGTGAATCCTTTCGGAGCTTGACTGCATCAGTGGTTTTTTTTTGTTGTTGTCACGCCCTCCGCACCGTCATCTCCCACACATCCTTCACATACTAGCATCGAGTGATGGCTGCATTGCCCGGCTTTAAAATTATTCCTTTTGTTGTTGTTGCTGTTTTGTGTTTTTGTTTTTAGCGCCCCACTTTGCGTTGTGACTCCGCTTTTATTTATTTACTTTTGTTTTTTTGTTTCTGTTTTTTTGTTTTGTTTTTTTGTTTTGAGGTGTCACCGCGTGCTACCAAAACACCGCAAATTTGCGGTTTAAGAGTCCTTTTGCATTTTTCCAGTACCTACCTTTTTTGTGTTTTTTTTTTTTTTTTGTTTTTGTTACTTTTTACTTTCATTTGAATTTTGTTGTTGCATTGGTTTTTCTTCTATTTTGTAGTTGTTTTCCGACCTCAATTGCTTTGAAGCGCAAATTGGGCCAAGAGCGTCCGCCTTTGGTCCATAGGACGCGAGGAAAGGAGTAAAATTAATTCCGCCTTGGCAAACGTTGAGTAAGTCATTCTATCCGTTGCTATTATCCTTAATGATTATACAATACCCTGGAGTAATATGGACTGACCCAAGTGTAGCCTTCGGTCAGTCCTTCATGTTACCAGTACTGGTCGCCCTCATAATTCCACTTTTAATGTATTCAACTGACCTTTTTAACATGGGCCTGCCAGTTTTTTTTTTGGGCAATTGTCGTAAATTTGTCTGGCTTTAGGATAGTCAAATAAGGAAAATAAAAAACTAATTTCTTATATATATTCTTAGTTGATGAAAGTGTCATTTACGGACTACTCTCAAAACCAACCAGTTTATTGCGGACCGCCGCACAGTGGGGAAGCCTCATACATTTCTTGGAAAAAAGTGGAAGGCGTAGTCCAATGAAAGTAAAAATTGGCACACTTGGTTTTATGAATGTAACTAGGAAAAAAAACAAAGAATTGTTAAAATTGGTCAACCATAGTTATAGCTTTGTATGGTAGCTATCTCTAAAAGTCAACCGATTTTTACGAAACTCAGTCAGAATGTTGGTTATGCAAAAATATAGATGTGTGCAGAAACTTGTTCAAATCGTGCAGACCCTAGGGGTACCTCCCATCAGTGGCGTGTCTAGAGAAATACCGCTTTGATAGTGCTTATATTTTCCACAGTGGTATATTGAACAATTATAAGACATTAACCCAAAAATTTTTGGGGGGGCTAGAGGAAGTTTGGAGAGTTATGGACCAAAAACCAAAAAATCCGAAAAATTTATGGCGTCCGATTTGAATGAAAATTTATATATAGAATAAGCGAAAAATGCTAAGAATTTTGGCGTCAAAATTTTTTCAAGAAACCGATTACAACTAGTCTAGTTAGGGTCTAGTTCCAAACTGGTCCAGAAAGGACCAGTTTTTTGAAAAAATTTTAGTGCTAAAATTCTTAGAATTTTTCATTTATTCTATATATAAATTTTCATCAAAATCGGACGTTATGAAATTTTCGGATTTTTTTGGTTTTTGGTCCATAACTCTCTAAACTTCCTCTAGCCCCCCCCCACAATTTTTTGGGTTAATGTCTTATAATTGTTCAATATACCACTGTGGAAAATATAAGCACTATCAAAGCAGTATTTCTCTAGACACGCCACTGATTGCCATAATAAAACTGGTGGGATTTCGAACGGTCAAAGGCCAATCGTTCTTAGGAAATTGACCGGCTGATTACTGCTGGGTAGCTTCCTATCTGCCTACCTATTTAGGTATGTTTGTCGATATTTCTTTAGTTTTCTTTCCTTCTAGATTTTCTTGTTGCTTCAATTGCCACAAAAGAGAATTCGCCGAATTGGGGCTTCAAATAGGTTCCAGCCGCGAGGAACAAAAAAGGCCTCTTACTGGTGCTAACGAAACGAGCAGTGGAACGGATCTTCTACATATAAATTTTCTAATTCCAGAGATCCGTCGCAGCGTTGCCTGACAGGTAGAGATCCTCCTGAAACTCTTCAAGATGATAACTATCCTATCCATATTTGTGTGTGTGTGTGTGTGTTGTGTGTGTGTGTGTGTGTTGTGTGTTGCGTGTGTGTGGCACTTTGAATCAATGCCAGTGATGCGATTTAATCGCATGTTGCTTCGGTGTTTCATTCATTAAGCCGCAGCGATGACGATGCCACTCCAGTTGGCTCCACTTGATTTACTCTCTCAGGCGCGTGTGTTCCGTAGTCCTAGAATTCATGCCTCAAGGTCGCACGGCAACCTTGCAGCGTGCTGCTGCATTTCCCACGGGTACAATCGCGTGAAATCTCGACGCGCACGAAGTGCATATGACTGCAGCAGTGGGGCACAAGTGGGAGTGGCAGACAAATGGATGGACGACGAATAGATTGGCGGATGGATAGATGGACCAGCGAGGCGGCTACCTGACAAAACAAAAAAAAAAAAAACCAAAAAAAAAAAGGCAAATTGAAAAACGCGTTCAAACGACGGAACGACGGAATGCACCGCACCGTGAATGGAAGGACGACGCGTTCAGCGCAAAGTGCAGTGCAGCAGCAGCCCCCACGCGCGACAAGCTCGAAATGCATTTGCAGCATGCAATCCGGCAAAAGCCAATGAACGATTTTTCCAAGTGGTGTGGCGTGGTGTGGCGTGGTGTGGCGTGGGGCCGTGCAGACAGATTTCAGCATTTTTCTCTGCTTCCTGGGAGCCTTTTTTGTTTTCGCCCATTATTTTCCCTTTTTTCGTTTCCACACGGATGAGCGAGGGACACGCTCCACGGACGGACGGACGGACGGGCATATACAAATTTCCCGTTGTCGTTGATATTTATGAAAAGCGCGTTTCGTGGTCTCTCCCTCCTCCATTTTTTTTTACAGTTTTCCGAGTGTTTGCCACTTGTTGAGCTCGCCATCAGTAGCAGCCGCAGCATCACAACACAAAGCCAGCAACAACAACAATTACGGCAACAACAACCCGTGACGTAACGTTGATGCGATGGTCGAAAAGAGGTACCAAAGTGCAGTGAGTGCATTCGGGAGGGGGTGGGGGGACCATACGCTTGTTGCGCTTTTCGAATGCACTCGATTCAAAAAGCACAAAAGCACGAAGCCAACAAGAAAAAAAAAACCCAAATCGGCAAACGAAACACGCGGAAAAAAGGAAGACTTTTTCCGCATTCAGCTTTTAAATGCTGTCCTTTTTGCCTTTTATTTTTTAAATATTTTTTTTATAATTCAAAAAAAAATCGTTTTTTTTTCTGCCCCTCGGGCAACTGCTTTTGAATTTGCTCCCGCGGCCAAACATCGGCCAATCAATCGGATCATTGGGGTCACGGGTCACTTTTGCATCCGCGTGTTTTGATGTTCACACCTTCCGCCAGTTGACTTCCATGTGATTAACCGCATTTCGGATTATGCATGCAGCATGCGGCGTGCAGTGGGGCAAAAAAAAAAAAAACATAAACATAAAAAAAATAAATAAAAGGCAATGCAAAAATACGAAAAAAGGAAACATCAAAAATCGTGTCCTGTCAATGAATTCGTTCGAAAAAGAGAACGTTAGTGGAGTTCTCATTAATTCAGTTCATCAATTCGGTGAATCGATGTCGATGAATAATTTAAAGGCTTAAATCGAACGGGACATTCAGTGGTAGGAGAGATTTTCACGAGTATAGTTGTTCTGTCAAAAGATCATATCGTCATATTTATATTATAGTATTCCTGTCCGTCATTTAAGGGGACCTTCTGGTCTAGAGCACGAAAATTTAGGGTATTTTCATGATTTTTTTTTTTTGGTATTAAGCCAAATAAAAAACGATTTTCTAAGTATGCAGGCTTATTATATTTTTATTGACAAAAAATAAAAAATGTTTGTAATTTTTTTTTTTTTTTTTGTATTTTAAAAATGGCGTTGAAGTGGACCCTCTTTGAAAAAGTACCTCCGTGGTGTGAAAGATTTTGGCAGTTCTGGTAATCGAAAAAAAAAAACAATAATATGTTATTAATCAGAATGAATGCGGCTATGGCAGGAACTAGAATAAAAAAAATTTTTTTTTAATTGACAAAATGGCGCAATTTTTTATTTCAACCATCAAAAACTCGCCTTTTTTTTGACCATTTTTTTGATGAAAAAATATGAAGTTCTTGAAATAAAAATTCGATTCTAGTTCGGGCCATAGCCATTGATGTTATGAATAACATATAAAAATTCCAGACAAATCGGTTCGATGGTTTTTTTGTTTTCATTCACACCAGGTCAAAAAAAGTAGTTTTGAGATAAACGCGTTCAAAGTTGCTTTGATCAAGCGCGCTGCCTGCTGTCTCCACCTTCTAAAAAGGCTGTAGCAAAACAAATATTGTCAATATCTTCACGAAACTTTGCCAGCATATTCTTAAAAGTCTATTCTTCCAAAATATAAAAAAAAAAAATCAATTTTCAAAAAATTCTAGACCAGAAGGTCCCCTTAACGGGCTATTCTGATGTAGGTAAGGTTAGGTTAGTGTGGCTGCCACCAAAGGTGACACACTTAGGCCTCACACGGGATTTTCGTGATATCGCGAATAATGGGAAAACAAAGAGAAAAAGAAACAGGAAAAACGACCTCAGGTGGGAGTTGAACCCAAAGCCTCTCACTTCGTTTGTTGGCATGTCAACCACCTACCGCACTGTGGCCATCAAGGACGAAAATTCTAAACGGAGTTCAGTTAACCCCTTTTTACGTTTAATCCGGTCGAAATAGTTCTGTGAGTGTGGTCATACTCCTGGTTGAAATAAAATTGGTATGCTGAGCATGACAGCGGCTGACTGAGTGTCATGGGCGAAGGCCCCACACGGGTATGTACCCGAATCTGTTTTAATTCGTCTAAACAGAATGCATTTCCAAATTGCACGATGAATGCAAATTTTTGAAAATCCGTAAATAAAATTTTTATAAAAGGCTTGCAGAAGCACTGACAGCACTATAACTTTCGATACTTTATAAAGCCTTTATAAACCTATTATATCCTTATACTGCGTTTGTGAACAACATTTAAGGCTATCAGCCATAACGGGTAAGCCCCGTTATAAACCAATTACAACTTCTTATGAATAAGGGCCCTGCAGTAATATGGACTGACCCAAGTGTAGCCTTCGGTCAGTCCTTCATGTTACCAGTACTGGTCGCCCTCATAATTCCACTTCTAATCTATTCAACTGACCTTTTTAACATGGGCCTGTCATTGGAGAGGGACCGGTCTGCAAAACGGCTAGTTTTTTTTGGGTCAATTGTCGTAATTTTCTTTAGTTTTAGAATACTCAAATAGGGAAAATAAAAACCCAATTTCTTATAGATATTCTAAGTTGATGAAAGTGTCATCAGATATCCAGACTACCCTTTAACCAACCCGTTGATTACCGACCGCCTGCTAGCCGAATTCGATGGAGAAAACTGCCATTACATAACCGATAGGATTTGAACCGGTCAAAGGCCAGTCGTTCTTAGGAAATTGACCGGCTCATTACTGCAGGGAGGGGTATAAGTATAAAAGTTGCATGTATCTGTGGGCCTCTCTGTGTGTTCTTACTCCGCCGTTATGCTCGAAGGATCTGAATTAAATGCTTAGAAGGTTTTTCCTCTCTTCTAATTATTCTTTAAAAACACTCTTTGTTTTATCGCCATTTTTTTTTAACTTTTAAACTTTGCTTCTCTTTACTGGATCTTCCTTTGGGTGGGAACTAACAGTAATTATTCGAATCTTAATTCTTAAATATAACTTAACTATTTATACAGAGATATACATAAATAGTTTTTTGATTCCAACGGGCCTCTATTTGAGAAACTGGGCTGCTGAGGACTTATTACTGTTGAGCCGCATCCGTTGGTAGGATGAATCTTGATCATGCACGAGCGAGTTGCGTCAAGCTTAGTGAATCCTTGGTTGTATAAGCGTGCGGCGCGCACGAACGAGGTGCATAAAAATTGATTGCCTGGAACGGCTACTCTGATGGTAGTTAGGAGCATTGAGCGTTGAGCATGCACGAGCGAGGTGCCTCAATCTGTATGATTCCTTAATTGGCCAAACGTCTGACATGCACGAGCGAGGTGCAGATAACAGAGTATCGGTGTTATGTTTCCAAAACACTAGAAGCGGACGGAAGGTCCTTACTTCTTAACCGTGTTCGACGTGTTGTATTGTTAAGGCCTCTTGCCAGCTGATTCGAGTGATTCCTTAGTTTCTCATTGTAGGATGATTTTAGGCGAACGATTTCGTCATTAACAAGTGGGACTTGCAGATCGCGGTGAATGCATTCATTACGAATGTACCATGGAGCACTTGTAATGATTCTAAAAATTTTCGATTGAGCTCTTTGGATTATTTCTGTAGAGAATGCGCAGGCATTTCCCCACAACTGAATGCCATAAGACCAGATTGGCTTTAATACACTTTTATATAATAGAACTTTATACTCCATATTAAGAGGGGAGCGATAGTTGATTAGCCAGTGAATTTTTGATGCTTTAAGTTTCTGGTTGGTCCTCTTTGCTTCGATGTGCTTTCGCCAAGTTAATCGTTTATCTAAGTGGACTCCTAAATAGATTACACTATCTACTTGGGGGATGGAGACTCCTTTAAGGAGAATAGTAGGGCTTATACCTCTTCTAAGCGTAAATGTAATGTGTTTACATTCACCTTCGTTTACGTTAATTCGCCAGGTAGAGAGCCAATTTTCAATCAATTGCATATGCTCTTATAGGATTCTTCCAACAAAAAAATAAACCACCCTCACCTTTTGAGAAGCCATCTCAAATGGAATGCATAATAAAAAAAAAATTTCTCATCTCGACTGTCAATAATTGGTTCAAATTACGTGTCCTGAAAGGCCTCAACTACTGCCCTTGTATCCGCGTCCGTGCATATCCTTTTGTTTGACACTGTGCTGCTGATAAGCTGACATAATGAATCCGCTGCATGCATTATCTACGGCAAAGCAACGCGCTTCCTTTTTTCTGACTCCAGGATGTGAAAAGTTTCAAAAAATGTCATTTCACAAAATTAATGAGGAATTTGCAACAAAACAAAAAAAAAAAAAACTTCAGCTCAAAAAAGAAAGCCCCGTGTGCATGCCAACATGACTGGATGGAGCGGCTTTGTACCTGTCGAGCTTGAAGCTTCATGAATTCGTACGAACGCTGTTCCAGTCGAAAGGAAAGTTTTTTGCTCAAAGAGTGCTCCTCCAAAAAAAAAAAAAAAAAAAAAAAACAATAAAATGAAACTAGCAATAAATGAACTACGACGAAAGGATACACATATTAGAAAAAGGATAGCGTAAAAGTAAAAGCCCAACATACAAATACGCCTCAAACGTTCTTCGGCATTCTGGCAAGCTGATAGCCCGATGCCAAATCTCGAAGCTCTTTTTGTGCCGATGTCGCCGATGGCGTTGTTGAGCTTCTGTCGATTTTGAAAAAATTTTACTTTTTTAATATTTTTTTTTTTTTTAAATTTCCTTTCAATTTTTTTTTTTTTTTAAAAAACTGTTGTATTTGTTTTTTTTTTTTTTTATATTTCTGTTTTCGAATTCAACGTGGAAAATTGAAGCCTCTGCAGCATATGCGTCGAATGCGTTTTTTTTTGCTGCGTGTCATCCCAATTAATCTTTTGGTAAGAGTTTCGAGACTGGCAATGCTGCTCATGCTGCTGCCTATCTAATTCTTTCATGTGCGGATAGTTCCACTGCCCGATTCTCCGCTTCGGGTTGGCACCTTCTTCTCCCACTCATCGAATCGTCCCTGTTATTCATATTCATTTTTTGACGGCTTTTCGCTTTCCATCCGCCGTGTCTCCGTCCCCCAAGTCCCATTGTTCCATCGTTCGTTGTCCCTTCTCTCTTTCTTTCTTTCTTTCTTTCTTGCTTTCTTTCTTGGTTTTTTTTTTCGGCTGTCACTTAGCATTATTGGAACTGATGGAATTGAGAAGGCAGTAACATACGAGAAGACATACAAATATTGCATGTCCGTCCGGCTCTCTCTCTCTCTCTCTCTCTCTCTCTCTCTCTCTCTCTCTCTCTCTCTCTATCTCTGTCTGTATACATACGATATCAAATCGCCGGGCCTTAGGCTGCAGCACGAAATTGCACCCCATTTCCAACGCTGCGTTGCAAAAAAATTGAAAAAAAATTAAATAAAAATTTAAAAAAAAAACAGAAAATTCGCGATCGTTTTTGGTTTTCCTTTTCCTTTTCTCCGTCTCATAGGCTATCTCGTTTTTTCCGAATGTACAAGAAACTCAAAGCATATTAAAGTCTATCTTTTTTATAGCCGCCTTTCCGTGCGATACGAAAGCGGTTGGCATCTTAAATCAAATATTGCAGTCGCGACATTAATTCCAAAGAGCAGCTGATTTGTCAGATAATGGATCATCGCTTGTAAAATATGATAAGGCTACATAAAATAAGTAGTTATAGTAATTCTAACGCTTGGATCCAATCATTGATCTGATAGTAATAAATAACAGAAAAAATAACATTAAAAAAATTAGAAAAAACTAAAATAAAATACAAAAAAAAAAAAAAATTAATTAATTAATCAAATAAAAAATTAAAAAATAAAATAAAAGAATGTTTTAAAATACCTACATACATATATATACCTATAAAATACCTAAGTACTTATAAGAAAGTTGCTCAAAAAACTCAACGGCAAATGTTGTGCTTTAATTTGCCTCTCCATATCAAAGAGTTCAGGTCTTCTAAGATAATAAGACGCCGTCAAAGAAAAACTCATACCCGCAGGAATCATTTCACTACAAAGCGAAAGAGGTTAGCCGTTAACCCATCACAGAATTCCTCCAGTCCATCAGTGTGAGTTAAAAAAAAAAAAAAAAATACCGTTAAAAGTGAACTTTAAATGCTGCCTAAAAAGGGCAGAACGGAGATCTCTTTACTAATACAGTACTCTTCGCCCCAACGTGAATCACATGGCTCGCAGAGAGAGAGAGAAGAGAATCAGAATGATATTGCAGTTGTGAATCAACTAGACCGACAGTAGCGCGTATAACGTATCACATGAAACGGCAACTGCGACTTTTTCTCTGTTTTTTTTTTTTTTTTAGTTTTCCTAAATCTCGTATAGCTTGGACTGGAGTTTTGAACGTCGTTTGAAAAATTTTGCAACTTTGAAAAAAAAAAAAAATAAAAATAAATAAATAAAAATATAAAAATTAGCCCAACCCAATTCCATGCAGGACAACCACCGACCGCCGACCACCGACCGTGGAGCAGCCGATAACGCTTTGGCACCCCCATATGGTGGGTTGCTACTCACGGCATTTGAATAATGCTGCTGCTCCTGCTGCTGTTGTTTCTGGCGTTTGTCATATCCTTGGACTGACATATTTTCTACATGAAACCCCCACGCTCTCGGTAGTCTAACTGACGCATTGCACTCAGCACAGAGGCAAGGATGTAGGACCGTTACCTTGGCAAGCCCCCATATAGTGATTCCCCCAAAGAAAATCGAGTCGCTAGGAAAAAGAAATTAAAATAAAATTTTTGCTACGCGTTCGAACTCGAATTTTAAGCCCCTTTTCTATATTCCTATCTTCCCTTTTTTCGTTTTCCATTTTGTATTTTTCGTTTTCCATTTTCCATTTTGCATTTTGCATTTTTCGTTTTCCTTTTTTCGCTTTTCGCTTTTAATTCTAATAAAATCGGAACTCCCCATCGTACAAGCCAGCTTTATGTTCAGCCAGCCAGTTCAGTTCAGTTCAGTCCGCTTGTCAGGCAGTCGACGAGGCATTGAAGTTGTATAGGATGTCGCAGTAAGGGTTTTCTCTTCTCAGGATCTCATATCCTTGTGACCGATGCGTTTGTTGTTTATTTCGCATCGCATGCCGCATCATGCAGAAGCCCGCATACGTGCACGACCGACCAACACCCACTCACCCACTCACCCACAACGTGTGTGCATGCCCGAAAATTAAGCATACGTTCGTGTGCGTGTGTGGTTGGCCATATATCTGGATTGTCAAAGACTAGAATTTCACATTTTATTATTGTTGTTAGTGCCAACAAAAACAAAAACAAAAACAAAAACAAAAACAAAAACCTCTCGACAATGGCGACGCCAACACAAAAGCATCTTTGCTTCCGCTCCGATCACGGTTTGAGAAGATTGATACGTGAAATTGCAACGGAATAGAATTTTTAATGGCGA
>CM035806.1:163442878-163447878 GCA_020466095.1 Chlorops oryzae
CTGTTGTTGTTGTTGTTTTTGTTGTTGCCGCCGTTGCATCGTTGTGCGTAGCTTATGGTTATAGAAGCATAAAAGCATTGCTTTGTTCACATTGCCGCAACGAAGCGAACGCCATAACACACCGTTACAAAAACAACCTGCCCAACCGAACATTCAATGTAATTAGTTAATAATGGAGAAATATTTTGAAACGAACTCATTTATTCTATTAATTAGGTTGAACAGTCCGGCTTTCTGTTGAAAAGTCGACGAGCCTAAAATGCTGCAACATTTACATCTTTCTCATCAAGAAATCAAGCCCAAACCCGCAAGGCTTCCATATTATGTCCAAACCTGGTGTCCATTTGGTTGATTATCAACTTCTTCAAACTTCAATATAACCTTGCACACGATCGTATCACTTAAGAGTTGCGGCCAAATCCCCCCCCACACACAAAAAACAGGACATTAGGCAATCGTTCAAACTTTGATGCGAAAAAATTCTCGTTGCCGAAAAAAAAAAACAAGAAAAAATACAACAAAAATTTGTCGATTCTCGCTGCGCTATTCACTTCGGCGGGGTCAACAACATTTCGAGGCGAACGACGATGCCTCTGCATGGTCCACAGGAAAACGAAAAAAAAAAGAAAAAAGTGGAAATTGAAAATGAAATAGAAAATTGGGAAAGGAAATGAAACGGACTTAGTCGTGGTCAAAGCAATAACAACAAGTTCACGATGCAGATGACGACAAAATGTATAGCAAAAATCGCCTAAACGTATGCACACATAATCTCTAGTAAATGTCCGTGTATGGACGAGCAATCGGTACGCACAAGACGCACAGAGAGTGTCCGCAGCATGAAAACTGCATTTATGTCTGCAATTTCGAATGGAGTCCGATTGTATCAGGAAAGCTTTGCTTTCAACACGAATTGCACCCGCAATCGAGTGCACTGCAGCAAGGCAATAATAGTGCGTTGCGGTAGAGCGACACTCACACAGCTACATAATTGTATAAAATATAATTTCGATTTACGCTCACAAACAGCATCGGAGCTTTCAACTAATATAACGCATCGAAGCACCCTCACAGGCGCAGTCCCAGTCCCAGTCCCAGTCCAACTCCCACTCGCACTCGCACTGTCACTCCCGTATTCACGCACGCTCATGGATGCGGCAATGCGTAAGCTGGTGCTGATGGGCCTTGGTTATAATGGAAAAACACCGAAATTCTGCAAGATAACTCAGCGAATTTCGAGCATCTAACTCATCCACCCACCCGAGCATCCCCCTGCAGCAATGCGGCGAGTGGTGAGCGGCGAGTGGTGAGGGGCGTGCGGCATGCGTGCCTAAAGCTTTGCATATATTTCCGTTCCGTATTGCATTGCACATTGGCATTGCATTACGTTGCGACTTGAGCCAACTCGATTCCGGCCCCGATTCGCCTACTCGCAGCACACACAGCAACGTATCTGTACCGTACCGTACCGTACCATACAGTAACGTAACGTAACGTAACGTAACGTAACCCCAACTTAATGCAATGTTACTTTACGTTGCACTGCACGTCTCACAGCGTGCGTAGTTTTTCAAAGTGCATTCAAAAGTTTTTCGACTCTGACCGGGAAATTATGATTTATATCATATTTTTCTCTCTTTCGGATTTGTTCTTGCATTGCTGTAGCCATTTCGGAATTTAAATGGCGCAGTTCGGGCTCGTTCGGGATTGTGGTGGGAGATGGGTGGTGAACGGTGGAGCGTGCAGGGCAGAATGTGCACGCACACAAAAGTCCGCGTTCGGACTTTGAACTAATCAATGTGCAACAAAGTTGGAAACAGGAACACATTTGCGCTTCGAATGCCAATTGCACATGAACTATGGTTGGGCCGGATGACGGGACAAGCGGACAACGGCAGACAGTGGCGGCAGTGTGGGTATCCCAAAAAATATGGACGGACAGAAAACTGAATTTTCGTGCCTACGCATGATAGAGCACTTTGAAGGAGGGGCAACCAAAGCGAGAATTGTAACAAAACAAAAACCAAAAATTTCCTCAATACATTGTTAAATAATTTCTTGATTCGAACACAAACACACAAATACACATACAGACTGACTTACACCGGTCGGCACAGGGGGGGACTGTTGCACGGCATTTTTTCCCCAAAATAAATAAATAACATCATTTCATTCTGATCATTGATTCAGTTTTAACTGTGAGGACTTGATTGATGCGTTTCGGTTGATCTGATAACAATGGAAATTTTTAACAATATCAAGTACTGGTCCTCTCTGGAAAGTTTCTTCAATTACAACATCGTTGAAGTCTTCCATTTGAGATGCTTTTTAAAAGAAAAAAATAAAAGAAAAATGATAGCAGAAATGGAAAAAAAGCAAAGAGCAGGTGTTATGAACCGATTGATCAATAAACTTTTCGAACAAAGCCAAGCTGGCCAGATTTATTGGAAGAAAACTTCTAAAATAATAATGGAGAAAAGACGTCCTCTGTAACCGTAGTTGGTTGAGATGCCATCTAACGAACCGAGATGCTCTGGGTTCAACTCCCAGCTGATGTCGTGGAACGTGTTCGTTTTTCTTCGTTTTCCCATTATTCGTGGGGCCTAACTGTGTCACCCTTAAAGGTGGCAGCTACACTCACCTAACTTAACCTAAACTTTCCTAACCTAACGTAACCTTACTTAACCTAACTCAACCTAACCTAACCTAACCTAACTTTACCTAACCTTATCTAACCTTACCTAACCTAACCTATCCTTACCTAACCTTATCTAACCTTACCTAACCTAACCTAACCTAACCTAACCTAATCTGACGTAACCTTACCCAACCTGAGGGAGAAATATAATTATTAATAGGCATATCTGGAGTAATAAATAAAAAGGATATTCGATGACGGAATATAATATTCGTTGATTTTTTTTTTTTTTTTTTTTTTTGGAATTAATAAAGGACATTCGATAATTGGTCCTTGTAAGGACCAGTTAATATTCTTTCTGGTTGAGTAATTGAAACGATTGTAGCAAATGGTATGATTACGTACGTTTTTTATGCCGACTGTAGCGGAAGGATAATCCATCCTTTTGTTGTTCTGTCATCGTTCGTCATGGCTCAGATGAGAGCAGTGGATTTTAGGTTTTTGCTTTTTGGTGGCACTACCTCTTCAGCTTCAGCGATGAAGGAGGCACGAAATAGAAACGAAAGCATGCATTTCTGAAATTGACGAGCGCGCTACGCCGCCGGACGAAAGGCCCATTGAAATTGCCATTGCAATTGCCATTGAAAGCGTCATTATTTATACTCGTATTCCCCGAAAGTGTTTGACATATTCAAAAATTCTATTAAAGAAGCTAGTGGAACTGCCTACGACAAAACTTTTGTGCGTTCATGCATTTGAAATCAGTTGTCCTGGACGATGCTCTCCAAATGGTGGTGCTATGATGCTGCATGACTTCGAGTGCTGCAGTCTGTGGCGTACGGATTTGCGGACGGGCAAGACGATAGGGAAGAGGAGGGCCCCGAAAGTGGAAGGAAGTGAAAGAGGATTTGGGACATTAGATATGGCTTCGAGGATACGCAGTCGTAGGAGCGTCGTTTTTTGTTCTTTTAATTTCGGTTTTGAAATTTTTCCGAGGCATTTTTTTTTTTCTTCATTAAATGTTCTGAGCAAGAAGGATGGAAGGCGATTGGCAGCGAATGGATAGTGCTCCGGTGGGGGACATTGGGATGTGGTATGGGGAGAGATGTGCGAGAAAATTTCAAGGAAATGCAACGTCTGCATCTGATGCATTTGTATAGTGCAATCGGTGGTCAGCATGCCGATTTCTCGTGCCCAAGTCATTCATTAGAATCATTGGGGGCATTGCATTCAATGGAAAAATGGACAAAGGTCTGTGGACTGTGGACTGTGGACGGCGGTTAGCGGATGTTGGGGCAGAGGGCAGCGAACGCAATCATTGTCGTTGTAGAGCAGCAGCACATCAGTATCGCTATTGTTGCATATCTGATTTGATTTTTCGTGCAGTGCTTTTACGTTTTGTGTGTCCTGTTGACATCCAGCGTTCTACGAACATGAATATGAAATCAACAAAGGACATGCCCGCTCCTGCGTGTTGCGTCCTTGTGTATTTATGCTTTCGAATCTAAATTGTTTGCATGATGCTCGATCAAAAATGACAAATGTATTTAAAGGCGTGGGGTGGTCTTTTCACCTATAGAACATCCATCACGGGGGCAAATTTTATATTATATGTACCTATATGTGGTGCTGCTGCCATCTTCCATTTGGAACGTCATTAGATTGAAAATGCGAAAAGATGAAAATTGCCAAATGTTAATTTGAATTTGTAAACATGCCATTAGATGCCATAGATTTCCCCGAGTTGTTGCCATACCATGAAAAATGAGAAAACGAGAAAATGGAATTTTCAAAATGGAAAATGATAGATCCAAAATGTTCCGAAGAGGTAAGCAGAAAACTCCTAGGGAAATTATATAAATCTGAAGTCATTTCTAAACATTGTTAGTCGTTTGAATAATAAATTAAAAGTTCCAAAATATAGGCTTTCGCACGTATCTACTATTCATCATTATGAAGCGTCTGGCAACGTCTTAGAGTTGATTGGGTGGCATTTTCATCCCCAAAACAATTTCATCCGAATCGTAGACGATATACAATAAAACAAGGTAAAGAAGCACTGCTATCAAATAAAGGAATATACTTATCGGGCATGTGATTGTATTCCCTTTCCCCATATTTTGGGGAAAGGGAATTTCGTTTCTCCAATATTTTGAAGAATGTATGGCTATTTTGAAAGAAATGACATTGTCAAAAACAAAAGAGCGGCTATACGATAAAATTTTTGAATTAAAAAATTTCGAAAATAGTTAAATTCCCGAGTATTTATTTCAATTTCCCGGGGAAATGAATTCCCGGGAATCCAATCACACACCTGTATATTTAGAATCCCTTATAGTTCTTCTCAGATGTACGGTCACAA
>CM035806.1:163450378-163595378 GCA_020466095.1 Chlorops oryzae
TATTTAATTTATACCATATATATCTTTAATAGTCTTTGGTACCGAGCACATGAATAGCGCGTTTCTACAATGAATTGTCACCGAAGGTGTCAGAGTCATAAAGTCGTGACAATGTCACTTGTGCGTCCCGATGAAATAACTGATGACTTTGGCGCGATAGGAGATATGCATTTGCCTGCTGGGTGTGTACGCACGAATGTTTACACGAATGTGCACGGATATATGTATGTATGTGGCATGTTCATAAGTGCATTCGAAGGTACTTACTTAGTTTCGTAGTAAAAGCCGTTGAAGGAAAATATTGTATTTTTCTCGAATGTAAACATTTTAGTTCAGCTCAGAATTTTTAGATATTTTCCCCCTTTTATCATAAAAGCGCCGACAGCGACAGAATATATCGAGAGGCTCAAGCGAAAACAAAGCGTATTGGTTTGCTCATCGAATCGTTGCGAGAGAGAGAGAGAGAGAGAGAGAGAGAGAGAAGAGAAGAGAAGAGGGAGAATGACAGCGAATAAGAGCGAATGAGAGAGATTTTAGGGGGTCGAAGATGGGGCGAGACGATGAGTGAAGACGCGCAGAGGCCTGGGGGCGTAGCAGCACGAAGGCGTAGGGAAATAAATAAGTAAATATTGTAGCATGTGGAAAATAGAAAGTGGAAACTCATTAATAATGCATTCCGCGACGACGGCGGTGGAAGCTGGGGCGAAAGCAGAAGTGGTGAACAAGTGCAAACTGCATTGATGAATATCTTCGAGGCTGCTCGAGGAATTTCATTCGCCTCAAAGCAAAGGAAACAATCAAATAAATAAATAAAAAATAAAAAAAAATATTCACATCAGAAGGTGCGAAACACAAGACCACACGGCGATGGGGCAAAGAGTTGGAGTGGGTATCTGCATGCATGCATTTTGCTTAATTAAAATTTGTTTAACTAAGGTTCTTGCACACACACACATACATACACGTATACACAACATATGTATGTATATGGTGTTCACATTGATGCATGGACCCAATTCGAAATGACACCAAGGCATAAGAGATTATATAAATTGATTCCATTTGAGTAATTTGGTGAGAATGACGACCAAAAATCGACCGATTGAGCAATTCGCATTTTCAATGACGGTTTAACATGATGACATTTCCTACAAGGTGTGGGTTTTTTTTTTTTGGGTTTACACAAAAAATAAATGTTTAGAATCTTGAATGAAATTTATTATTTTAAAAAGATTTTTATTCTTCACCGATCTCCTCGCAATCGCCGTCGATGTTGTCACCGTCGTCTTCACATTCGCGATGCGTTTTGAGCTGCTGCTGCTGCGATCCACTGACGCTTGGAAAAGCGCGTGAACACAACAGACGCATCGGCCCGATAAGTTGCAGTCGCGAACGGAAACAAACAAACAATTCTTACTGTCGTCTTTGATGCTGTTGTTGTTGTAGTCGGTTCTGCGCCGCTGTCGTTGCCATACTTAATTTGTTTAATTTGATATCGTCGCCTTTTTTGTTGTTGTAGTTTCTTTTTTCTCTTAAGTTTTTCATTTTATTTATTTTTTTTTTTCTTGTTCTTTCTGCTAAAGAAAATAAAAAATTGTTTGATTTGTTTTGAAATTGAAAAGATCAAAAGAAAAATTTTGAAGCGCGCGCGCCTCTCGAGCATATTCCGCAGAGCCATTCATTCACATGTGGAACGCAAAACTGAGGTAAACATACGATCGCCCGAACATATGGACTGCTATTTTACGCTTTTATTATTTTTCTGATTTTTCATTAATATCTTTTGATTGACGTTATTTCCTTAAATAAGAGAAAAACTCACGCCGACGCGCAGGAATCGAAAAATTCGAATGGGTCCGATGAAATTGATGAGGAAAATTTTTTTGTCGCATCCAGAGTGCTGCCAGATGTTTCTTTTTCCCTAGTTATCATTATGAAATATTTTTCTGCTTTCTGCAGAATAATTGTTTACCTGTTTCGAATGACCAACAATTCAGTGCCGGCCTCTACAAGCATCCGAGAGCATTCTTACTGTGAGAGCAGAATGAGGTAGACGAACGAGTCGCCGAACAGTATGAGACTGCTATTTTAGTTTTAGTATTTTCTGAGTTTTTCATAATATTTTTGATTGACGTTATTTCTTAAGAGATAGAGAGAAGAAGATAGACGAAGAGCAGGAAGAGAAAATGAAGGGCCGATGAAATGAGAGGAAAATTTGCGCAACAGAGGTGAAAGATGTCTCAGTGAATAGAAAATGTTTGAGATTTATTTGTGAAAGATAGGGAAAGAGAGGGAAGAGAGGAGAAAGAGAGGGAAAGAGAGAGGAAAGAGAGGAAGAGAGGAAGAGAGGGAAGAGAGGGAAGAGAGTGAGAGAGAGAGAGAGAGAGGAGAGAGAGGAGGAGAGAGTGAGAGAAGGAGAGAGAGGAGAGAGAGGAAAGAGAGTGAGAGAAGAGTGAAAGAGAGGAAGAGAGGAGAGAGAGGAGAAGAGAGTGAGAGAGAGAGAGAGAGGAGAGAAGAGGAGAGAGAAGAGGAGAGAGAGGAAGAGAGGAGAGAGAGAGAGAGAAGAGAGGAGAGAGAGAGAGGAGAGAGAAGAGAGAGAGGAGAGAGAGAAGAGAGGAGAGAGAGAGTAGAGAGAGGAGAAGAGAGAGAGAGAAAGAAAGAGAGAAGAGAGAGAGAAGAGGAAGAGAGAGAGAGAGAGAGAAGAGAGAAGAGAGGAGAGAGAGAGAGAGAAAGAGAGAGAGAGAAGAGAGAGAGAGAGAGAGAGAGAGAGAGAGAGTGAGAGAGAGTGAGAGAGAGTGAGAGAGAGGAGAGAGAGTGAGAGAGAGTGAGAGAGAGTGAGAGAGAGTGAGAGAGAGTGAGAGAGAGTGAGAGAGAGTGAGAGAGAGTGAGAGAGAGTGAGAGAGGGCGAGGGAGTACCAGGGATATTTGTGGAGCTGCTCCTTACGAAAGGGTTCAAACAAAAATATCCACGTAAATAACTTAATCGTTTTTTCTAATCTTGCCTTCCCTAGCGCCCGTCTATGCAGCATCAATTGTATAATACTGAATTCTATCAATAAAAAACACTTGAAAGCACAGTTTAGTGCTCCCATCAAATGTCCAGAGATGCCCGAACCTTTGCTTTCCGTTTGAGACGTCTCAGTATTAACTTAAATGTGCTTCCATCTCTTCCGCTCTCGCGCGGTCACGCGGTCCCGCTGTCCTGCTGTCTCGCAGTCTCTCATGAAACCGTGCAGTCATCACGCATTGATTCGTGTCGATTTTTATTAATATCAATAAAATGTGCTACAATGTTGTAGTTGTACTTTTACTCCGACTCGCTGCCCCTTACCGATGCTCACACAGACACACCACTTTCCGCTTCCACGAGCAAGATTCTATTCTGCGTTGTGTTTGCGAATTTTCGCAGCCACAGACACACACTCTCCAAGAAATTGCCGCGCTCCCCATCCGCCAGCAGCCCGTCGTCTTCGTCTTTGTCTTCATCTTAGCGTCTTCGACTTTTGTCGAGGGTTCAATGTACAGTGTGATCTCTTCGCCGTTCCTGCTGCACACGCATCGCGGCCCCGCCGCGTTCACATCCATATCGACACTCACTCACACGCACTCGTATCCACGTCCGATTCAAAACGAGTCGCGTCGCATCGAAACGTGAAAGAAAGCATGTTGCCAGCGGATGCTCTGGCGATGGCTGTGGCCACGGCAAAGGCGATGGCGAAGTCGAAGTCGAAGGCGGTGGCGGAGGCGCAAATGAAAATAAACGTTGAGTCCACTATAAAAATTAAAGTTAATGTATAAATTTAATGGCAACTCGTTTATTAAAAATTTTATTTGGATTGGAATCGAGGAATCGCGGAATTGCGGGACCGCAGATTTGTCTGCATTTACCAGCGTCGGCAACAATGTTGCAGCAACTTGTTAGCATCCGAGCGTCAGTTAAATGGATGTTTACTTTGATATCGGACGGCGAGAGGAGTGAAAGGAAAAAAATGGATCAAACGTTATGAATGATAAATAGAAAGAGAACTCGGAATTCTCTAGAATAAGAGGTTCGTTTAAGCTCATGCTTTGACGCACACAAAACGGGACTTTATTCCCAATTGCGCTCTTTAGGATGAGCGAACTTCGCATAGTCATAAGGTAAAGTTTAAATGACTCACCCAGTCAATCGCTCATTCAAGATGACAAACTATAATTTCGAGTACGTGCACAATTTTCTCCGGAGACTTATGCTTCTCTCTGCGGATGGTAAGAGCCTCGTCGGCATGGGTTTATAAACGAGTAAGTCGTCAGTTAAACAATTTCGGCTATTCCTGACCTCACTGCTGAATTTCTCATGTCATAAATAATTTCCGGTTATTTTTTTTTTTGTTTTGTTGACCTTTTTTGATTTCTTAAAACCAAAAGTTCAATATGAATATTGTACAAACTGAGCCCAAAAAACCTTGCCTCAAAAAAAAACAAAAAAAACAAAAAAAAAACCGCTCCCAAGCAATTCAACTCCCGCCTTCTCAATGTCAGGATCGCTTGAAAAAGTTCGGTCCCGGTAAAAATTTTTTCCTTTTTTAATAAACAGACATTTCGTCGCCTCAAGCATTTCCTTCAGATATCGAGTGAGAGAGGACCCTCAGAGGAATTTCCGAATTTTGTTTCCAAAAGAAGCGTCGCTAGATAGGCCTTGATATTATGTTTAAAGTTTCCCCTTTTCTTCTAAATATTTCAATAAACAAATATCGAACTTCCTCCTGCCGCAACGTATCGATGAAGTGGAATTCCGCTTGATCAACGTTAAAAAAAATTGTGATGACTCGTCTGCCTTTGCAATAAAATTAACTTTTTTATGAATTTGTGCAAAAATGAAAAAATGAAATAAAATAAATTAAAATCGCTCTGGCGAGGAGATTACTGCATGCAACAAAGTTGCCGGACAACACGTCCACTGCCGCGTCCCATGTGCCGATAATCGCGATAAACAGAATTTTGTTTACATTAGTTCACTTGGCCGATACGATGTCATTTCATTAAATAACTCATCGCATATGGCAGGAATATGGATTCACCGATGACGGCACTGGCTTTTAATATTCATGTATAAACAATTTCCGTTTTTTTTTTTTTTTTCTTTTATTTTCACTTTTCTTTTTGCACACAAACAAATTTGTGTGCAAAAAAAAAACATTCAAAAATTAAATGAACCCAATAACTTTTCATCATCGATGGATGGTCGTCAATCGAAAAAATATTTATTTTCTTGCAATTTCCATGATGAATAAATAGAGACCAGGATCGGTGGTTTTTCAATTCTAGAGAGTATCGGAACTAATCGTGAGAATTGATGACTGAGTTTTGGTATGATTAATCGTCATCATTCGATAGATCTCGATTTAGGGAATGGCAAGCCGGGAAAATTCCCACCAAAACGAAAATGTGAGGGTGGAATTTCCCATAAGTAGATATACGAAAACAGTTCCCTTCCCTATTAGAAAAATCTTTGAGAGAGGCAAATATTAAGTATATTTGCCCACAGAGGCAAAATACTGGATCAGACCCTGCCTTGTAAATAAATGAAAAAATTTTAACATTTTAAAACACTTAAGAAAATTCATTTAAATGTGGTAACAGCCACTGTTGTCAGTCCAAAATTTCCTTAAACTCGATTTAGAAATCTTCTAAAAATCAAAACTTAGTCGCATAAACATTCATCGAAAGATTCTTCTACCCAAAGTCTCTCATAAAAGTGTGTTGGGTGAAAGAAATACAGCTCCGAGAGCTTGTAGGAATATGATGAACTGGATTGGAATTCAGGAATCCGGACATCCAGGACAGCAATAAAATCATTAAGTCTCCGACTTCTCGACTCTATTTTAAAAAATAATTATGCAATCATTATCTGAGAGAACTCTCATCGGAGATAGTGGCGATATCTATATTTCTTCTTTCATCGACAATCATATATTTTGTGCCGAATATTCGGTGGTTCGGGCGACAGCGTTGCCGAACACTCGAAATTCGCGGCAACGCTGCTAACAACCCTGTCTGTTAATGGTGTTGCCACAGTTTGTTGCGTTTACAAAATTGGATATTTAATATGAAATTTTTAAATTGGCTCCAAAAGCAATTACTTAGCTTTTAATTCTCGCTTCTAGAAATAAGCTCTGTTGATTTTTGGGGAGGGGGGAGGGGGTTAAGTTGTAAAACTTGTTTAAACTTTTTTGTTTTTTACTCGTTACTTTGAAGTATAAAAGTTCAAGAGCAATGGATAAAATTTGTAGGTTAATCGGAGTTAAATTAATGGGCTCATGATAGTTTGAACGACCGTAGTATGATAAGAACAGTTCCTGTGTAGAATACCTTAAACCGGTTTTTCCAAATATTTAGCTTTAAGGTCGGTGGTCACGATTTAAAAAAAAAAACATTTACTCTGAACCGATCGCTCTTAACATTTGTACACGTATCTTACATACAAATAATAACTACAAAGTGATGCGGCTATCAAAGAAATTCTTCAAAATCCTCTTTGAATGAAACCAATAAACCATTTTTCGTAAACAGGCGATTATTTCTATTCGAAAATTATCGAATACTTTGAGCATTCTCTTTTCAATAGATAAATTTAACAAAAAGTAACCAGAAAACTACCGACTACTTTAGAACATACTTTTTAAATAATGATTTTTCATCTAATGACCAATGAATCAAATTATTTCTTCCCTTTGGGGGTCAAAAATTGATTAATTATGGTCTTAACTATCGTCCTTCTTTTTTTTTTTTTGGTAAGTATATAATTTTTGTTGGATCCTTTATCTCCTTGGGGACCATCGGTCCTCAGTCCATCTCGTACGGTTATTTGCAATAACTTTTAACTCATTTCACGATTTTCCAGTTGCACAAGCCTCACTATATGTGTGATGTTTTAGGTCGTTCTCTTTTACGTTTTGGTACCTTGCTTGGTTCCAAGCTGGAGCTCGGCGATAAATTTCATTCGACTCTTCTAGGAGGGTGTATCCTATCTAACGTCATTTCCGTCGCTTTTTGTGTTTGGCCATAGGTTCTATTTCGCATTTCCTGTAAAGCTTTTGGCTGCTCACCTATTATATTTGGCCACTAAAAAGCTAATATTCATCCAAGGCATCAATTAACGAAATTTCGCATATAATGAATGACTCGGAATGGCAAATTAATATAAAATACTCGAGATTATTTCAAAATAAATTATTTAAAAAAGTATTATAATTATACTTATAATATATTGAAAATTATTATATTATAAATATTATTTATTAATAAAACGTAAATAATTCCTACTATTTTGTGAATGGCGATCATGCTGGTCGATAATTATTAAGGATTGAAAGTTAAATAAATTTTTATGATAATTAACCTTGGTTCTGATTTGTCTGTTTTACTTCAGAATGGCGAACATATTTCATGAGAGTTCCCGAAAGTTTTGTGCAAAATTATTGCATTTCAACAGAAATAAGCTTTCTCTGTCTCAAAAAAAGAAACATGTGGCATAACTGCAATACCTCGTAATTCCTGTAAAATAAGTATATTTATTATAGCCGCCTAAAGTCTTTGGCCAAACACTTCACCGATATCTTGACAAATAGGCAAAGAGCACGTGGACCATGCATTTACGACTGCATCATAAGGCATCTTTCAGCGGCATCATGGACATCCTATAATTTTCCATTAAAAATTAGAGACCGTCCGAAGAAGAATAACCTAAAGGCTTAAGACCCGAATTCGTCAACTTTCATTATATATTACATTCATTTTTCTCACTGTTCTAATCAAGTTACAGTCAGTCCAGTGGACTGGTCCTTCCATTCGTTAGTTCGTTTGTTCATTTCTTCGTTTGATAGTGCGTTCCATTTGCACGAATTCAGGTACCAACACACGCCGATGAAAAAGAGGCCGGAATCGAGAAATTTTCTATCATTAATGCACTCAAAATTTAGGCCCTTTTTACAATCGGGCTCGGTGGTGCGAACGCATCGAGTGCACGCGCCCACACACACACACACACACACACACACACACACACACACACACAAACACTTACAGATCCAAGCAGGTATTAAAGGAGTTATTTTCTAATTCTGGCTTGTTGCTAACGAGATATTAGATAGGCTGAGGGTCGATCGAAGGGTTGTAGGGGTAGTAATGTGAGGATGCGTGTACGGGGGTACGGGTTCGAGAAAATTCGAAAAGAGAAAATTGCACGGGAGTTTTCATTTGCTTACGGAATACCGAGCCGAATGTCGAAAACGGAAAACCGGATACAGAGCACGGAATACCAAAGGATACGCACACATTATGGCCCTCCTGTCTCTGGCTCTGTATCCCTCTCTCTCTTCTCTCTCTTTCAGTCTAATTTCAAAACATTTTGTATATATACCTATATTCACTTCGCTTCACTTGACGATGCTGATGACGATGATGATGACGGGAAATGCAACTTGACCACCGCTGGCAACTGCAAAAATACATCGACAAAAAACAAAAACAACAACAACAAAACAAGTAAGGGTGTTATAGTCAGGTGAGCCTGTTAATAGAATACCCGACACAGACACACATCAAGAGGTGTTTAAGGCCATAGGGGGCCCCATATACCGACTTTTGTTAAATTTCTTTATGAAAACCGCCCCCCTTTCCACGCCTACTTTTCCAATTTTTTTGGAATTCTCATTGGAGCCTTAAATATACGCTCAAATTCGAAGTTTCATTGAAATATTTGGAAAAAGTCAGATTTTGGGGGGCAGTTTTGAGATTTTCATAACAGACCCTAGTACTGGAGGTACCCCTAAAAATAGTCCGATCGGGTCCATTCTCGAACTTGTTCTTACTCATGTCCCCGTGAGTAGGTAAACCTAATTTTGTCGAGGTAGCTCAACTCCTTTGATAAGAAAACTGTATTCAAACAGACAGACGGACAGACAGACAGACAGACGGACAGACAGACAGACGGACAGACGGACAGACAGACGGACAGACAAGGTTATCGAATCTCCTGGTGACGCTGATCATTTCTATATATATTTTGTATGGTCTATCTCGACTGGTTCTGGGTGTTACACACAACCACACAAACGCAATATACCCTCGACATAGAGTGTGCAACTGGGAAAGCAACAACAGGGGTACGCCTGCATGTAGAGTGCAGTGCAGCAGGGCAGGCAATTGTGTCCAAGAGCGAAATCGTCGGATTTTCTAACACGAAACGAGCTCGAACGTAAGAGCAGCAGCATCAGCAGTAGTTTTTTTGTTATAATTATTGTTATTGTTGTTGGCGATGGCGATGGAATACGTGGTGGCGATCGTAAGGGTGTGTGTGGGGTGGGATGGTGTTGTTATGGGTAAAATCATCGGCACCAGCTAGAGCTACAGCTCCGGCAATGGCAATAGCACCAGCGCCTGGCGAAGGCATAGGCGCACCAACGAAAATGAGCGTTCTTATTGGAATTTTTTGCACTGGCAGCGGCAGCGGCAGCTCCTCGATGGGTACCGTTGCATGCATTCTGCACGCAACGTTATTGAAAATGCATTTTCCTGAAAATTCTTTTGTTGTTGCGTTTTGCTGCATTGTTTTTGTTGCAGCAGAAGCTATATTCGGTTTCGTTTGCGGGCAATGTTTGGTGATTTATTTTTAATTGAAATTGTAGAATGCTAGCAAGAGCGAGTGGTGGCTGGTTGGGTGCGTTTAGAGCACCGAAAGACGCAACGATGTCCGTAAAAACGCTGACAGGATTATGTTTATTAATATGATTGAGGATACCTACTGCAAGAATCTCGATGGTCTTAATTTTAAGTGAAAAAATTTGTGTCCTGAAATCCGATTATTGCGACATGAAATTTCCGATTTTCCATTTTCCATTTTGCCATTTTTCATTTTCAGTTTTCAACTGAGGCGTTGAAAATCGTTTTACCCTCATGTAATTTTTTGGTTTTAAAAATTTCCATCGAATTCTGTAATATTTGAAGGAGGGCATGAAGGAGCTCATATGTAATCTTGTTGAGTCCAACTGGAATATTAATGATTGATGATTAGGGATGTAGAGAGAGGAAAAAAAAGGAATAAATAAATAAAAACGAAAACTTTCGAGCCCCATCGATGGCCGCCATTGTTTGGAGTCGTCACGTCTCCCCCGACGTCAGTTTCCTTTTCATGTATAAAGCGCACATAGGCTCAAAATTGCGAAAATGCAACTGCATTTGAAGCGCCTTTCGCTAGAGAAATGCGAAAAGTCAGCACTACGCGCCGTATACGTATGCACTTCCGTTTCGGTGCGTATACGACGGGCGAACGGGTGTGGGATGGGAATGCGCCTGTTTCTATTGCTGTGCGTAGGACTCGCACTTTGGTGCGGACATCTTCTATGCAATTTCGCTGGCGGGTAATGGACTTGGTCGAATGAACGAACGGTCAGACGTTTAGTCGGCCGTTGTTCAGTGTTGCGGGGCTGCACAGGGATGTGGACCAATGCAGAATTGGCATTGGCATGGGCACTAACTAGTTTCCGTCGCATTAAATCGAATGGATGCAATGGAGGAGCTGGCTACGATGCCGTTTTGAGGGTGCCGTCGTCATCGGTGTCGGCGTCGGCGTCGGCATCGGTGTTCGTGCATGGATGGGTATCTACGGCAAAGCAAAAATCGGAATTGATTTTGTTTAAGAGAATTTCACTATACCTACCCCGAGTCCGGCCGGAGTCTGAGTTGAATCGACTGCTCGATACTGTTTGCCGTGACTCCTGTCGTTTCTGAATATTTGCAAATAATAATTAAGTACGTCAGTGAAGAGGAAATGCGTTTATGCGCGGCGTCGCGGCAATGGAGCCTTCTGCCTCCCGTCAGCTGCTCTCCGCCTACTGCCATCTATCGTTCTATTCTTCTATCCTTCGGAAGTTGAGTTGCGGCTCCTAGCTAGAAAAAATAAAGGAAGGCTGGTCACTGATATTCAAAGAACCATTTCGTTTCGCTGGCGAGGATATATCGGTGGTGAAAGCAGTGGGCTGGTTTTTTTTTTTTTTGGCTCGTTACCACGCCAATGCTTCCAAGAATGGAAAAGGGCGATATTGGCTTTCACAATTTTTTTTTTTTTTTTTTTTTTTTTGTGTCGGTGAAAGAAAATTCGTTAGCATTTCGGAAATTTTCGTTTCCGTTTTCGTTGTTCGTTAGTTTTGCCATTGTTAGGCGTAAGGATACGTACGAAAAATTCCTCATCGATAGATGATGCAACACAATCGTGTGCACTTGGGAGCTCCGAAGGCTGATGGCGATTTCGATGGCGATGGCGATGGCGAAGAAGATGATGTTGACGACGCTAACGGCCACTTGCACGGCATTCGCACGCACACACGCTCATGCTGTGAACTTTTGTTGCTATTAGGCACACTTGCTTTTGCGCCATTTTCGCAGGCGGCTCCATAGCTAGCCGGTTTCCGTTTCCGTTTCGTCATCTATGCATGTACATCCGCCATCGTTCCTTTTTCTCATCCTTAAATTGTTGTTGCTGATGCTGATGTTGGTACTACTTTGTTGTCGTCGTTTTTGCTGCAATGGAAGAGGCCTTAGGTGCATCTGAGCTTACTGAATGTGCCTGTATTTGAATTTTGAATTGGTGTATCCTTTCTATCGTACGCAATGTACCATGGCTTTTATTGTGCAAGTCCGTTCCTTTGCCGTCTGTGTGGATTCATTATTTGCATTTCACGATGTTGCTGCAGAGCATGATGGCGGGGGAGGGGGGGAGGTTTGAGGTGGTGGAGTCGCAACTTACACGGTCAGCATGTAAGCAAGAATTTTTGTCGAGCGAAAAAAAAAAAAAACTCTTCAAACGAATTTTTAAAAACGTCACAACGATGAATGGGGCTTCGTGGAGCAGGACGGCGATGAGCTCGAATGGGAGTCCATATTTTTTTCCACGATAATTTGAAAGAGGCTTTTATGACGAGCAGCAATATTTTTTTTTTGGCGCTAAGTTCAACGATAGAACAGAATCTTTTCAGGAAAATATTTCGGATTTAGGTAAATTCTTCAAGGGGCCACCTTAAAAGGCTCGATAAAGATGCAATGAGATCAGATTAGGACCTCTCTGTCCGACCTCAAATTACATTGTTAGCCGGATATTGTGGCGAGAAGCTTTTTAAAGAGCTCTTCCGACAATTTAAAAAAAAAAACCTCGGAAGATTTTGCTGGTCAGCAATGGGGTTACCCACGTGAGCATGATCCGTTGTTGGCGATCCTGCCCATTGTAAAGGATACGTTTGAAAGGTAATATTTTCTCTGTGACATTTTCTTTTTCCTGTCTAAATTCAATACTTTCCACGTTACATTGCCATGCAATTCGATTCGTTGTCCAAAAAATGTTATCCCGCAACGAGAACAAAACTGTTTCCTTTGAATTGAATTCGGAAAATGCAAAAGAGCAAGCAGATGATGGAGCGGGGCGCTTCTGGTGCCGTTATCTCCGAACTCTTCGAATGGGTTGGGCGCACGTCTGCATGCACTCAGTTGTCGTTTGCTCGTCCAGTTGGCCCCCTTTTCGAGACATAAAGCGACAGATGACGGTGTCGCAAAAAGCCTTCATTTGCATCACGCACAAGGATGTGTGCAGACTGAGAGCAACGAGCCGAGCAGCTCGTCACAGGAGGAGGCACAGTAGTGGACAAGACAGGACATCGAAAAATATAGAAAATTCGGCAATGGAATATTTAAGTGGAATGCACAACGATGGGCCAAGTAGGAGGCGTAGGAGGAGCAGAAGGAGGAGAACGTTACAAATGTGCTCTGCCGTCATGCGTGTCCGAATGCGTTGCTTTTTCTTTTTGTTTTGTCCACTGTTCCTCGTTTCCCAATTCTGCTCGTTTTGCGTTTTCTGTCTTTTTGCCTTTTTGCTTTTGAATGTTTTTCTTCGCCTTAAGCCTCGCCATTGCCATCACCATTAAAAACTTAGATAAAAGCAAGGATGAGGAAAAAAAATAAAAATCGCACAGTGGTGTAATAACAATTTTCTAGCAATTAAATTCCAAATCAATCGTTTGCATCTCTATGGTGGACCAAATAGTCAGGGTCGATTTTTTCAATGTCTTTTCTGGATGTGAATTCTCTTAGAACTACAGTGCCACCGCATTGTCTACTGCTCTTTCTCGCATAGTGATGGCGATGGTGACGACGACGACGACGACGACGACGACGACGACGCACGATGATGCTAAAGATGTGGATGACGCCGACGAGAGCGGTCGTGCTGAGAAAGCAATGCTGGTCAAATTCATAAGCACGTACAAACACATAACGACGAGCATTATGTAGAGTGCTCACTCGTCTGTCTGTCTGTCTGTCTGTTGGCGCGCATGGCTTCGCAAGAGGTGCGTGTGAAAAAGCCGATGCATGTTGTTAGCCTAGGCAGGAGGGCGGACGTCACAAGCCATTCGAGTGATCGAATCAAGAAAGAGTTGTGGGTGGCGGTGGGCCAGCGAGGAGGTGGTAGCCGTCGAGGCTTGTGTGTTCAAGGCGACATCGAATTGGAAAATATTGAAAGAAAAAATCAGGAAGGAAAGAACGCTTAGCTTGATGGGTAGACAGAAAATTTCGTGGATTGAAAATTCCAATTCACGTTCGCCTTTCCTCGAGTGTTCGTTTTTTTTTTTTTTTTGTTGTGCTATTTCTATTGCGATTGCTTCTGCATTCAGCTGTCGCTGCTGTTGTTGCTGTTTTGGCTGTTGTTGTCTTTGGCAATGACAGCAACGCAGCGACAACGCAAAGGACTAATGCCGACATTTCTGCCGTTGCCCCATGCCTTGTAGGCTTTTTCCTATTTCTTAGCCCAGAAAGCTTAGAATGTTTATTGACGCAGCGGTTCGGTTGTTGTTGCTGTTTTTTGCTGCTGTGCTTGCAGCAGCAGGCTTCGTTGGTGCGTGCTTTCATTATTATTTTTATTGTTGTTGTTCAACATTTGCAAATGGGCAAACGTGCGCGAACGAGAGTATGACGAATAGGTACTCGCAGGACACTCTGCTTCTGCTGTTCTTGATAACGGCAGGAGGCCGTTGAATAGCGCGCCGTTTCCTTCCCTCTCAACATTGAAAATGTATTAAGCGAAGAAGTAGAAGAAGCAGAAGGAGAGAGAAAAGAAAAAAAATGCAAAAATATTCTCGCAATTCGTTTACATGATGCGTTCGCTGCTCGGAGCCGAACGGCTTTTCAATCGCCGCGCCTCCGTTTCGAGATATTTGAGGCTCAAAGATTTTTGGTTGGTGGAGCCAATCTCTCAAGATCTATTCAACGAGCGATATGACGACGCGCACACGCACGCACACGCACGTTCACGCACACCCACACGCACACACGGGCTCGATGTGTTGAAGGCACCTCAACTTACACATTCGATAGAAGGCTCGTTTGGAGGCAGGATAACATGAAAGGAATAGAAATAAAAGCGCGTTCTTGTTAAGGCAACATCGAAATTGTATTGCGGTCGAGACGAATGGCCGGATGGCCGGGTAAATGGATGGACGGAGGGACTGAGAGACGGAGCGACGGACGGATAAATCTGCGAACGCAACAAAAAAGGATGAGTATAACGACGAGCACGCATTACACTCTGCGATACTGGAACTCTTTTGCATAAGGAAAAGGAGCACGCCTCCAAAGCGGACGCGGTGTCCTTTGCATTAGTGTTGAACTCACTCATATACATAGTTTACGTCCGTCCGTACGTCCGTCCTTCCGTCGGTCTGCCCATCCTAAGGATATCGCATACGTTGTGCTCCTTAGCAGCACTGCGCGAACTTATGATTAATTAGAAATGCACAGAGGAAAGGAACATAAGCTCGAAGCCGGTGTACATTTTTGCCCCCATTTTTCTTTGCGCCGCGGATGAATGTTTCACAGTGGTCTTCGCGGAAAATAATAAAAGAAAAAAGAAAAAAAAATGTTTCAATTTAAATGCATCAGAAATTTGTTTTTTTTTGTTGTGCTTTCGAAGTAGAAAAATAGGAAAATTATTAATTTCATAAAATCGTTCTTAATTTTCTCAAATTCAGACACAATTTCCCGGAGAGATGGCAGCAAAATTCTCATTAACAGCAGTGCGAATATGTAAGTCGAGTCTGGCTTTATGCTATTTTCTTATTCCTTCTGCAACATTGAAGTTTCGCTCAGCATTTTGGCCTGTACTGTGCCAACGAATTCGGAAAGCTACCGATCAGCGATCAGCGATCAGCGATCACAGCTAGCTGATTGCTGATCTCTGCTCGCTGAGAGCTTGAAGCTTCGAGTTCGCTCGCTACGTTCGCCGATCGTTAAGATCACGAAAAACAATTCAAAATTAATGGTAATAAGCAGTTTTGCAAGAATCTCCCAGCCCACGAAATTACTGCGTACAACAGTAGCCGACGTTTGCTGCCCGACACAGACAGATCATTGAGTCGAGTTAACATGAAGGCCCGCACTCCGGCACTTTGGTCGATATGCAAAAACCGAAAATAATAAGAGAGAGAGAGAGAGAGAAAAAATTGCCATTATGAAGACGTATGGCTCGGTACGGCTTAGGGTATTTGGTGTGTGTGTGTGTACAAATTTACATATTGCTAAATAAATATATTTATAAAAATACGTGTTTCTATGCTGAGTGTGTGTGTGTGTGTGTGCTTTCGTGTGTACTCGTCCGTTTACCGAGCAGTAGTCCGCAGTCAGTCAATTGCAATTTGCAGCTACGAGTATCACATCATTCATCGTAGCTGAACGCTGTGCTGAAATGTGTCTTAAGAAGCGATCTTGGTCGACCATGCGAGGCACTACAATTATCGTTATTATAATTATCGTTATTATTTCTATATATCGTTCTATAATTATATGTGGCAGCTTGTATGGTTGGTTCTTTTTTTTTCAAGTTTTCAACCATAAAAATACTTGAAACTTTTGGTTTTAATTGAGTAAGTACAGTTTATACCAAAAAATTGGTTGTGAAATACCAAAATAAAATAAAAAGAATATAAAAACAATGCGGTTTATTCAGAGTTGCCAAGAAATATTTTCTAGACAGTATTCACCGCATGTAAGCAGCGAAATGCCGGCTAAATCGGCTAACATCGAATTAATTTAAGCGGTAGCGGTTTAGAATTAGTGTTGCCAGTATTTTGGAGCAGATTTTCAATCAAAAAATTTTAACGAATCCCTTTTTTTTTTTATTATTGTTCTTTATCAAGAAGTGTTGACGGAAAAATCTTGTTCATTTTTGAGTTGCTTTTGATTGGAAAAAATTGAAATCGAAAAAGTTACGCGAATTGTTTACAAATTTCCTTCAATGTGGCATCACTGTGTGGAATTTTGTTATAAAGAATGCTCATGCATTAAATGCGAGAAAGACTTTGTGCCACCTACTTTTTGAGTATTTAATATTTTCGGTGTTTCTAGTAATAGGATCGAGGATAATGTCGTTTGATCGTACGCCGACTATAGGGCACAAGCTGAGGTGAATAAAATCCAACTAATTGATCCGCCAATCGTTCAGTTCGTCTGAATTCAGTTGCGACGGGTGAAGGCAACACCGAATGTGTTTGCACGGTTGTTTTGTTGCTCTGTTGTTGGTGCCGATTGATCAATTGGTTGGTAGCAGCTCGCCGGGACTTCAAATCAACAGGTTCGGATGCGCTGTCCCACTACCGCTCTCCACTACCGCTGGCAGCTCACAAGGATGAGACTCGAGCGTTGAAAATTGACGTGATGAGCCCCACATCGTTCGTTCAATTGTAGTTTTTCGATTTTAATGCTCCATACAAAAACAAAATAAACGCCTTCGGGCCACTCGAAAGTATTGAGGAAAAAACGAAAACAAAAACAAAAAAAAAAAAAACAACGGCACACAAACCAAAAAAAAAAAAGGGTTCTCTGCCACTTTTGTTGCACGTTGCATGTTGCACGCTGCCCGGCTGACCGACTCACTGCCTGAGTGGCTGACTGGCGACTCTTGCATTTCGCCATTACTCGTTATACTCATCAAAGCCCTAATCACATTTTCAACAAATTATTATAATATATTATTATTGTTGTTTTTCGTTATTGTTGTTGTTGTTTTCTTATTGCTTTTGTTGCTGCTATTGCTGTGGAATGGCAGCTACTGTTGCCGGCCCCTTAACATTTCAACTGAATTCACGAGAAAATTAAAGAAATTGCCGCTGGAGTCTGCCCCGTCGAGCTTCGTGCATGCGTATTTGTGTGTGTCGGTGAGCGTCTGTGTCTGTGCCATGCAACATAATGATGCATTAATGGCTTTACCCTTTTTTGTTGTTTTTATTTCTGTTTTTTGTTGTTGTTCTCAAATTGGGAAATAGTTTTTATGCCCAAATAAGTATAATAAATGATTAGTGCAAGGAACGCGATTGAAATGCGTTTTTTTTTTTTTTTCTCACAAGGACTCCGTAGGAAGCGGCAGGATAAACGTACCTGGCCATGCTTTCAATCAACTGAACAATTTAAATTCATATCAGAGTAATTGCACTCTTTTTTCATCCGATCACAGCCGTTTTTATCCACCAATCCCAAAAAAAAAAAAAAAAAATAAGTAAGGGTGTTATAGTCAGGCGAGCCTGACAATAAAATACCCGACACCGACACACATGTTCAAATAATTTTTAATATCAAGAGGTGTTTAAGACCATAAGGGGCCCCATATGCCGACTTTTGTTAAATTTCTTTATGAAAACCGCCCCTTTTCCACGCCCACTTTTCCATTTTTTTCGGGAATTCTAATCAGAGGCTTAAATATACGCTCAAATTCTATGTTTCATGGAAATATTTCGAAAATGGTTCATTTTGAGGCAGTTTTGGGATTTTTGTGACAGACCATAGTACTGGAGGTACCCTTCTTACTAGGTACCCTACTTAAGGTACCCTTAATAATAGACCTATCAAAGAAATTTTTGAAGAGGATGTTTATGGTTACAAAGGAAGCATAAGTGCCAACTTTCGTTTAAGTCTTTGAATTTCGGGTGCAGGAGGAAATTTTTAAAAAATGTCCTTAGGCCACGCCCACTTTACCCATTTTTGGAAATTGAATAACTTGTCTTTGAATATGTTCAACTATCAAGTTTCATTAAAGTATCGTGAAATACTTCGATTTTAGAGCAGTTTTTATCATTTTCTTAACAGACCCTAGTACTGGAGGTACCCTTAAAAATGGTCCGATCGGGTCCATTCTCGAACTTGTTCTTAGTCATGTACCCGTGAGCAGGTTAACCTAATTTCGTCGAGGTAGCTTAACTCCTTCGATAAGAAAACTGTATACAGACAGACAGACGGACAGACAGACAGACAGACAGGGAGTAAGACAGACAGACCGGCTGGCTACATGGCTACATCTCTAAATTGAATCCCCTGGTGACGCTGATCATTTCTTTATACATTTTGTATGGTCTATCTTGACTGGTTCTAGGTGTTACACACAATATCACAAACGCAATATACCCTCGACCCAAAGTGTATCGGGTATAAAAAATATTATACTAGAAAATCTAGGTTGAATAGGTAGGAAGTGACCAAAATTATGAGTTCTGGTAGATTACATATTGACATCGCGTCCGAAAATATATCTCTTATCTTTCTGATAATTTCATGGCGGCGGAGGGATCGCTCTATAGCGTTTAAAATATTTTATTAAAAATATTTTTATAAAATAATAATAATGGAGGTATTTATCATCTCATTTCTTCTAATCTAATGACTAGTGGGATTCATGCAGCTTCGCATTTTTTTGCGAAATGAGAAATTTTTCGAAATGGGAAATGAACTGTCAAAATTTGTATGGGAAAAATTTTACGAAGCATGACAAACTTTCCCGTTGGTTTAGTCTTCACAAAGCGAAGGAATTTTTTTTTTCGCAAAAATGATTCGGGCTAAATTTGCGATCGCAAAGTTTACGAAGACATTTTGCGAGCCAGGATGAGTCCCCCTATTGACTATATTCATTTAGACGAAGACCCCATCGAAAGTTCAATAAAAAAAATGAAAGAAAAGAAAAGGAAAGAAAAGAAAAGAAAGAAAGAAAAGAAAAGAAAAGAAAAGAAAAGGAAAGAAAAGAAAAGGAAAGGAGAGGAAAGAAAAGGAAAGGAAAGGAAAGGAAAGAAAAGAAAAGAAAAGGAAAGAAAAGGAAAGGAGAGGAAAGAAAAGGAAAGGAAAAGGAAAGAAAAGGAAAGAAAAGGAAAGAAAAGGAAAGAAAAGGAAAGGAAAGGAAAGGAAAGGAAAGGAAAGGAAAGGAAAGGAAAGGAAAGGAAAGGAAAGGAAAGGAAAGGAAAGAAAACAAAAGAAAAGAAAAGGAATGGAAAGAAAAGGAATGGAAAGAAAAGGAATGGAAAGAAAAGGAAAGAAAAGAAAAGAAAAGGAAAGAAAAGAAAAGAACAGAAAAGGAAAGGAAAGAAAAGGAATGGAAAGTAAAGGAAAGGAGAGGAAAGAAAAGGAAAGAAAAGGAAAGGAAAGAAAAGGAGAGAAAAGGAAAGGAAAGAAAAGAAAAGAAAAGAAAAGAAAAGGAAAGAAAAGGAAAGAAAAGAAAAGGAAAGAAAAGAAAAGGAATGGAAAGAAAAGGAAAAAGGAAAGGAAAGAAAAGAAAAGAAAAGAAAAGAAAAGAAAAGAAAAGAAAGAAAAGAAAAGAGAAGGAAAAAAGTAAAGGAGAGGAAAGAAAAGAAAAGAAAATAAAAGAAAAGAACAGAAAAGGAAAGGAAAGAAAAGGAATGGAAAGAAAAGGAAAGGAGAGGAAAGAAAAGGAAGAAGAAAAGGAAAAGAAAAGAAAGAAAAGAAAAGAAAAAGAAAAGAAAGAAAAGAAAAGGAAAGAAAGAAAAGAAAAGAAAAGAAAAGAAAAGGAAAGAAAGAAGAAAGAAAAGGAAAGGAAAGGAAAGAAAAGAAAGAAAAGAAAAGAAAAGAAAAGAAAAGAAAAGAAAAGAAAAGAAAAGAAAAGAAAAGGAAGGGAAAAACTAATTTCACAGTGAAAATATTTTTCCAGACTAGTAACACTGCTGCATATTTAAAATTAATTTTCACACAGGTACTGGGTAGAAAAATAAAAGAGATGTTAACAATGAAAGAATATTTGTGGTGTAAGCCCGTCGGGAATTCGGTTAGAATACCCGAGGCACACTTTTGTTCGTACAGTTAAGTTTATTTTCAAAGAAACAGTGCCACCTTTACATACTAGTTTTTGAGATGCGACCCATCGAGCGAGCGATTTTTTTTTTATTGAAACACAAGCAATCGGCTTAGCTGGTCGGGCCACGAGTACACATCGAGCAGGCAGGAGAAAAGGTCATTTTTACAGGTGAGATGAAGGAGATCTTAGAGATGTGGGGGATGGTGTTGAAAGTTCGTGGAAAAGGAACACCCAGGAAAAGTTGCAACTGGTCCTGCCACGGAGCAATTTAATGACATTCGGTCAACTCATTTCCGTAGAATTCTGAAAGGGAGGCGTGGTGAAGAGACAAGCAGTGACGACAGGCTCAAAATCCAATATTGGGAGAGCTTCAATACGTTCAATCATATGTGGCTCAAGGTCCATTGTATCGCGTTGTGAGACCTCGTAGGGAGAAAAGTTCAAAAAAATTAATATTTCTCGTTGCGAGGCGTTGCGAGTGTGAAAAGTAATGTTGTAGAAATATTTTGAGTACTCGTTAGTAGGCACTCGGCGGCCTCTGTGCCGTAGTTGCCTGAGATGCCAATTTACGAGGCAAGAGGCCCTGAGGTCATGGATGTTTATGTCGTTTTTTTTTTTCAGTTTCTGTTTTTCTTTGTTTTTCCTCTAATCGTCGTATCACTACGGGTGCCCATAAAGTGCCTGTGTGTGTGTCACCATTACCTAACCTAACCTATTTGGCACTCGTCACAAGCAAAAGAAAGCGATTTTTATTTTTAAAACAAATTCTAAGCTCAAGTGCTCGATTTTAGGTATTCGTCAAACTGGTACATAGTTCAAATAATTGCATTACTAGAGGCGAAATGATGCTATCGCAGAATTTTCATTAGAGACCGGCCTCTCGCAATATTGGATTCTGAGCAAACATTCTCTTGCATTATGTATTAGTAATAATATTTATCATCTATGAACATTGTATATTTGTCGTTCGAAAGCGCATAAACAAATTACTGAAGGTAACATTTTGGAGGCAGCAACGGCTTAATGCGGCAGTTCAATGAATTGCAATGGCAAAATTTCCTTTTGAGATGCAAGTAATTAGAAATACGAGCAACGTTGCGCAACGAATTAAACTCGTAGCTCAAGGTTACCATGGTATAGGTATTTAATTGAAAATTTAATGGTTGAATCATTTTGAGTGTGGTCGTGACTATTGATAAGAATAACGAATTTTCTACTGTTGACAAGCGTAAAATTTTGATATGCCTCGGATGCTCTTGAAATCTTTTGCATCGACTAATAATGATCGAAAGCCGCTGTAATTGAAACAATTTTAAAAAGGCATTGTGCCTAGTTAATAACTAAAATGTAAGGTCGCGGGGGCAATTTCCCAGGCACTAGCTTTTGAGCATACGCTCGAGCATTTCCAGCTACGAGAATCACTTTAGAAATTGAGTTCACTGCAGGCTTTTGTAAATGGATACAGCTCGATAATTATATTACTCTCGTTGCATCACAAAGGACATTAGCGGGTAGACACAAAACAAAAAAATTAAAAAAATTATTTTAAAAATTAACCTGATAAATAGATGAAGCTGACGAGGACGAGGACGACAAACATGCAATGTCGTACGCTTAGAATAAATTTAAATTCATAGACAACGTTAAAAAGCCCAGCAGGCAAATAGGTATATCCAGCAGGACAAAAACATTAGTGATTTCACTGGGTCATACAGGTGACATTGTCATGCATGCCAAATTGGCGGACATGCCATCGTGGAGGAATGTTGTTCATCTTCTTGCAACTCATTGGCTACTGAAATTTAAATACGGTTTTACCGTCAGTTGAGCGTTAGAATGGATGGTTTAAATGGTATAAGTGCTCGACTCACAATCCGAAGACCGCGGCTTCCCGATTCCTGGCTGAGGAATAATTAAAATTGATAAAAATAGATTTTCAAAAATTTTCGAAATATTCAAAGAGTAGACAAAAAAGAGACCCAGCCGGGTGTTTTGGTGCCTGCACTGAGCGAACTTTAGCATGATTTTTTTTTTTTTAAATGCGCCTTTTTATTCACAGTCCTTTTGATTTTCGGGCAGAACGAAAATTTTAAAAAGAAAAATTATTGAGTCAACAACATTTTTGGTTGATTTAAAGGAAAAATTTTTAATTACATTTCTTTTCGTTCCGTATAATTCTCATTTGTTTTATAAAAGTGGACATATAAGATATGTACAGTGAACTACGGATAAATTCAACACGAATAAATGCAAAAACCTCATAAGTGCAAGGTTCTTTGAAGCCTTTTTTATGCGTTCTTATGAAAATATGCACGGATTAATGCAAATAACGCATAAGTGTACAAGAATTCGATCAAAAAACGTGTTGCATTTATCCGTACTCTACTGTATTCATTTTAGAACTTTTTAAGCATTGCGAAAGCAGTGACGACAACGGAGTGACAATATCGGATGAAGTCCATCCGATGGCTACTTTTGGGGTTATGTTCAGCAGAGGGCTGTTTGCTTTGAACGTAAAAGTAAAGTTCTTTTGACATTTCTTCTTTTATTGTATTTTAGAATTTTTTTTTAATTTAAAAATTATCTTGTCATTTTCAATTATGTCCGTGGGTAGTTCAACAATTTAAATTTAAATCCATTTTTGAAAATTATCATGTCAATTCAACCTGAAACATACTTGATTCAAAAGGAAAATCTTTATTTTTTTTTCAACAAGAAAAATTGTTAAATTAAAAATATTCCTTGTTGAAGCCGTTTTGTATGTTTTTCCTTTTGATTTAACCAGTTTTCTGGTTGATTTTTTTCTCTGTGTGGGCACGAAGTTTATGAAGAATTAGATATGCCAAAATAAAAAAAAGGGATCGAGAACCCGCGGTCTTCGGATTGTGAGTCGAGCACATATACACTATGCCATCCATGCTAACGGTCAAATTGTTTCACGAACCAGGTACTATACACTATGCCACACACCTGGTATATATAGCTTGTGTATGGAACAAAGCGAGCAAAGCCGATATTTTTCACTATTTCATAATGCCAATGCTATGCACCGTGAACGACAGTTTTCACACCACGGCACATCCTACGATATGTATTAGAAAAATTGGACAGGTCCCGTATATTAGAAGCGTGCTTGTGCACAGCATTCTGTATGCTATGCACGTGTTCGAGCACCTCCTGTGCACATAATTAGTTCCGGCTGGGGAGTTTTCAAACCGGTTTCTATAAAGTGGCCATTATTTAGAAAGAAAAGAGCATGATTTTTTCGCCATCGCATTCCCGCGTCACTAGTTAGATGCTTTTTTCTAACCCCACGAACACAAAGTCACCCAGGAAGTCCCTTGCAGTTCGTGTACAAATGTCATAAATAGTGTCCTACGAATTGGCATGCACCGTGACACATCACTGATTTTGTCAGGCATGACTTTTCCTGCTGGGAGCCATTGCAACGAAAGCAACATAATACACTGTCGAACAATATATTTTATTGTATCATTATGGCGTATCCAGGCGAGACTGAATAACTCAATGATGCTGCCACTTAGCGAACTAGCTCCTTCTCATTTCTTCTCAATTCGCCGGTCGACTGTATTTTGTTTAGATGGTCGTGGAGGTGTGATTTTGTATGCACACAACATTGCTTTCTTTTTTCCTTTTTTTTTTTTTTTTTGTTCTTTGTCGTTTTCGTTTTTGTTTTTTTTTTTCTACTTTTTTATTTTGCCATTCCTTTCCGGGCACTTTGAGCTTTTGAATTTCGAGTTACGTGTCCTTCTACTCAACACACTTTGCATCGACTTAGAGAGCTGGCTTTTTACATAATTGTCACATCAATTAGAGTTTGCGACTTACGACAAATGCTGCAGCCTGGGAATGAACAGCCACCGGTCAGCAGTCAGTGAGCCTTGCGTCAATTAGTTGTCATGTCTGGTCCCATGGAATGCACAATACATTTCCATTTTTTGGCCTTTTCTTTTTTTTTTGTCTTCTTTCTTCACATTTTCTATTCAGCCATCGGTAGGTATCTACGCCTAAAAGCATCAAGGCTTCTTTGGCAGCCTTTGAGGACTCTCTGCAGTGGTGAGTGCTTTCTTAAGCGGAGAATGGCATTTGATATTGCAGTTATTTCACGCATCGATGCGCCATTTTATTTTCCGATTATTTGTTCGTCGATTTTCATTTTTTTTTTTCTTTTTTGTTCATTTAAATCATTGCATAACAGAGTGCCAGCGAAGTAAGTATGTCAAGGAGCAATGAAAAAAAAAAAGAAAAGAAAAGAAAAGGAAAAACAAATAAATCACACACCAAAGCAAGCACTCGCCAATGGGACTTAAGAATGCTTTCATATAGGATTAATAGAAAGCTGAGTGGGTTTTCTATCCAATTATTTTCTTCTATCTTGGTTATGTCTCTCTGCATAGGCTCACATGAAGTCGACAAAGGACCAAGAAATAGAAAGTGCTAAATAAGGACGTTAGGCTTCTAAAAAGCTTTTTGCGATAGATCGCAAAAAAGTTTTGCGTTATGCATTTGGGGCGCTGAGTTTCAAAGTATCCTTTTGAGGAAAGCTCTAATGTTTCTTTAAGTTGTTCTCAAAGAGTCTCTATGAATTCTCAAATCTACAGTCTCCATTCCGGACAATTTAGTTTAAGCTATTAAAGGCAGGGACGTAGCTAGAGAAAAAGTGCTTTGGTAGTGCTTATATTGGCCACAGTTGAATAATGAATAATTTTAAGACATTAGCCCCAAAAAAATGAAGGAGTGATGGGGGGGTTAGAGGAAGTTTAGAGAGTTCTGGACGAAAAACCCATAAAATCCAAAAATTTCATGACGTCCGATTTTGATGAAAATTTTTATATAGAATAAGTGAAAAATTCTAAGACTTTTGACGTTGAAATTTTTCAAAAATCTGATTACAACTACTCCTTATTGGACCAGTTTGGAACTAGACCCTATTTAGACTAGTTGTAGTCAGTTTTTTTGGAAAAAATTTAACAATCAAAATTCTTAGAATTTTTCACTTATTCTATATAAAAATTTTCATAAAAATCGGACGTCATGAAATTTTTGGATTTTATGGGTTTTTCGTCCAGAACTCTCTAAACTTCCTCTAACCCACCTAAATTTTTTTTGGGTTTATATCTTATAATTATTCATTATACCACTGTGGCCAATATAAGCACTACCAAAGCAGTCTTTCTCTAGCTACCTCCCTGATTAAAGGAATGGACGGATCGCTTCAAAGGACGAAAATTTAAAATGAAGGATTTAAAATATAACAGCCCGATTCTGAATATTCCCATGGAACGGATTCCCGGGTAACTTCTATTTCTAGAGAGTAAACTTCTTCCTTTTCAAAAATTTTAGGGAAGAAAATTCATGCGGAATGAGTATTTGAACCATATTAAAAAATTTCCTTACCCCGTCTTTTTAAAATAAAAGAGAATTTTAGTTCCGCGAAATGGGAAGATTTTCCCCGTTAATATTCAGAATTGGGCTGGAAGTGAGTCCAAGTCCTTGCCGGGTTTGCATTTCACTGCGGCTCTGCATTGCTCTTCTGTTGCCGAGTATCCTGCAATCTTCCTATACTGGTCTGGTGTCTTCGCCGGCCTGTTAGACGCTGTAATTTGCGTTTTCCTTGGTTCCTTTGGCTTAGGCGCATTTAGAGTTTCCCCACGATTAGCAATTTTCGGCCCCGTGCCTCCAGGCATTGTCTGTGTAGCTTTTTCAGCAGTCGCTTTAGTCGGGTCACTTTCTCTCGCGCTTTCCATCTCCTGTACCGCTAAAGAAAAAAGCTGCCGAATTCTAAGTCCTACCCTTTTGGGTAGCCGTATCTCCAGAACCGCCTGAGTTGCCACTCCTTACACCATCCGCTTGGTTTGAGCCTTGTGTGGTCAACAGTTCTTGTCGTTCTGGAATCGTGCTCGACACGTTCATCGATTCCAAAGCAAAATGGCTAGAGGGGACAAAAATTCCACTTCATTCCCGTCATCCGAGCTTGATGGCAGCCGGAGAAGCGGGGTACCTGTAGTGTTGCAAGAAACCATGGTGTAAGGTGACTTTTTCCAAATGGATCACTAAACGTTGACCTTACCTCTTCCTCCTCTTCCAGATTGTTTTCGTTGTTGTTTGTTATATCGTTATCCATGTTAATTGGTCCCCAATCGAGTTCGTTATCTGCATTCATCGGATGTGCAGTTACCTGTAGATCCCATGGTTGTCTTTTCTAAGCAGGGAGTTCGATGCGAGGGTTGACGTACCTCCTTATGAGAGAGTACGTTCAGATCCGGATCGGTATTAGACAGGAAAACATATACATACACCACCAACCTAATGGTGACGATGACAAGAGCGTTTCTCGAGACCTGCCAGTGTTTTAACAGGACGGAGGCAAGAATGCCATTAGCCCACAAGCCATTTCGATAGAGTGTCACTTCTAAGTATCTACTAAAGTTCTGGAATAACATTCTCACCAGCCCAATTTCGTTAATTCCTTCGATATCGAAATCATTGTCCAGGTACATTCCGGTCCGTCATAGCCATAGACAGAGTCTACAGTCGCCGATCTCGTTAGCTAGCTCTCGAACGGATTGTTTTTGAGCTTATCCGGGGGTCACCGCGTGGAGGCAATCAGAAGCGTTCCCTTGTATATACACCCCTTGACCCCCTGTGTGTGTGTGTGCGCGCATGTGTGTGTGTGTGACATGAATGGTCTCGAACACACTCGGTTCGCGCTTGGGGCCGCGAATAAAAAGGAAAGAATAGGGAGATACGGATAATGCCTGAGGGGCCGAGATTGACAGACAGTCAGTGGCACAACGGAAGAGGTCGTGGGAGGGGGTTGGGGGCTGCTGGTCGTGAATGGTGTATTTGCGCAGAGGGATAGACGATAATCAATATACTAAATTTTAATTAAAAATTCAATTGAAATCAAAGAAGCTTTTATGATAGCAGTTTGACCTGGTGGTCTCAAGGCCCATCCACCGCATCTAAGTCGTCGTATATTCGAATTTCGAATGCATGTTCGTACATGTGCCCTGCGAGTGTATGCGTTGTCTCTTCTTATGGCGAATTGTTGCTTGGAACAAAATAAATATTAAAAAAAAAAAAAAAAAAAAACTTTACACCAACGTAACCCCTCCACAAACACACAATTCTTTCGTCCTTTCGTCGCAGTTTCATCATACATCGCCATCGTCATCATCGTCGTCCACTGTCGTCTATAGGATAATACTGCCGCATTCGGTTGCCTTGTGCACCAATGCCAATTTATGTTGCAAGGAAAAAATCTCAGCTCTTCTAATCAAATAGCCAGGAGAGTCTATGCACAAAAAAGACGCGTTTCGTTCGTCCGTTCGTCCGTGCGTCCGTGCGTCTGTGTGAGCGCGATACTTTCGCCCTCTGCCGCACGCTGAACAATGAACGATGCTGCTGAATGGATTCAGTGGTGTGAATTGGATTGGAGTGGCATGGAGCGGGATGTCAAACAGTCTGTGTGTCCTTCTGTCCTTCTGTCCCATTGTCCATTTGCCCATTAAAACGTCTCTGCAGCTGGACGAGATGTGTTGCATTTTTATTATAAGGTAGAAAAGCGTTGATAACTCCGCCTATTTCTATTTTCTAACGAATATACCGAATATACATACAATACTCGCACACACTCACGAGCGGATGTGTAAGTGCGTGTGTGTGTGTGTATAGTTGCAGTTCAGCATGAGGCTGCGGAATCATGCAGAACATTGCGTTATGTCCTCATCGTAATCGCCATCGCCATCGCAATCGTCAACGTATCCATAGTCATAGTTAAGGCCGCCATCATCGTCGTAGCCGTAGTCGCAGTCGTAGCATTGCTCGTCTCCTTTGCCATCGCATCGACATCGACTACGAGTAGGGCTACGACGACTACAGCACTGAGCCCGAGTCCGTGTCCGAGTCTGAGTCTGAGTCCAACATCGACATCGACAGCGGCATCGTTTTAGGTACTCAAACTATGCCAAATCGAGAGCACATTCGATTGAATTTAATATGCATACATACAATGCCACACGTTGCAAATTCGCAGGCATACAATTACACACACACACACACACACACACGTGGGCGCTCACACTCGCATTGCAACACCCAGGCCCCCCCAGCTCATATAAAGTCCTTGTTTTGTGTTCGCTTGTGTATGGAAGCTTAGAATTGCCTGCTCTAAACGAATTCATCGGAAAAAATCAGGAGGAGGCGAGAACTGAAAAGAAGAACTTGTGAGATGCAGTCAGCCACACGCATACACACGAACATCGATATATGTATGTATATGTATGTGTGCATATTATATATATCCTCTATTTGCGATCGTATAGGTGCGCGTGTGTGATTTTGTCTGCCCGTTTTCCTTTGAGTGCAGGTGTGGGTGTGTGGCAATGTCCTGGACAGCAGAGTTGTAGCAGAAAGCCTTCTAGGAATAGCTGCAATCGAAGCTGAAGAAGAGCGTGCACAAACAAAAACTATATTGAACGGCAGGAGCAGCAGCAGCAGCAACAAAACAATAACACAACAACAAGAACAACGAAGGCAGCAACAACATCTCACAAAGAAAAGTTAGCAGCACCCAAAAGGCTGTGAGTGACTTCCGATAACAGATACATTTGCCGAGCAAAAGAACCACCGTGGCATGAGGGGGTTTAAGACGGGTGCGAGTGCGAGTGCGATTGTGAAATACGGACGCTTGAGTCTGGAGAAGCCCTACCCGAGAGGAAAGATTTTTCATTTTCTATTTTCAATCGTCGGTTATACAAAAATTAATTGAAAAATGGTTGTTTGTGATCCAAAGGCCCAAGGATGTTTAACTACGACTGCGTTTCCGGAGCATCACAATTTCGCAATTCCGAGGACCTATTCGGAGACGTTCAAAGTCCTGTTGTTTGTCGCCACAATGAAGTGCCAGATGCGAGCAAGCTACTAAATATTTACATATATACATAGTATATCCTTAAAGTTCAATTACGAAATCTGAAGGATAATCACGAATTAAAGCTTTTCTCTCTATGGTGGGTGTGGCCTTTCAAGAGTTTCCCGAAAGGAACACTTTTAAATTGAAGTTTTCCGTCAACGATCGTTCTTTTGAGTATTGAAAAGAAATTGATGTAGGCGAAATAAATGAGAGCATCGTTTCGGTAGAATCTTGGAGCCTTCGTCAAAGAGTTGAGCTTTTGAATTGCTTTTCGGATTACCGTTCGCGAAGAAGAAAGTTTTCTAACTTAAGCTATTGTTCAGCTTTCTATGAGATGTACGAAAACACAATAGAAATTAGATTCGTTTTGTCTTCCTGCTAGAATCGTTTCGAAATTGTGCAGCAAAACTGTGTCAAGGCCAACGAAGTATCTAAAGGATTTCCTAATTCCTATTTACAATTTTCCCATGTGGCATACAAAGATTCTGCTTCTCGAAAGAGAAACCACTTACAAAGGATAATAGCAGACGAAGTCAGCATGATGGCGCTGAATTGTATGCTACGAAATCCTACCAACATTTTGCACAAAACATTCCACAGGACCAAAACGACGAACGACAAAACAAAATTATAAAAAGCTCACGTTGAGAATTGGGAATTGGGAAAAATGGGTCCTGTGCTGTGAATATGAAAGAAGGAACGAAGGAACGAAGACGATAAAGTAGAAGGAGTAGAAAAAACAAGACGAACACAAAACCGAAATTCGTATCAAGGCAAGGGCTTAACGCAAACAACCTTGAGGAATTCCTTAAGTATCCGCACAAGACACTCACAGACAAAAGAGCAAGGTCAAACGGTTGGCGCTGCACAAGCAAAGGCTCGACAAATTTTGTTCCTTTGTGTGTGTGTGTGTGTGTGCGACTTCTTGTATGGCTTCGTGTATGGATGTGTGTGTTCAAAGTTATTTGGCCTACAGTCTAGCAACATGTCTCGACAGAAATTGTGATGCTGATGGTGATGGTGATGGTAATGGCAGTGGAAGTGCTATAATGGCAACGTCTTTTTCAATGAATGGATGAATGAATGAATGAACAACGGACGGACTGTGGGACGGATGGGAGGAATGACCGAGTCCCCGAAGCGTTCGGCAAACCTAGCTTCAAAAACACACTTCCATCTTCGCATTTATAAATAAGCGCTTGCATTTGTGTCTGCGTCAAAGCGTGCGCGTGTGTGTGTGTGTGTGTGTTGTGTATGTGTGACACTGCTTCTTGGGTGCGTGTGTCAAAGCATTTTCCAGCGGTCTTGCATTTTCCTCACATTCATACGTGCGGATAGACAAGGAAATGGGTGCTGCCTCAATTCCAAGAGTGTAGACTTGACTTTCACTTTTCCTCAACGAAAAGGAAGCATACTTCTAAGCACAGGCAAAACTCTGCACATAAATCCACACACACACACACACACACACACACACACACACACACACACACACACACACACACGTCAAGTGCTAATTTCTCGTCTCCAATATGTGCCTGCAATTTCTCTAGAGCACAATGGGGCTAATGGGAAGTACCGAAATGCTCGTCAGGATGCTCTTCTCCTTAGCGCTTGCAAATTTGCTTTTATGCCTTGCATGGCCAAGAAATGAAGCGCCCGCTGCATGCTGACATGCAATTCGCAATCATCAACCACAGCCCAATGCTATGGCCATGAACTCCAACTTGAAGGCGGTACCTAAGTATCTGTGTCTGCCACCTGCTTCGAACGTTCTTTGACATTGACACGCTGCACGTTTGCGCCGAACGGTATTTTGCATGAGAGTAAAACATCTCAGGCCCAGGCACTAGCAGACGGCTCTAAGACACAAGCACTGAAAAAAAAAAAATCAGATTCTATTGCATACATTTCGCAGCAAATAGACCGCCACACAGGGGTGGACTGGGCCCATGGGCAACCGGGCAATAGCAGGGTGTGTCTCAAGTTCGCTGTGCTTTTTAGCTGTTAGGTTTTTTTTTTTTTTGTTTTCTTAGGTAACGAAGCCTCATTTTTCAAATGCCCGGTGGGCCCTTTGACCCCCCCGTCCGCCCCTGCCCCCACATAGCCTGGAATTCGTTCAGCTATCTTCTTCACCAAAGGGGGCGGGAAAGTGAAGACACTTCTGGAAAAGAGGAACTCCAATAGGAGGCCTCGAACAATATTATTGAAATAGATTTTTTTTTCGATTGCCAAGGGAAATGTTTGGACCTTCAGCCCCGAAGAAAATGAGCACAAAAGCTTAGAGCATATATCAATTTTCGAATAAAAAATAATCACAACAACAATATTGCTTTCCTCAAAGTTCATAAGTTGCCGCCATGGCTTACGATCTATGCTTTTAGGCCATCATGAAATCTTACAATTTCGATGAACTTCTTACAGTGTACAGTCAACGACATTGGCATATTCGGTCAGTGAACGACTTAAAAAGACAAAAAAAAAAAAAAGAGTTTGTCCTGCTACCATACGACGGCTGAAGGTTCTTATTCACACACACAACACACACACACACGCACACACAAGTATATACATCCCTGCTGCTGTGCATTGAAGTCGATTCATTTCAGTTTAGTTCGGTTTGGTTCGAATCTCGACTCGAATTCTGCAGCTGCCATTCACGGAGAAACTCTTCCGAGAAGAGTTCGAGTTAGAAATGGGGTTGTGGTTGCGGTTGCGGTTGGGGTTAAGGTGGCCTTAGTATTCTGCATTTAAGGAATCAAAGTTGCAATTACAGACATCCGACTTGAGAACTGTATAGTCAAAAGGGGTTCGAATAATGCAATTGTGCAGTGTGGCCACGTGCGCACAAGCAAGCGCACGCACGCATTGCACAGGGACTTGTGACTTTGGACGCACATGCATCGATGTATCGAGCCTTGTGCTCCGTTGTTCTGAGCAAGCCAGCAAGCATTCCGGTGAGAAAACAGAAAGGAAGTTCAATCGCACATCCATAAACTCAAGCAAACACCCATACGAAACACACTCTTAACAATAGGACTCTAACTAGCTGCAGGGGCGGTTGGTCATTCAAGAAGAAGAATAGGTCACAGTATGGACAACATTGCGAATTAAAGAAGATGAAGATGAAGAAGAAGAAGCCGAAGAACTCCTTCTCGGACTCGTGCTCCAGTTCACACTCGCATTCGAAATTCAGACAGCGTCTCTCTTTGAGAATGAGTGACCACTTTGCCGGTCCATTGAAGAAACGAAGCAAGGAAATGAAATGATGCTCCTACTGAATGATTACATTGTTCGTTTCCAGCTATCAGTATCTTGGAGTATGGGCTCGTCTGTGTTCTAGTCTATGGGGCTGTCCGTATAAGAGAGCCATTGAGACAAACGACCTTGTCACATGCTGAGCTTAGCCCGTTTCCTTTTCCTTATAGAGTCGAACTGAAGGCAATGTAAAGGATTCAGGGGTGTGGTTTGGTGTAGTGTGGTGTGGAGTGGAGTGGAGTGGAATGGATTGGAGTGGTGTGCACAGAAGAGAGTAGTAGATCGTTTCAATGGCGTGTGGTGTGTGGTTGTTGGCATTGTGGCATTGTATTCTCGGTATCTTTTGAGCTGTCTCCTCTTCGGATGACCTTGCAGTCTGGTCTAGTCTTGTGTCTTGTCATCCGTTTTCTTGCCTTCCCAAGTTCTCCACGATATATCCGGGCAGCAAATGATGACGTAACATGAATGCTAAATTTGTCATGCATTTTCCTTACCAAATACAAAGACGGGCTTTCCCAATATACTTACATATAAATCCATACAGTGGCACAACGTGAGCACTTGTGTCCATGTGCTCACGAGCCCACGTGTTCGAGTTGCCGAACAATTTTTATTACTGGACTAGAATTTCGTCTTATTAGGTGAGAATTCGAATTCGCAAGTTAGCAAATAAATATTTATTCTTATTGTGTATCGATTCGTTTCTCAGGAAACAATTTATTTTTCATAATTTTCCCATAGGTTTTCTCTAATAGCCCTTATCCTTCGAATGGTTGGATTCTATTGTTCGGTTGCAAAAGAAGCTCCCTAGCATTGGTCTTGGAAAAGTTACCCGGCTGTAAATTCTATCTTGGCGCTAGCTAGGCCCTAGCTAGTTTATATCTTGGCCTTTGCTAGTAAAGTCTAGTTAGCGCCTTCCTAGTTTGTTAATGCTTCGGCTAGCTAGCGCCCGGCTAGTAATTTCTGGCTTGCCCCTAGATCATATGTCAATAACTTTTTTTAACATATAGATTTATTTTCACGTCCCCTTGCCGGGGTATTGGTTAAAGTTCTCGCCTAGTTCGCACCTCATTGATTACGATATCGCCTATGCGCAAAGCTGACGCTCAACACCAACAAAGTAAACCCTTTATATTTCCACGAATTTAAACTAAGTGAGAATTATAAAAAAAAAAAAAGGGTTTGTCTCAAATTTTCTTTCTGGGTTCTAGCTTGGCCCTTGCTAGCACCAGGTTAGAATTATCTAGTCGGGAAAATCTATATAAGCGCCAGGTTTCAGTTTTATATCTGGGCTTTACCTAGAGAAAACTAGCTAGGCCCTGTCCAGATTATTCTAGTCATCGCCCCTATAGCGCCGGATTTCTGTAGGCAATTTCTAGCCGGGTAGTTATTAAATGCTTAGGCTCATTTGTAAGCCCATTTTTTTATACCCGACACACTCTGTGTCGAGGGTATATTGCGTTTGTTGGGTTGTGTGTAACACCCAAAACCAGTCGAGATAGACCATACAAAATGTATATAGAAATGATCAGCGTCACCAGGAGATTCGATTTAGACATGTCCGTCCGTCTGTCCGTCTGTTTGTATACAGTTATCTTATCGAAGAAGTTGAGCTATCTTGACAAAATTTGGTATGCGTGCTCACGGGGACATGAGTAAGAACAAGTTCGAGAATGGACCCGATCGGACCATTTTTAGGGGTACCTCCAGTACTAGGGTCTGTTACGAAAATCACAAAAACTGCTCTAAGATCGAAGTCCTTCAAGATATTTTGATGGAATTTGATATTCGAACATGTTTAAAGGCAAGTAATACGATTTAAAAAAAATTGGAAAAGTGGGCGTGGCATAAGGGCGTTTTTCAAAAATTGTCTCCCGAAGTACCAATGGGACTTGAACAAAAATTGGCACGTATACTTCCTTGATAGCCAGTAACGTCCTTCCCAAAAAATTTTTTGATCGGACCATTATTAAGGGTACCTCTAGTACTAGGGTCTGTCACAAAAATCCCAAAAATGCCTCAAAATCAGACTTTATTGAAATATATCAATGAAACATAAAATTTGAGCGTATATATAAGGTCCGATTAGAATTCCAAAAAAAATTGAAAAGTGGGCGTGGCAAAAGGGCGGTTTTCATTTATAAATTTAACAAAAGTCGGTATATGGGGCTCCTTATGCCCTTAAACACCTCTTGATATTAAAAATTATGTGTCTGTGTCGGGTATTCTATTGTCAGGCTCGCCTGACTATAACACCCTTACTTGCTTTTATTGCTATTCATCTTGAGTGCCATTTTTTTTTAAATTCTCCAAATGCCATTATTGCCTTTTGTTATGGGTCAAAGTTATGAGTGGGATTCAAGCAGGCGTGCAATTTTTGATTTTAAAAAAAGTTCAAGTTCGTTTATAAATCCTATTTTTCTTGAGGTTAAACCGCTAATAAGGTATGACAAATGTACCACAGATTTAAAGTAAATTAATCGAGGATTTTGAAAAATATTAGAAAAGTATGTGTTAATAGGACCTTTTTCATACCAAAATGGCTCTCAAAGTAAAAAAATAGAATTTTTTTCAGAATTTTTGACTTTGACCGCTTAATTAACCATCAATGGCTTAAATTCTTACCATGAATTTAATTGTGCCTAAAAGTCCATAGAATTGGCTTTCAAACCGCTTAACAATTTTTTTTTCTACGATGAACCGTTATCGTGGGAGAATTTTTTTTCTCGACTTACTGCCTAAAAACTTTAAGGCCCTCTAACTCCTTAGGGGAGCATTTTCCACCCACCTCCCCCCCCTCCCATACGATTTTTGGTCGATATTGAGCTCCCCTATCACTTCCTTTCGGATATACATCCTTATGCGAAACACCCTGTATAAGCTTTTGTAATACATGTAGTCTACATAAGTTATACAGTTGAATTAATCGTCAAATAAGTCAGTTGAATTACAATGTTGACTGAATAATATAGTAACTCTAATTATAAGCGGTCTTCCCTTAAGCTAAAGCCTCAGTTCGGCTAGGTATGAAAAACTCCATATAACAAAAAAAGCTCCAGAAGAAAATTCCTGCCGACTGACCGCAGTTCAGTTAAAAAGTATCCTAGCAGTTGAATTACCGAACTAAGGCGAAATCTTTAAACGTCGAAAGATCGAATATTTTTTTTTTGGCTTTTAATTAATGGCTGGGACACAGTAAGGTCCGCATATGCCAGGTTAAACTTTTTGAATGTTAAATCTTCGTTTTAATGACCGACGTCAGGCTCTGATCCTTATATGTACGAATAGAAGCGTGATTTCCCCTTCACCACCGCCCTCAGACGGAGTACAGGCAAAGGATCAAAATGGCCGCCGCCAAGAATATTTAGATAGTAGCTTTAGTGCGAATTGAGTGCCATTGAGTACTTATATTCCTCCTTGACACTCTTTCGACACTTTAATTTGGTTTTTTTTTTTTTTAATTTTCCGTTTTATATGACCGGCGTCAGCACAAATTCAAGACGGCGAAAAATTCAAACGTTGAGCCCGGCCCGGACGTAAACGAGTCCTATGTTACCTCGTTGACGAACGTTACGAAACTTGTTTTTGAAAGATCGAATATGAGGAAAAATATAATATAAGAAAAATGTTCATACTTCGTTCATTTATTTCTAAGCCTTCTTGATTCACGGTTTTCGAAGTTTTTTTTAAGGCAAATACACTTTTAAGGGAAGACCCCCAAAATCAAAAATTTAGATTTTTTATTTTGTTCAGGTGTCTTGGCAATCGGTTATGGATTTGAGAGACGATTTAATTTTCCGAAAAGAAATTTCGTTACCAAATCGAACATGCGATAAAGATTCCAAAAATACAACTGAAATAGACGAAAATTTAGGCAGTACTTTATTCACATCACTGAACCGATGTAGCAATATTCATGCACTTTCAATGAACTTGTATATATATATTTATATATATTTATATATATAAGTAAAAATATATTTTTTTGCCACTTGTTTACACATTTGAGGCCATAACAATCGATTCCACGCCGCTTTAATGGCGACAATCGAAAAGCCTCCTGGTTATGAGGGCACATGTCATTCACAAACAAAAAAATAAAAATAAAAATAAAAACAAATATTAAATAAAAAATATTTAAAAAATATAAAAATAAAAATATAAAAATATAAAAATAAATAAAAAATAAAATATAAAAGAAAATGATGACAAAACGAATGAGCGAACGAGCGAACGAACGAGCGATCGAACGAAAACAAGATCGGACGAAGAAAGGTTAGTATTAGTAGGTACTAGATAGAACCAGATATCCGAGTGAACGTGGCTAGTTCCACGTCAATTGTTCGTGTGAGACAAAAAGGTTATCTTATCCCAACTCACACGAGCTGATTAAAGGGCAATCCGGCGAAAGTTGTTTCGTCTATTTTCGCCTTGAAGTATGCTATTCTTCAGTGAATTTCATTATAAAAAAAAATCAATATCATTAATGCTTACCGTCTGAGCCAAAAGATCGAAAGGGCAATATTTATTGTTGTTGTTGTTGTTGTTGTTTTTTTTAATAGTTTTATTTGTTATTTTTACCAATAACTAAATTAATTCACATCGAATCGTAAGTATGCTGGTATATATGCAGATGTACACATATGAATATCGTATATATTATTTGCTTTACAATAAAATTTAAAGACTATCGCATAGAGGTTTACAATCACACATATATATAGTAGATATATATATGTATATATATATATATATGTGTGTGTGTGTGTTTATTTCTATCTATTAACTTTTGCACGAATATATTATAATTATTATATATTATATATATGTATTGATATATATGTGTGTGTGTATATATATATATGTATATAAAAGTAGGTATGCAAAGATTATTATTATATATTGCCGTATGTGGGTATTTCTTTTTAGTTTTTTAATTGAGAATTTTGTGTTTCAAGTGCCGCGCCATTATTCGCTATTCGTGGCAATAACGTACGTTGTACTGAGTAGTAATCGGTACACTTGGCACGCATCGCGCTTGTCATGGCAGCACTGACGCAGATTTGGGTATGTCGAGAAAAAGGCGTGTACCCTAAAAAAGGAGAAAAAAAAAACAAAAACTAAATGCCATGTACGAAATAACCATTCGCCATACTTACAGACGTACGTACTTCTATCTATCGTATATGTAAGTCAAATAAATCCATGGATACACATACATATATATTTATGGATTTTTCGGTCTTTGCAATAATTAAAATACTAATTAAATTATCAATGCTTTTACCTTAGGCTATTGCAAAACTTCACTGATTATGTAGAAATATTTTATACGGTGTTGCGTAGGGAGCGGGGGGGAAGAGAAGAGGGGAAATTACTTTTTGCGGTGAGAAAACATGACACGATGCTTTTTATTAAACAAAAAGCACCAAAGACAATCAACTAACGCCAATTTGGCGTACATCTAAAGGTCATCAACCTTCTTCTATCTTAATTAAAGCCTTAACTACACTCACCTATACTCGATTAAAACAACGTGCCTAGAAATGCGTTTTCCTTCCTAATAAACCAAAAAAAAAAAAAAAAAAAAAATTAAGGAGAAGACGAAAAAACATCTTAAGGAATTCAGTAGACGTTCAAGTTTTTACTTAGACTATTAAACATATATCTATATATATATATATATATATATATCTGTGTATACATATATTTTTTTCAGTGCAGAATGTATGTATGTAGTGAACGCATTTAATTTTTCATATATATAAATCTGTATTACATTTATATTTCAATGTCTACGTGTGAGCTTTTCCAATTTTAATGAAAACCTTAACATAAGAAGTCAGTTTGTACATTATTTACACAAAAAAAAAAAAAAAAAAAAAAAAAAAAAATTAAATTTAAAACCGATCGTTACACTAGAAAAAGAAAATTTACACCTTGGTTCGAAACGGCTTTTTGACCAAATTTCAAACTAGAAATTATAAAGGAGCTGCCTTCCCGACAATAGCATTCCCGAAATTTTTCTTAATAGCTAAGCCTTCAATAGAAAGATTTCCTCGAATTTGATATTTCCAAAGTCTGGACTCAGTTCCAATCACTCATCACTGGGGTAAGGTGAAATATGGCGAAAAAAAAAAAATCGTTAAACATATCGAAAATCTGAAATATGTTCCCTCAAATTATTTGAAATAATAAATTTTTTTTTTTTTTGTTGGCTTTTTGTATCTAACACTCCCTGTGCCGATGTTACAATGCGTTCGCGCTCACGTGTTTTATGTCCAGAACCATTTCAGATATAACAAGTAAGGGTGTTATAGTCAGGCGAGCCTGACAATAGAATACCCGACACAGACACATAATTTTTAATATCAAGAGGTGTTTAAGGGCATAAGGAGCCCCATATACCGACTTTTGTTAAATTTTTAAATGAAAACCGCCCTTTTGCCACGCCCACTTTTCAAATTTTTTTGGAATTCTAATCGGACCCTTATATATACGCTCAAATTCTAAGTTTCATTGAAATATTTCAATAAAGTCTGATTTTGAGGCATTTTTGGGATTTTTGTGACAGACCCTAGTACTAGAGGTACCCTTAATAATGGTCCGATCGAAAAAATTTTTGGGAAGGACGTTACTGGCTATCAAGGAAGTATACGAGCCAATTTTTGTTCAAGTCCCATTGGTATTTCGGGAGTAGGAGACAATTTTTGAAACACGCCCTTATGCCACGCCCACTTTTCCAATTTTTTGAAATCGTATTACTTGCCTTTAAACATGTTCAAATATCAAATTTCATCAAAATATCATGAAAAACTTCGATTTTAGAGCAGTTTTTGTGATTTTCGTAACAGACCCTAGTACTGGAGGTACCCCTAAAAATGGTCCGAGAATGGGATCAGTTCTGAAACTCAAAAAATTTGCTCTACTTTTCCAAATATATCAATGGAATCGAAATTTTGTGCTTGTTTCAAAGTCGATGAAATTCATGCTTTGACAAGAGTTGCAAAAGGAGACGCAATTCCGCAATTCATTCGCAATTCACGGGCAAATTGAAAAGAATACGACTCTTTCGTGTTTATGAAAATCCTCTGAATCTGTCCAATCTGGGATGCGGAGAAGTTTCTATAATACCCTCAATTGCTTATTAACATTTTCGTTTGCGAATTGAAAAGCATCTTTTTCGATCCAGTATAAACTCCATTGGAATTTGGCAATTGCAATTGGAAAAAAGGAGCAAATTTATATGTTCGAATGGCACCACCGACAGGAACGGTTCCCGACGAAATGCTTCGGGGCGTGGGCGTAAAGCTGTGATTCATGCCATCGAACAAAAGAAAGCGCGCGAAGGAGAGTGAAGAAGGGACGAGGAAAGAGTAAGGAGGCGGAAATCAGCTTGTTGCCGGCCTTGTTCGGCCTCGATTTCCGCACTGCTTTCAAAAGAGCTTAACTCGCGTCTATTTTTTTTTTTTTTTTTTACGGAAAAGTCAAGACGACTTGGCACACCATTCTGGATATTTTGCCAGGGAATATTCTTAAAGTAAGCATTTTTTTTCAATATTTTTTTTGAATTTTTTTTTCGAAGGCGATTTTTTATATATATTATATTAGGTGTAGTAAAAAGAATCCATTTATGTTTCAATAGATGGAGTTATTTAAATCTGCTCTCGCTTATAAGTGATCGTGTTCAGTAGGGGCATTTGAAAGATGAAGTTCTACTAAAAAGCTTTTTTGACGTTTTTGAATTGATTCAGTTTTGTTTGGGCTTGTCAAAGATGGCATCACAAAGAAAAATTGCTCATTTTACAGTTTTTCTTTAAAAGAAAACGCAACCACTCTGAAAATGTGATAGCGTTTAGACCTGATACTGTAAAAAGCCAATTATGCGCAATTTTTTTGTCGATTCCGTTCCGGTAATTCGATGTCAAATCCCACCACTGAAGGCCAATTGTCGAAAATGTCGTAAAATCATGGAAATTATCGGTTATATGTTGGACTGTTTCGATTGCAAAAGCTAAAGATTGCACAAAAAACCGTTTCCATTTGTGGGCTGGATACAAAAGAAGCTCGATGTTTCCACACGAGTTCTAAAAAAACCTCATGACCGAATTTCCAATCTGCGAATTGCTGAACCGCAACAAAATGAATTTCTAATTTGACTGGTGATGAAAATGGGCACTTACGACAACGTCAAGCGAAAACGGTCGTGGTCGCAACACGGTGAACCGGCGGAAAAAGCCTTGACGGCCGGAAGGTTTTGTGTGGGGTGGGTTAAATTATCTACTTATGCTCCCATAGGAAAACTCTTAAGGAACTCTATGTCAACAATTGGACCGTCTGAAAAGCAAAACCCAATAACGCAGCTTGGAAAGGAAGAAATTTTATAGTCAAGGCACCACCGAAGGACCCCAGAAAGCTTCCGGGGGTGGGTCCTGATTCCATCCATGACAAAGAACCGGAAAATGGGGCAGGGAAAAAAGGGCGGAAAACATTGTTCCGGCCTTTTGGGACTGTTCCCAATTTTTCAAAAGGAACCGGCTTTTTTTTTTTTAAAAGGCAAAGTTTGGCAACCGGATATTTGCCAAATTAAATAACTTTTTTTTTAAATTTTTTTTGAAAATTTTTATTTTTTTTAACATTTTATTTATATTATATATTTATGTATATTTTTTTGTTTTCTTAATTTAAGAAGAGTTTCTCAAAGTCACTTCTAGGGCCTTAATAGTGGTATGTACTTACAGTTAAGCATGTGCCTCCAACATGATTACATATACGTGTATGGATAAAATCTATATGTCTATGCATGTGTAAACGTATGTTTGTAGTAAACGCACATTTATATGTATGTGTGTGTTTATGAGTAAATATGTTTTTGTCTGTGTGTCTCATTTTTTTTTTTTTTTATTAGTTAATAAATAGCAGTCATATGAATTCTTTTTTTCTTTTTTCTATCCTTTTCCTTTCTCATCTTTGTTTTCTTTGAGGGGTCTCTCAAAGAGACGCCCTTCGTTAAAAGCGGCGCACCAAATGCCGCATTCAATGTGGGTTTTTGCCAGTGTTGCACTGTGTTTAATCCTCGTGTGGCAGCTCGGTTGCCTGATGCTCGAGCTTGATTTTCATGATTGGCGAGTCTTGCAGCTGCTGCGTGTACGCCGTTGCGGTGGGGTTCGCCGTGGACGATGGATTACTGGTGTGCGGTGTGGCCGTACCGGGGCCCTGCAGCACTTTGAACGGCCGCTGCAGCTGCCGCAGCGGCTGCAGCATTCGGATCGGGATTCCCGAAGAAATCGCTCATGTCCTGGGTGGCGAAAAAGTCCTCGAAGCGCGGACTCTTGTTAACCGACTTCTGCAGCAGTCCATTGGCAATCGCTTCGAAATCGATGCCCGGCGGCAGGCTGTCCAGGAATCGTTTATTATATGCGTAGTTCGGATGCTCCTTGGCCTTGAAATGACTGAAAGATGCCGCTGCTGCGGCCGCCGCTGCAGCTGCCGCCGCTGATGACGACGATGTTGATGACACTGGCGATTGCGTGGGTACGACCGATCCGGCGATCGATTGATTTTGCTTCTGTCCCATTCCGCCCGTCGAGCCACGCGCCTGACTTCCATAATGTCGCGCGTGCAGAGCTTCTTTCAGCTCGGCCCGTTCGCGCTCGCGCTCCCTCTCTCGCTCGCGATCACGATCACGCTCGCGCTCTCTCTCCCTCTCGCGCTCACGCTCGCGCTCACGCTCACGCTCACGTTCGCGAGCGGCAAAGCTAGCCGCGGAGGACTGCTGATGCAGTGGACTGCCGCGTTGCGCCGGCCCATGGCCATGCCCAGTGGGCAGTACATTCAAACCGGGTATTCCCATTAGACCCAGGGCGCTCAGGTCCGCTAAACTATCGGACGCACGACGCTCATTTTGTTGTTGTTGCTTGAAGCTGGCCGACACCTGCTCTTCGATCTCCGAGCGCTGTAGATACGCCGGCGATTTGTACATATTCATGTTCATGTTCATCGATTGGGCGAGCGGCGAGACCTGTTGTTGCGACATTATCTGACGCCGCAAGTTCTCGGTCATTGTCGACAGTGGGCTGGGCGAGTCCGGTGGGGCGAGTGCTGCATTTTGAGCAGCCAGCTTCACAACATTATGATAGCCATTCGCTGCGGTCGGATTGCTAGCCGTTCCGAAGGCGGACTGCAATCGGCAGCAAGGAAAGAAGAATAATAAAAAGAACAAGAAGAAGAGGAAAAACAGGAAGAAAAAAAAAATTAGAGAGCATATTTATTGGGGACTCCCCAATCGAAAAGCTGGAAAAGTAAAAATTGGGGCAAAATTTTCTTCGAAAAAAAAAAAAAAAAAAAACACCTACCGCATGCGATGCAGCTTGTCCATTGGCGTACGCTGGATGTCCGATTTCTTCTTTTATTTCGCGATAATCGCGAAAGACGACGGCTTTTATGACAGAACGAATCAACTCTTCGGGCCACATGCCGAGCAAAATGCGCTGTGGGCGACCACGCGCCTTCGGCCGGGGATCGGTGCCGCCGTCCAAGGACGGTCCAAGCATATTATGCACACGATTTGCATAGAGAACGAAGGTCGGATAGGGTATATCGTATTTCCGGGCCGCCTGCGACAGCGAGAGCCCCTCCTTTAAGACGCTGAATATTGCTTCGGCCATTGCCTCGGGGCGCCATGACTTCAGCGGACCCCGCTCGCGGAATCTCAGCTGCTGTACGAGATTTTGTTGATTAGTGTTCCAGCATTTTTGCCACATCGACTGCAGTTGGTACTGATAGCTGTCTGCAGACGGAGGAAATTGAAAGAAAATAAGCCACAAAAAAAAAAAATGAGAACATGAGAGATCCGGCAATGAGAAATGATCAAAGCAAACGAAGGACAACGGCCGGGAGAAATTTTTTTTTTTTAGGAATGCAAATATTATATCAACTTACCAGCAACCGATGAGGTTGTTGCTCCACTCATCCAAGGATGTGCGGCACTGCCTTCGATCATTTTGGCCTGTAAGCAGAACGCAAAGAATAGGCATAAGAATCGAGTGGAAATTTCGAATCGAAATCGTAGAAAAAGGAAAGAAAAGGAAAGGAAAGGAAAGGCAAGAATGATGAGAGAAACGAGGAAAGCGCGACAGACGAATTGAATAGATTAAAATGTGAATTTGCTAATCGTTGTGGTATTTTTCCATTCACCCTGTGCCCCGTGCCCCTGCCACCCTTCCCCGCCCCTCTCCTCTACCACTTTTTGTTGGGTAGAGGTCATAAAAGTTTATTAACGCCATAATGTGTTGCTAAGCATTTTGTATGCAAGACACCATCGAATTAGCCGACGTTTCAGCATGACCGCCTCTCGGCCTTCTAAATACTTCGGCATATTCTAAAAAAGAACTTTGCGATTGGTTTCTTCCCCCACCTCTTTCTGTTTTTGTTTTTTTTTTTTTTTTTTTTCCTTTTTCTAAGAAGAAGACGCAAGAAATGAGAATAGTTTTCTCCATTTATTTATCGTTTTTAGACAAGCATTCGAATCGTCCGCCGCCGCCGCCGCCGCCGCCGCCGCCACCGAAGGCAATGACACTCGCAAATGGCCTCTCAGAAGAAAGAAAAGTAATAAAAAAAATGAAAAAAAATTAATAAAAAAATTGCGCCGCAACATATCTTCAGGTTGAATGCCTTCAAGCTCTTCTGCATTTCTGTTTCTATTTTCTATTTCTTTTTTTTTTTCAAAATTTTTTTTAACTGCTTTCCTAATGAGCAAAACAGAAATGGTAACGCTATTAAATTCCTATACATTTCCTATATCAACGAAGGCATTGAATCGCCTCGTGTGCAAAAACCGTGTAACTTGCGGATGCAAATTTACTTCCGGTGAGAGAAAATAAACCGACGAAATTTATTACTTCATTTGGCATGTAAATATATACGCATCCATACATGGCCAATGAAATGAAGGATATCCTTAATTTCTCAAAATGTCCTCAAAGCTTTCACGATAATTCAAAATTCTTCAAAAGTTCAATAGCTGAACTTAGGGGGACCTTCTGGTCTAGAATTTTTTGAAAATTGATTTTTTTTTTTATATATATTTCGGAAGAATAGACTTTTAAGAATATGCTGGCAAAGTTTCGTGAAGATATTGACAATATTTGTTTTGCTACAGCCTTTTTAGAAGGTGGAGACAGCAGGCAGCGCGCTTGATCAAAGCAACTTTGAACGCGTTTATCTCAAAACTACTTTTTTTGACCTGGTGTGAATGAAAACAAAAAAACCATCAAACCGATTTGGCTGGAATTTTTATATATTATTCATAACATCAATGGCTATGGCCCGAACTAGAATCGAATTTTTATTTCAAGAACTTCATATTTTTTCATTAAAAAAATGGTCAAAAAAAGGGGAGTTTTTGATGGTTGAAATAAAAAATTGCGCCATTTTGTCAATTTAATAAAAAAATTTTTTATTCTAGTTCCTGCCATAGCCGCATTCATTCTGATTAATAACATATTTTTGTCTTTTTTTTTTCGATTACCAGAACTGCTAAATTCTTTCACACCACGGAGGTACTTTTTCAAAGAGGGTCCACTTCAACGCCATTTTTAAAATAAAAAAAAAAAAAAAAAATTACAACAACATTTTTTATTTTTTGTCAATAAAGAATATAATAAGCCTGCATACTTAGAAAATCGTTTTTTATTTGGTTTAATACCAAAAAAAAATCATGAAAATACCCTAAATTTTCGTGCTCTAGACCAGAAGGTCCCCTTAATCGGTTTAACGTGATTCTTTCGAAGCGATTAAGTTTGAGGGGAGCGGGGCGGGGGCGGGAAAACGTCCAGATTAACAATTTCAAGCACTGCTATTCAATCGAATAGCGCCCTACAATATGCTTCATTTATTGCTTTTATTACATTTTATCAGTAAAAAATAAACAAACAAACAAAAAAAACACAAAGACTCATATTTATGGCGATTTCTGCTTGTCCCAAATGATTGATGTTAGCCCCAACGCAATCGTAGGACTTACGAAAATTAATAGACCAGCAGAAAAGGGGGAAAACGCTAGGGGTAAAAATAGAGCAAATTATTTGCATGAAATTTTCTTTTTTTTTAGCTCGCCCACCCCTGGCCCAAACTCAATCGCATTTATTGTTAATACATCAAATAGCATGTACTGCTCCTGAAGCCCAAATGCCCGAAGCTATTCCATAATTCAAACGAAATACCAAGGCAAGAAAAAAATTTTTAAATTTTATGTAGAAGAAAAAAAAAAGGAGAGCAAGAAAAAAGAATAAAGAACAAGAAATAAAATTTAAAAAACCAGCAGAAAACCTCATCTACATATCAAATAAACTAAAAAGCCATCAACAAAGTGTTTTACTATTCCATTTTTTAGCAACACCAGCACCAGCAGAAACGACGACAGCAACAACAACAACAACAACAACAACAACAGTTATATGGCACAATCCTTAAGCGTTCACCCGACTCTCGATGCCAGACTTCTCGTTCAAGTCGAATCGAGCTGAGGCGAGCCAAGCCGAGCCGATTCAAGCGGTGTCGAAGAGAGTGGAATGGAGGCGAACTGAGAGCTGAGGAGTCTTGTCAAGTTTGGTTCACTTGCCGTCAGATGGAGCTCGCTATAAAAATGCTTCCGACTTTTATTTCAATTATTCATACACTTTATTGCCTTTTCCTAGGCACACACACACACACACAAGGCCTCACACACAGCCACAGAAGGATGCACCGACATAAACACCCAATGAAGCGGTGCTAAATCTTTTAGAAAGCACACACACACACACACACGCACACATTGTTAGAAGGGCTGCGGTAAAGAAGACGGCATTCCTCGACACAATAGGCACAAACTTCCATTCGGCGGTCCAGGCAGCCCAACGCCCGACCCAAGCCAACTCACAGTCCTCCTGCCTACCGCCGCTTGTATTCGCGGCAAAAGGGGCCTAAAAATTTCTTGTTTTTCTCCGCCGTTTTCGTTAATTTAAAATATTTTCGCATTTTTTATGCATTCCAGTGCGCGCCTTTTTATCGCACACAATCATAATTTTCATTGGTGTTGGCACTCAAACAAACACACACACACACACACACTCACACATGCACAACCGTGCACGTTAACACGAAAACATGCACATGCACTATAAAGACATGTCGGATCTAAACATGGCCGTATAACGGTCTACCATTGAGTCATCCGAAGCAGCAGATATGTATATGTAAGTACTCATTGCAATTGGCATTAACCCATTCATAAGAAAATTTATTAACTTCTCTCATAGACATGCACATTGTTCGCATGGTAGCACTATTTTTATCGAGTGTTGCCACCTCCCAAAAAAAGCCTTAATTCGACTTAAGATGGAAAGTTTCGGCCTTAAATCAAATGCAAATACACCAAAACAATCCCGAACAGGGGTGGGCTTAAATTGATTGAAATTTAATGAAAAACAGAAATAAAATAAAATTTTTAAAAATTATATACAGTGTACTCTCTCCTTGCGGACACTCCTCTTAAACGGACACTCCTCTTTTCCGGAACTCTCTAGCGTTTCTGCTTCTCAAATAATGTCCTCTTAAGGGGGTCTTCTCATTGAAAACCCGTTTTTTAGCGCAGATCTTGCTCGACAAAGAAGGCTATATCCTCTAAACTATTTCGAATTTCAAAAAATCCTTTTAGGGGCATATTCACAACTACCCAAGCTATAAATAAATGCAAAAAAAAAAAAAGTCGAAAAAAAAGTTGCTCAATGAGAAGACCCCCTTAAGCGAACACCTCTCTTAAGCGGACATATTTTTCTGTCCCGTAGGCGTCCGTCTAAGAGCGAGTACACTGTAATACTTCAATTCGAGTGATTTTTTCTTCAGTGTAGCCGTGCATTCATTTAAATATAACATGGCTTACATGGTCAACGGCGAGGTTTATTACTCTCCTTCGCAGACATTCGGTCATGAAGCAGAATATTTCACGCTGCAACACGAAGGCACGAGCCCAGGCAATAAACTACTTACAACGCGAATTTCAAGGAAAATGGGAGAAAAAAAAAAAAAAAAAAAATTATATTATTTAATGCTCAGTTTTTTTTTTTGGTTCGTGAGATTAGAGGAGAAAGACTACAATGGAATGTTTCATGGATGTTCGGAGGACCTACAACTGAAGGGTAACAGTGCCAAAAAGTTTATCAAATATTCTTCCGTTTGTTCTCTACACTGTAGGTAAATAGACTCGATTTGTTCGGTGGAAAAATTCAATAAGAAATTATGACCAATAATGACACTGTCATCGCTGATGATGAGAATTCCTGCTCGGGTTTTTGATCAGCATTGTTTATTGTCTCGAATGAGTCATTCGATATCAATATCCCATATGAATAAGAAAATTGATCATCGCCGCTGAGATCGTCATTGATGACGACACTTCCTCTTGGGTAAACTTTTCATTCCTTTTGTGCTCACGGACGTTTCCCATTTTCTTAACTAATTTTATATGATTTCCTTTTTTATATATTTTTTTTTTTTTTTTGTTCTGAAACTCTCGAATTAATTAAATAAAACGGAGCTCTTCTAAAATATAATCACGCCAGACAAAGGGGCGCAAAAGGAGCAAGCGAGCGAGCGAGCGAGTGAAAGGAGAAGAAGGCAAATGGTACGAAAGCGGTTAACACTGAAGGAAGTCGCAATCTCGTTTTTCTTTTTTTTCGTTTTCTTTCTTTTAATTCATTTAATTCAATTCCATTCGTTAACTTTGTGCGATTTTCCGCCCATTCCGTTGATTCGTCTCCTTCTTTCTTCTGTCCCTGTTGTAGTCATACACTTCTAGCTTGCTCTCCTATTTGTGCAGCCACGACTTGGTGGCGAGCTCATCTCCCCCGCTGCCGCTGCCGCCGCCGCCGCCGCCGCCACCAGCGAGAGCGCCTTTGACGAAAATCGACGAAGAATAAATACTGCACCCTCTATCGCCTCCCCAAAACGGGGCCAGCGCCGTCATCATTGCCACCCACTATCATCCAACGCCATTCTCGGCGTCTCACTCACTAGCTGACTGACTTATTTCATATAATAATTTATTTAATTAACTTTTCCGCTGCTGTTACAATTTTCTATTTAAATTTATTGATTATTTTTGTCCTGTTCGAGCTTCTTTTGTTCTTCCGTTCTTTCGATTTCGATTTGGGTTGAATTTTTTTTTTTTTTTTTTTTTTTTTTTCTGACGCAACTTTTCTTCTTTACATTTTTTATTTAATTCTATTTTATTTTAATTTCGCTTCTGCATTGTCGTAACTTATCGTAACGTGATGTAACGCAACGTTACGGAACGTAGCTGCTTGCCTCGGGTTCGAATCAGTTCTCTAAGGGACGGACAGACGAAAGGAAGAAGGAAGAAGTGGAGTGCCAAATGGAACGGGCATGGGGATGCGGAAGAGCAAGACAGAAAGACAGAAAGAGAGAAAGACAGAAAGAGAGAGAGAGAGCGTGAGTGATGAAGGGGGAAGGAACCGGGCGAATTATAATTTCATACAGCTCATTTTTAGTTCGAAATTGCTTAGTGGAGAAAATCGCACCAATACGAAGACATTTTCACACAAAATTGCTCTATGTGTGTGTGTGTGTGTATGCAAAATTTTATTTTAAGGTTAGAATGTCAGTAAAATTTATTATACATACACACGTAGATAAATGCATATAAATAAATAAAGCCATATCCAGAGTATGCACACGTCATACGTTATAAATGCATGCACAGACCGATCAAAAACACACACAAGGACACACAAACACACACACCGAAAAGCGTACCCAGTTGGCAAAAACTTCGCAGCTAACTTCAAGTTTGCCTCTTGTTAGACCGACTAACGGGACAGTGTTTTTTTTTTTTTTTTTTTTTTTTTTGCTTAAATAATAACATTTTCTGAATGATTTTTGCTCAGAATTTCATAAAAATTGATCGGTTGTCGTCAGCAATTTTGTGCGGATATTCGACAAACACACATGCACAAATTCATACATGCCTTCACACACATACATGCATGTACAGTGTGCTTTCTCTCTTAATCTCGGATGCCAACGGGACCGAAAACTATATCCGCTTAACGGGGGTGATCGCTTAAGAGAAAAACAATTTGATAAGCAGAAAACAAAAGCATTCCCCAAAAAGTCATTGTCCTCTTAAGTGGAGTGTCCGCAAGGAGGGTGTGCACTGTACTGGTTTCCTGAATGGCAAGATCCATCCGGCAAGCAAGTGTATTTTCCATTTGTGTGCATTCACATTTCCTACTGGGTTGTTCAAAGCTGAGCACATGTATTCTATAAGTTACAATAAATTATGCACAATAGACGATTTTGTTCGAATGGCAAAAGTACCAAGACGACGCAGCTCAATTCAGCTCAACTCCACTCAGCTCAATGTTGGCAAAAGGAATGGTGTGCAAGGTAAGAAGCACTATAAATTTGGGAGTTTAGGAGAGGGAAGGAAGTAAAGGATATTTGCGCACGTTAACCTTGCCCATGGCATGTCTATTTACACAATTTTTTTATTACAAATCGTTTCAATGAATGTGTGTGTGTGTGTGGTGTGTGTGTGTGTGTGTGTGTGTGTGTGCTTGTACACCTTCGAAAGTCCGTCTTGGGTCGAAATTGTTTACATTAGAAGCAGAAATTGTAGTGGTGGAACGGACGGAGAACGCGGAGGCGCTTATGCAATTTAATATAATTTGACGTATCGTCCGTACGTGTTAATCGCTCCATCGTTTGGCCAGAATGGCAAGCGTCCAGCGAGAAATATTTTTTTTATGACATTATTTAATAAAAGCTTTAAACGATCAGAAGGTAGGCCTCAAAATTGTCTTTGTTCAGTCGCTCATTGTGATCGTCCGACAGAAAAACGAAATTTTTTTTTTTGGAAATTAAAAAAAAATTTCATTAAAGGCCTTAGTGTCGATATATAAAGTTAGCTGCTGATTAATGAGCCCCTTTGCGTCTGTCTGTGTTTGTTTGTGTGTGTGTGTGTCAGAGTGCGTGCCTTAATTATTAGTGAGTTAAATGCTGTAATTTGGTCATCGACGGGTCATCTATGGGTCTCTAAACGCACGTAATGCATTCAACTATAAGTACTTATATTTCTACATACATATTCTTATGTCCGCTCGACGTCAATTCTTGTTTAAGACGCATCAATTGTGTCGCAGCGGCAGCGGAACCAATACATAATGAACAAATAAATGTGTTCTTCGGCTCACGTTTTAATTAACCGAACTAAGAAGTGAGGCGTCGAGAATCGAACGAGTGACGAAATGACAAAAATCAATACAGCTGCAACATGACACATTTGGAGCAAGAACCCCAAATCGAAATAGAACGCAAAAGAGATAAAGTGCGAGAGAGAGAGAGAGAGAGAGAGAGAGAGAGAGAGAGGAAATAAAGCCGAAACTTTGAATTCTCGAGGCCTGATGCTGTCTTGTTATCATCGGAAGAAATGTTCCAATCGCGTAACTGCATTGACGATTGTTGCAGGTTCATTCGCTGTCGTGATATCGTGCTGTCGGTCTAAATTTTGCTATCCATATTCGGGCTGGCAACCCGTTGTAACGCGGTATTTAAGTGTCCGGCTTCGTTGCACTCATTAAAGATGCATGCACAAAATGCAACGTCACGGCAGGATGAGCGAGCGAGGACATGTGCATTTGTTGCCACAAAGACAGATAGATAGGTAAGTAGATAGATAATCACAAAATTCGATCGTCCGTGTACTCGAGCACACAACCACCCACACATGCACACACACACACACACACACACACACACACACACCGAGACATTAGTAGAGTCGTATTTACACTTGCTACATTTGAATTGATTATTTATTAGGAAAGCGCGATTAGTAGTGAAGGGAATAGAGAAATGGATTGACAACTTGACAATTAAGGCGTTCAAGTATTCACGTTCTCAAATAATATCCGAATGCAAATACCTTCAATTACATAACTTTCTCTCTTGTGTCTGTATGTTTGTGTACTTGCATTTTATCCTATCTTAATATCAAGAATATTGTATCTGTATATTGACTTCGCAACTTTTTTGGAGAAAATTTTTTCTTCTCCCCATCTTCAGCACTCCTAACATTGGTCCAGTGCCAATATTCTTCTATTCTCTTCGACTTCTTACTCTACTTAAACTACTTTATTCATCTCTATATCTTATGATTATTCCCCGCTAATTTGGTTTTTTTTTTTTGTCCATTCTTATTCCTTTATCTCAATCTCCCTGCCAAGATCGGTATTTTTTTTCTATCTTAATATCCGCCTTAACGTGATGTCTCCCTTTTGAATATTGAATATTACAGCCCTTCGAATTTAAAATCATTATAAAGTCTGGAAAAGTTCCGTTTGTCCTTTAACAGCTGATTCCATTTGGGGGCCTAGTTTTCCTGAAATTGACCCATTTTTTTTTTGCCCACATTCATCGATTGCGTTCAAAATTCGCAGCGTATTCTGACCGAGAAGGCTTAAGAACAAACGAGAAAACTTAACCAAAGCGATAAACGAAAAAAATCAAAAATCGAATGTGGAAATAAAGTTCATCGAACCCCTTGATATTTCCGAGACATTTCCGGGTGCATTTCCCACGTCCGAAGACTTAAACAATATTTTAGAAATTGCAAAATACGATTCGATGGCGGATGGGAAAGTGGGTAGAATACAGAAGAAAAATAGTTGAAAGTCGTTGAAAATACAAGTGAGCGTTGAAGAAGTGAAGGGGAATCGGAGAGGGTGTTTAAATTCGTGGGGTATTGGTAACATATTCCCATTGCTTCACGGAGCTCTGATTGAGTTAAGAGCTCCCGCTAGCCCGAATTGCATTTCACTTGCACAAATATGCATGCATATATATATATCCATATACAATGAATATCTATAGATTGTATAGAAATAGATGAAATGTATGTTTGTGTGCCTGTGACTTCAGCTCGAGGCCCTAGCCCTCCACTGCCTTGCACGTGAGACATCAGACGTTGTGGCACGTAGAATGCGAGGCAGAGGTGTGCCAGAGCCCATTGCTTCTCTGAACCACATCACATCGCATCACACCGGACCGCGCCACCCATCAGCTCCATTCACCTCCGCCAGTGCCCGTGCCAACACGTTACGGAATGCAGAATAACCCTCGAAATAATATTTAATATTTAGAGAGGAATAAATATTAAATGAATGTGTTACTTAGAAAATTCAAAGCAACCACTGTTCGCTGTTGCGAATGTTTCTGTGTTTGTGCATATTTATATATATATGTGTGTGTGTGTGTGTGTGTGTGTGTTTGAGTGACTATCTGTCGGTCTGCCTGCCTGCCTGCCTGCCTGCCGGTCTCTCTATTTGACAATATCTGTGTAAGTGTGTGCGTCTGTGCTGAGGTGCGTACATGTGCAGCTAGAATCATAGGTAACTCAAAGCTTGGTGCTTAGCAAGGACAGAGTCAGCTTGGGCTCACTCCTACTGCAGCATATGTATGTCCAGGTGACAGTTCGACTGATGAGAATGGAAAGCTTCGAAGCCTAAACGCTATGCTACGCTGGGCCTATTTCTGTTACGGTACAAACCAACCGACCCGACCGGCCGATCGACCCGGCCCGAAGTCAAGCGAAGAGGTGCTTAATACCTGTCCTGGCTGTGCTGCACAAAGCAGCATAACGTCCCTCGCAGTGTCTCGATGTGTCGTTTTTGTATGCATTTGACAAGTGTTTGCTTTTCGGGTGGCAACAATGGCAGCCCCCCTGTGGGCATTGCCAATTCCGCCTGATGCTCTTGTCAACTAATGTTTTCGCTCTTTCGCTTTTTCCCTTTTTATTTCATTTCTAATTTTTTGATTCACCATGTCCTTTTAAACCGACCAGCCGACCAGCCAACCAGTCGACCTGCCTCACCTCCATCCTACCGGAGGCACTCGTTTTGCTCGTAGTGTATATGGGTGAAAAAGGTGATGATTTGGGCCTGGTGCTTTCACTCTTGCTGCTGCTGCTGCTGTCGCAGCGATAATATGCCGCTCGACACATTTCGGCTGGCCCGACCATTCTATGAAAAAAGATATACTTTCTACTGACGTACTATCTCGCATGATACCTTGCATTGCTGCAAGAGAGTATTTAAATATTTGAACGTAAGATAAGGCACATTGCGACATGGTTACTTCGGTCCTTCCACTGCTTCACCTCTGCCCGACTACGTACGTATCTTCGTGCCTACTTTTTTCAAACTCTCATAAAATATGCATAACAGACGTAATTCCTTATTTAAAATGCTATTAAATTTTTTCAAAAGATTTTTTCACACAAAAAAAAAAAATGTTTTTAAAAAAAGACAAAAGAGCCAACAGTGTACCAGTCACGCATGGAAATACCAACGAATTCATTTATAGGTACATATAATTTTTAAGTTTTTTTTTTTCAATTTTTTTGTTTTTTGTTTTGGATGGCTTCGAAGACGAAGGTATGAAGCAGCAGAAAAAAACTATGCAGAAAAGTCAGCATCTTACATGTGAAGATATTAAATTGACTTATGATCACGATAATCGAAATGATATTAGAAATAAACGCTCAGGATATTTAGTTGGTACCCGGTTCAACGTGTTCGAATGGTTGGGAACAGTTTCAAGGAACGATTTAATATACTCACTTTGGTGTTGAGAATGATAAATAACTTGGACTTTTGAACTTCAATCAGTAATTAGAGTCGAAAAGTACTCGGTACAGCTCATTCTTACGATTAGGTTCAGGTTCAAACAACGATTCGAGAGATCAAATAATGACTTGAAAGTAAAGAATAAGTAATTACTTCGGCTCTTGAACTTCAATCAGTTATTAGAGTCGAAAAGTACCCGGTACAGCTCATTCGTACGATAAGGGGTGGCTTAAAGCAACAACTTGGAACATAAAATACTAACGTGAGAGTAAATAATGATAAATTATTTCGATTTTTGAACTTCAATTAGTAAGAAGAGTCTACAAGTACCCGGTACAGAGCCTTCGTACGATAAGGGGCGCCTTAAAGCAACAACTTGGAACATAAAATACTAACGTGAGAGTAAAGAATGATAAATTATTTCGATTCTTGAACTTCAATTAGTAAGAAGAGTCTACAAGTACCCGGTACAGCTCATTCGTACGATAAGGGGCGCCTTAAAGCAACAACTTGGAACGTTAAATACTGACTTGAGAGTAAAGAATGACAAACTATTTCGACTCTTGAACTTCAATTAGTATTTAAAGTCGACAAGTACCCGGTACAGCTCATTCTTACGATTAGGAGCGTCTTAAAGAAATTACTTGCGAAATCAATTACTCTCTCGAAGTGTTGAAAATCATGAGGAACATGTGTTCTTGAACTTCAATTTGTGAGTAGTGCCGAAAAGTACCCGGTGCAGCGTATTGGAACAGTTTGGAAAAATTTTAATGAAATGACTGGAAAAAAAGCTACAACACTGCCTGAGAAGCCATGACATTTGTTGAGACGAGCAGAACCGAAAAAAAAATCGACCCAGCGCATTCAAAAGATTACAAAACATGAAAATCAATGACGGGAGGAAGTCAAAAATTGAAAGAAAGAAAAAACTATTACTGTGGTATGAGAAGTACCGACAGGCATTCGGTACAAATATTTGAAATATCGAAGAATTTAGGAACTATTGTGACTGAGTTTGAGTTGACGCAGCATTTCAATCACGCAGGGGCAAGCCATTAGCCGTTATTGATTATGAGTAACCGCTACGAAATTATCAATATTATCGACTGAAATCATCACTTTAAATGACACTAAGAGATTTATCTATACCGTACGTATGTAACTACAGAGGTGATTTTACCCACATATGTATATACATTCATAAATATATTCCAAAACATCCCTACATTCGATTTGTAGGCAAATACATAAATGTGCATATTTTCATTTTTCTCGTTTGTTCCAGGAAGTCAAGACGAAAATGAAATCGTCTTCTTTCGTTTTTTTCTTTTTTTTTTTTTTTTTGCCAACAAAGAAATAAAAACTAAATTGACGTCATTTCGCGCCGAGTACAGGAAATTTTTCAGATAAATGTAATGTCTTAAGTAAACAAAAAGGAATTGCGAAAGATAATTTTTTTAAAAATAATTCAAAACTCCATTGTGTAAATAAATAAATATAAAAATAAAAAAAATATTTATGTAGGCACATGTGCGTTTGGGTATATGAAATGGATTTATATTATTGGAACCTTGTTTATTTGGAATGTTTATTTAATTTTTTTTATTATTATTTTCGGGTTAATATAGCGCTCTTTGCGCTTCGTGTCCGCACAATGCACGATGAATCCTCATCTAACGGGGCGCAATCGTTTATTACTTTCGTAGAAATTCAGAAATTTTCCCCTCTCTAAAAGTACAGAACGATTCTCATGTGCCTGTGCTATCGAAAATACATACAAACATACTGTAGTTCCTTTGTACGTTTGAAAGCATGAACCACGTAAGTCTTTTCGAGAGGAACTCTTGTGATAAGTATTTGCAATTTGTAGTGATCAAGCGAGAAATTTAATTTAATTGAATTGGATTTAATCGGTTTCTGAACGCAAGCAAATATCAAGAATTTTATTAAATAAAGTCGAATAAAATAAATTAATATAAACGTATTTATTTTGATATATTGTATGTGTACGTAATTGCTGTAATTTTTCTGAGAGTTCCACTTATGCAATCGTTTGTATTGCAATGTATGCAAAATTCGATACTTAAAAAACTACATTGTATAAGTAAATACTAGCAAAGGCATTAAATTTAATAAGAAAAATAAATAAATAAATATATGAATAGAAAAGATTCTTTAAACTCTTGTTTACACACAAATTATTACAGTACTGAATGTACCGAGCCAAGATACACGGATCGTTGTGGGGGGGGTTCATTCGTAATACGAATTAAATTATACGAGATCGTGCGATAAAAACTGACTGACGCATCGCACCGACGAGACTGTCGCTCACGAATCCCCTCTCTCAATTAGGCAGTTAGGCAGTTAGTCTGTTAGTCAGATGGCCGGTCGGTCGGTTAATATGTCAGTTAGTCTAATAAAAATTGCTACATTGTATTAATAAAATATTTAAATATGAAAATGTAGATATTTTTATCGCCTTATTTATTTTCCAATTATCACTAGTTTGCATTTATGATTTCTTCATCAGCGTCGGTGAATCATGCAATTGGGTTAAATAAAGATGTGACACAAAAAAAAAAAAAAAAAAAAAAAAAAAAAAAATAAAATAAATAAAAATAAAAATAAAAAACAAATTAAGATCGATGACAATTTTGGGAAGTACGCTTTTCGAAGCTTCGGTTCACTGCGAATGACCTAAAGTTTGTGTTATCTCTGGCGGGAGCGTCGTGAGGGAAGTATTGAGACGAAGGCAGGCGCCAAATCATATTTTAATTCTTTCAAGGGTCTTTTTAGTTATGGCGGCCATTCTTCTCAAATTTTTTCCCCCGCCTCCGAATTGTCTCGCTACGTCACTGATCTTCGGGATTTGTATTCAAGCGTTTACTGTATCAAACATTTATTGTTGACAACGTGTGGTGTGTGAAAAAAGGGCCTGACTGGACCAAAGGACGGCACGTCATCATAGCAAATTTGTGCGCACTTACTTCATATCCCTGCAGTAATATGGACTGACCCGTAGCCTTCGGTCAGTCCTTGAATTTATCAGTACTAGTCGTCCTCATAAATCCACTTTCAATTTATTCAACTGACCTTTTTAACATGGGCCTGTCATTGGAGAGGAATAAGTCCGCAAATATTGGTTTTTTTTGGGTCAATTGTCGTAAAAAAAAAAACCAATTTCTTATATAAAGTCAAGCTTCTATAACTCGAATTTTCTACAACGCGAACTGAATGTCGTTGCACTAGGGGATATTTTATATACTCTCGAAGTCCCTATAACTCGAACTATTTCTTTGGATAATGGTGGTTCGAGTTATGGAAGTTTGACTTTATATTCTAAGTTGATGAAAGTGTCATTTACAGACGGCCCTTAAACCAACTCGTTTATTACCGACCGCCGGCTAGGCGTATTCGATGGAACGAACTGCCATTAGGGAACGTGTCCAAACTACGTGAACCATTTTTTACTACTTTTTACCCCCTAACCCCCCCCCCCCCTCGGTGACAATCCGTAAAATAATTTAAGTGACCAATTTGTCCAAGTGTAGTACTTTCAGGACCCCCCTCCGCCCCCTAAAAGGGTCACGTAGTTTGGACACGTTCCCTTATATAACCGGTAGGGTTTGGACCGGTCAAAGGCAAGTCCTTCTGAGGAAATTGACCGGCTCATTACTGCGGGGATGTTCATTACATACTTATGTATGTAGGTGCACTGTCTTCGCTCTTGCCTCAGTTTGACACGAAAAGCCGACATATGTATGTATATGTGGGGGGTCTTTGAAAGCATTTTCCTGCCAAATTCAGCGCTCTCTTTTTCCTACCTTTCCCTATCTACTAGGCGGTTGTGTCTATTGTTTTTGTTTCTTTGCCGATCCGTAGATTGGAAAAAAGCACCCAATGGAAGAGTCAAATTTTTCACCTTCGAAAGAAAGAAATCAAAGAAATCTTCAGGACATTATAGTGAAGTGAAGTGACTACTTAAAAACTGGAAACTCACTGCTAGCGATAAATTCTCATCATTCATCAATGACAAAGTCAACAGTCTTACGGTCGCAGCATCGCAATGTAATGAAAACTACTCCCTGAAAGAAGCAACCATCCAATTTCGTCGTCATATTTGGCAAAGCGTTGAGCGTTCTCCGAATGGATAATTTCCTACTGGGAATGCCATAAAGATTGGATACCGAAAATACTCTTATAACTTCAGCGGGGGATTTATCGTTCTTGGAATCCTTTTATTTATGATACCATCACTTAATGAGCAATGAGTGGCATTGTGGGTGTGTGGAAGGCCAAGCATTTCAAGAAAACAAACAAAAAGTAAAAATGTAAAAAAAAAAAAAAAAAAAAAAAATATTAAAGAAAGAAGAAGGAATGAGAACAAAGAACCCAAAAGGAAGACGAATGGATTTCCTTGATTCGTTTAAATAAAATTGTGCCACATTTGGAAATGTTATTAAAATTTTGCTTAACATTTTTTTCCAAATTTTTGTTGTTGTTTTTTTTTAATTTAATTGATTTTTTTTCACATTTTTTTATCTTCGATTTTTTATTAATTCATGTTAAGTTTTAGCTTCTTTTTCGTGTCGAGTCCATGCGATTCGTTACGATCCGATCCGATCCGATCGGATACGATTCTTGCTATAACGCATGGCGTTGCTTGTGTTGTTGTTGCTGCCGCCGCTGTGTCGTTATTTATTTTAATGCCTTTTTTTGTGCTTTTTCCTTTGTTTATTTCATTTGTGTTTTTATTGTTAATTCGATTTATTTTTTTTTTTTTTTTTTTTTTTATATTTATATAGGATTTTTACTTTTTTCTTTGGTTATTTGACTTATTAATTAATTTATGCAAACACGTTTTAGTTTTATTATGTCAAATTTACGAATTTGAATTTTCCTTCGCGTACGTGCGAGCCTTCAACTCTCCGCCAGCGGTCGCGTCTGCGCATAAATTCTGTATGACAAACCATATGAGTGAGTAAGATTTAAATTTAACAGATCGCTTCTTAAAATAGATGCTCCCATACAGCCGCCACACACAGAGGCAAGCACGCACGCGCGCAGAGACGCCAAGCCAAGGGGTCCGGATTCTACGGTTCTACGGTCTGGCGCGGCGGACTGGCATTCGATAGGCATTTTTGCACATGTTTCAAATTTAAGTTGATGTCTAAGTCAATGATAAATGAATTCGATTGGGTGATAGTTGAAGTCCCCTCTTTGCTTCCGCCACTGCATTGTATTCAGCAAAATTACTTGGAAACACGAGCAAAGTTTAAAAATGTATCTATGTATAATATTAAGAATATGTGTGGCGTCTAGGCATAGTAACACCTTTTAGAACACCCAAGTCCAAGCACACGTGCTGCCGAACTACCGACTACTCTATGGCTCGTTTTGGTACAGATGTGGGTAATCTCTCTCCGGTTTTCAACCCGAAATGAGTGCGTGCGCGATCGGAGCGGGCTTCGCTGTATCGCATGGACAAGCTGATGGCACTCCCGTACATATGTATGTAGTTGTATATAGTATCTTTAAACATTCGAGGGCACATATTGCTGCGCGTGTGAAGCTTGTGAGATGAAGTGGCTTTTTTTTGTTATTGTCGTTCTCTGTTTTGCTTCGATTTGATCGAATATCGCATTCGAATGTTGGCTCAGCGGGATTAAATTGATATAAATTGAAGTTTTTAATCACTAATACATATTTCTATGAATATCATCTATGGCCGGAAAATTGAATGAATTCTTTTCCGATGAGAGCTGCTATTCATTGAGGACTTTGTCCGAGCCTTCGACTCACCATGCCATCATATAGACTCCAACAACTTTAAATGCTTCTTCTTCTTCTTCTTCTTGCGTGTTTAACTATCCCGGTCTATCCCGGGGTCCGCAAAACGAGACCAGCTCATCCATTTTGTTCTGTCGGTTGCATCATCCGAGGTAAGTTATACAGCCTCTAGGTCCCATTTTATTGTATCCATCCAGCGCTGTTTCGGACGCCTCCGTTTTCTGCAACCTTGGATTTCCAGTGCGTAGCCTTTCTTTGCCAAAGTCTCCTCATTTGCTCTCAGGATGTGTCCATACCAGCGTAGCCTTGCTTCTCGAATTTTCCCAATAATTGGCGCAACTCCATAGCGTCTAAGGATGTCTACATGTTTGGAACATGATCAAGACGAGTGAGTCCGGATATCCAGCGAAGCATCTTTGTTTCCATAACACTAACCTTTCTTTCTGCTACTTTCGTTGCTGGTAGACATTCGGTACTACATATAAAGAGCGACTGGCCTGATGACTGTGCGGTAAATTTTTGGATTTTAAGCGGTCGCTTATCTTTTTATCGCACATAATACCAGTCGTTGAACGCCACTTGAGCCAAGCGGCGTTAACTCTCTCAGTAACTTCGCTAGTGATCGTCCCGTCAGCAGAAAGTGTCGACCCAAGATATTTAAATTTTTCCGTCCCTGGTAGGTCACAGTATTATTTATTTTGATGGTCCCTGCTTCGCAATTGTCTATTGTCATGTATTCTGTTTTCCCGACATTCAAACGTAGTCCAAACATAGACAATCTATCATGCCAGTCTTGTACTTAACAACTTTAAATACTTATTTTCCAATATCAAATTCCAGCAAAATAATTCAAAAACTTCCGGTTTTTTCAACAGACCCTGTACTAGAGGTAATCCTTAATATTGATCCGAACCGGTCCATTTTGAAACTTGTTCTTACTCGTGTCCCCGCCAACACGCATACCGGATTTCGTAGAATAACTGGACTGCTTCAATAGAAAATTGTTTACGGATAGACAGACAGATGAAAGACTCGAATCTTGTGATAACGTTGATCATTTCTATATAATAACGTTCAACATGGTCTACCTCGAATGGTTCTGGGTGTTAGACACATACGCGCAAATGCATTATAACCTCGACGCAAAGTGTGCCGGGTATAAGGAGCTTCTACTTGCAGCACAAACGATTCTGTCAAAAGCATAAATTTATCTCTTCAAGTGCCCTCTATCTTCACCAGCGATGTATACTTGAGAGTTTTGGAGGATTGGGCTCTGTTAAGCTAGCACAAAAAAAAAAAAAAAAAAAAATTATAAAAAAATTCAGGAGACACACACGGTCGCAGGCATTTCCTTTGCCCGGCCATCAGAAATCTCCGTTTATATGAAAGGAACTAAAAGGCAAACAAAAGGTCAAATTTTTCCTCTGCCATGGAGGCTCTCTGAAACGGGAAAATTTCAAAGTAATATGATTTAAAGAGTAAATTTTTTTAACCCTTTATTCTTTTTCCTTTTCTCAATTCAAACCTTAGAATTGTCGGCCCAGATAAATGTCTTAAATAGTGAACAACGAAATGTCAAATTGCAATTGTCCCATCGAATTTTTGATTATGCTGTACTCTACCGGTTTAGTGGACACCTACGGGACCGAAAAATTGCGTCCACTAACGAGGGTTGTCCACCAAAACCTAGAGTCCGAATAGTTGTTTCCATTTATCCTCGGCAGTGGTCTCGTGGTCTCTAATTTAAATAATATATAACTGACTTGGAGTCTAACGGACATCATATCCCTGAACTGATTGTTATTTCTTCAAATGTTTGATTGGCCTTATTTCCTATAAGAGTAAATCGAATTTTCAAGCGAAAAACAAGGATAAAAATTCAATAAAAAAAAGGCATATTGTTCAGAGATCTCAAGAATCGTTAGTTCGTCGTACGTTTATAACGCATGATTTTCTGTTTTGCGGTAACGGTGACTCTAGGTGACGCTAGGTACATGGCATTAAAACAAACAGTTTTCAGAGTCTGGCACGAAAAAAGACTGTCCTTGAACTTATTTTAGTTTAGCAGTAGTTTTGACGAAAATAACCGCATATAACTATAAAGAGTTATTAATAAAAATTAGAAAATAAACAAACGACAACAGACACAAATAATGAAAAGCCCAGACAATTGTTTCTTAAGATAAAAAAGCTTTTCAAATAAAGATATTTTTAAACAACTATTTCGGTGAAGAAATAGACAAGAATAAGTTTTAATATTATAGCAGAATGCTATTTTTAAAGTTTCGCTTATGTGAAAACCCGCCTAAAATTGGAGATAAAACACTCCACTCCGGTGGCAAATAAGACCATACGGCAACAAAATTGAAAAATAGAAAAAAAACAAAAGAAACCCAAGAGAAAAAAAAAACAAAAAGAAAAAGAATCAATAATTAAAACAAAGAAATAAAAATAACAAAATGATGGCAAAGCCGTAGACACTGCCAAAAAAAAAAACCAGAACGCACGTGTAACTATGCTAAATTAATAATATTAATAAAAACCGCTATTTGATCAACGACAATAACAATGACAACAACAACGGCAATAACAAAAACGGTAACAACAACAACAACACACATTAATAACCCCAGCCAGTGTCTATATGTAGAAGCATGGCGGAGCAGAGAGTAACCAAACACAAAAGCAAACTCAAAACAAAAAAATATACATACATACATACATACATACGAGAAAAGAAAAAAGGTTGCAATAAAAGAAATCATAAAATAAAATTATTTAATTTAAATGTAAAAATAAATTAATGAAAAATTAAGAAAAACAAAAATTTTAAAAGAAAAAAGAAAAAAAACTTATAAAAGAAAAAACACAGTCAAGTCCGGAGAAAAAAATTATAAGTAAAATAAATTTGAAAGCCTTCAAAACAGATTTACATACATTCGCAACAAAATACTGGCAATAAAATAGCAAATATCTGTACTAAATTTTATATATGTACGTCGTTAAGGAAACCAACAACAGCAGCAAAAAAAAAGCCAAAAAATTCAATAAAAATTTACGCTTAATTGAAATAAGCTTCGGCTTTTCGCCGTCTCTGTGCAATAAAATTCTTGAAAATTCCAAGGAATCAAATCGATCAATGGCCATACAATCCCATACCACGTTTAATTTCAATCTCGATCGATTTCGGTGAGAAAATAATAAAGGGCTCTACGCTCTAAAGCAGCAAGTAAATTTCCTATACCAAACACATGCAGAAAAAACAAACTTTGGCTTACTTAAGCTACTTGAACGCATACGCTAATTACAAGTAATCGGACAAACAGGGTTGCATTTAAGTCAAACATTTTTTATATTTCTGTCAACCTGTCATCGAAATTTCAACTCTGATTTCCTTTCTTCACAAGAATGAGCTCGCTACTTCCTTTCAATTAACTTTAACAGCGTTGAGCCCTTAATAACAAAAACGAGGCAATTTAAGTGAAGAACTCTTGATTACCGAATATGATTATTCATTTAAAGAAAAGAAACCAGAGTTGAAAGTGCGATTACAGGTCGACACAAATATACTTAATTAAAGCAGTACATAGGTAAGTATATAATTTTCATCGCAATAATTGCATTGTGAATTTGAGCCTGTCGCGTACAGCTGTTTTAGACTTACTCCTTTCAAAGAATAGCCAAACTCATTAAAATCCTGAATGAAAGGAACTTCTTGTTAATATTTCAAATGCAACCCTGTGGGTTGGATTACTTGTAATTTGCGTATGCCTTCTAGTAGCGAAACTAAGTCAAAGTACTTCTTTTCTGTTTTCTACATGTGTTTGCGATAGGTTTAGAGCGTAGAGCCCTTCACCCTTGTAGGGACATGCCGTCTGGACACCAGTTGTCGCCAGTTAAGAGGTATTTCTGGACTTAAGAGACAACTTAGGTGAGAATGAGTATTGGAAAATCTTTTGAGGATAAAATTTTGGGTTTTCGAAGATTTCAAAATCAAATTTAAGGGCATTTTTCCCCTCTTTTGAGACATTCAGAGGATATACCTAGTCAAAAAAAAAAAAAATTAAATTAAAAAAATAAATTAACTGAATGGCAACAGTCAGTTTGAGCCTTCATTTCTCACAAAAAGGACATGTACCTGCAAAGACGTTTCATCGACTGCCTGAAGCCTGATTAAATTGAAAGGTACAAAGAACTAAACAAAACACAACAACAAAGAGTAGATCAAACATAAATTAGAAAATGTTTTTCTTTTAACATTTTATTACTCATTATTATTATTAGTATTTTGTTTTTTCTTGAATATTTGATACACGATCGAGGGGGAAGTGGTAAAAATATAAAAATCGATAACGCGAGGAGACGGATCGGGAGAGGTTTTGAAAAACAAAGTTTTACAATCGTATTTGTTGAAATGAACCGAAATGAAAGAGCGGAAGAAGATGAGTACGGAGAATTCGTGAGGGAGACGGTAATTTAGAGGGAAATGGGAGAGGGAGAGGGAGAGGGAGAGAGAGAGAGAGAGAAAAGACGAAAACACGCACCATCATCATGATTCATGCCATTCAAGACAAAAAGAAGTCAAACAAATGCCCGAACTCTGGCAACCCGCCTCCGAAGATACACTCTCAACTGCGAGCAAAACAGAACCGCACAGAACGAACCGCCGCAGTCATCGACATCGGAATCGGCATCGGCATCGACATCGGAATCGAGATCGACATATGTACGTACGTACGTACGTACGTACAGACGTGCATACAAATTGTGGAAAGAAAAATTATAATTACAATTGTAGCTCAAACAATTATAGAAAAATAAAAAATGAAAAAAGGCAGAATTAAAAAAAAAATAAATGAAAATAAAAACGAATAAAAAATAAAAATAAAAAACTGAAATAATACAAAACAATACAATAGTAAAAGCCATTAATTAAAACTTTGTATCGTACTGTCTGTCTTTCTCTCCAGCCGTCCGTCTGGCTCTCTTTCCATCCGTCCGTCCGTCCGTCTGCCCGTCCGTCCGTCCGTCCGTCCGCCTCGTATGTCTTAATGTGCCGCGCGGCGACCGATTGAATAGGAATAGGTCGGCAACGTCGCACCGCTGCACCGCCGCACAAGACACAGCGCAACGTGTATCTTTGCTCTCGATACACATCTGTGTTTGAAAAGAAAAATTACTAGAGACGAATAAATTTTATTATTTTATGCATTTCAGTGTCTGTAATTAAATTTTTCTTAGTTATAATTTGTTTTCCTGTTTTATTCATATGCAATTTACAATTGAGTTTCAGGCACAATTCGCTGTGTTCGAGTTTATGCCTGTGTGTACATACATATGTACATATGTCATTCATTCCGGCGGCCGGTCGGTCGGTCGGTCGTTCAATTCGGTTCGTGCGTTCGGTGCTCTTGTGGGTCTGTCAGTTTGTGAGCACCACATGCACATGTTCACTGGTATATGTATGTCAATTACTATTTATGTTCATATGGCAATGTGTGTTCGTGTGTGTGTGTTTGTTATGTATTTGCCTTGCATATATTTACAGAAATGATTTTCCCAATCAATTTTTCGTATTCAATCATTATATGTATGTATGTGTACATACCCACACACACACACCCAAACACTCAAACACACACACACACGTAACACGTCCTTCCGTCGCGCCGACCCCTGCCTGACCGACTGAATTCTTATTAGTTCTCATGAAATTAACTTTTAATTACAGCGAAGGCGTTGAGATTAGTACCTTGCCCCGGCGCGCTCCTTTGAACACTGGGCAAGGATATTTAACTACTTATTAGTAAAAACACTAGTACACGCGGTCATACATATGTATGAATACCATGCAGTAAATGTTGCTAGTGCACTGCACTGGTGTCCTTGTCGGCAGTACTAGTGACCAACTGTACCCGTGCCGTTACATTCTTCTATTGACATTTTGTATGTATGTATGTATGTATGCATGTATCTGCGAGAGGACACTAGTCGACGCTGGAACTAGTGATGCAGTAAAGACAATGGGTACATTTACTTTAATATTAGTACTTTGAGTTCGAATCCCCGCTCAGACGAACATCATATAAATTCTTCGTCTTGTATTTTTTTTTTGCATAAGTTAATTGGATTCATTCAGTTTTGCAAATTTTACTCAGTGCGAAATTGTTCAAAATGGGAAATTTTTCGAAATGGGAAATTTCTCGAAATAGGAAATTTCTCGTAATGGGAAATTTCTCGAAATGGGAAATTTTTCGAAATGGGAAATTTCTCGAAATGGGAAATTTCTCGAAATGGGAAATTTCTTGTAATGGGAAATTATTCAAAATGAGAAACTTTTCGAAATTGGAATAGAGCTGTCAAGTTTAGTTTAGATTAGATCGGGTTAGTGTGGCTGCCACCAAGGGTGACACACTTAGGCCTCACATAGGCCCGTTGTGATGCCACGAATAATGGGAAAACAAAGAAACCCAGAAACAGAAAAAAAAAAACAACACAAACATCCACGACCGCAGCTGGGAGTTGAACCCCGATCCTCTCACTTCGTAAGTTGGCATCTCGGCCAACTGCGGCACAGAGGCCGGGCCGACAAGAACAACTTTGTATGAACATTTTTTATCGAAATGTGACAAATTTTCCCATTTTTTTTTTAGGTTCGATTATCGTGAAAACCCGATTTCATAGAACTGATTAAGGAAGCTCACTCAAAATGGGAAAATTTGCGATGGGAAAACTTTCCAATGGGAAATTTACGACGCTGAATGAATCGCTCTAATATTTAAAAAACTTGTTTTTTGTCCTCCTTGAGCAACACTTTTTTCCTTTCAATTATTTCCCCTTTAAGATATTGCCATGTTTCCAAATATTATCGCCTGCGCGGAGTTTTGAACGAACGAGTGTCTCTAGTCGCTTCGTCGCTAGTGCAGCAATGGTGGCATAGGGGTCAATTCGCCTCGTGTGTGTGTGTGTGTGTGTGTGTGTGTGTGTGTGTATGTGTGCATGTGTGCAATGCGATTCGATTCAAAGTATTAAAAGGAAAATCAAAGTTTTCATTTCCTTTCTTTATTATATTCAATTATTGTTGGGAAGTGCTGTAATTAGTGCCGCCAACCACTTATGGCACTCACACACATCCATACATACATATGTATGTACATTGTACATACATTCCCCCAGGTGCATACACACAGTCGAACATTTAAATGCTCATTTTTCAATTTTAGAACATTAATTGCGCTTCTAACTAGCTTGCCATATACATACATAATAATGTATGTAAGTATGTGTATGTATGTATGGTATGTATCGATATGGGTATATATTTACTTAGCCCTAGCCATATCGACATGTCGACATATCCCACACAACAGTAGCAAATCGATGTTGGCTTCGATAATCTCGACTGCTCCTGTCCTTTTTCTTCTCAAAGTTTTATTCTTAGATGACTTTAAAAGATTCTTCGCCGAATTTATGAGCATGAAAAAACATAAAATGACTTTTTGTTTCAGTAACAATTTTTCTAATTATAATTACTTCACACAAATCCACACACATCCGACTCAGCATGTTCAAAGGAAAAACTCCCCCAAAAATTTAATGTTTACAACATTTTATGGGGCTCTGATATGTATTTCTTCGCATTGGCCTTTTTTCTTTTAATTTTCTTGCTGTTTCTTGTTTTTCCCAATGACTATAATTTCATTTCATAGGTAGTATGTACACGCAATCGCATTTCCATTACCTTCCCAGTAGGGTATGTCATCGAACAAAAAAAAAACGAACTGAAGACGATAATTCAACAGTTCAATTGCAAAATCATAATTCTCCGCTCGCTATGGCATTTCCTTCAATTCATCGCGTCTTATAAACACCAGCATGTGCATTTGTGCATCTGTGCATTGCGTGCGTGCATAGCTATGGAGGTATGTGCGTTTTCTGGATTTCCTTTTGAATGTGTCTTTTTTGTGTGTGTGTTTTTTTTTTTTTGTATTGCTCTTCGCTCGCATTTGAACACATTCATATCTGCTGACTTGCATTCAAAATTTAAATAAATAAATTTTCTCGATATCTATGAGCGGTATACGGCTGAACAGAGATTGAATTCATACATATGTATGTAACTATAAGACGGGGATAACGTGCACGAAATATCGCGATAGCTGGATTTTAACTGAGACTTTCGAAAGGAGCAAATCGAATTGACAATGGACTGGAAAAGTTGAGCATAAGTGCAAGTGTGTTGGCAAGCGGACGTCGCTATTCCATGGAAATGTGTTTACCGAGAGTCAATTTGAATCCCCAATCCTTTGAACGTCCCTAATTACAAAAAAAAAAAAAAAAAAACCGAAAAATTTCTTGCTTTTAAAAACTCCCATTTTTCGATTCCATTTTTATTCTGAGCGCAAAATGATTTATAATTTTATTTTAATTGTTTCTTTTCGCTTTGAAGTGTTCCTTCCTACTCTCCCAATCGAATCGAATCGAATCGAATCGAATCGGATCGCTGTGACTGCAGCCGTAATGTAAGGTCACGTAATTTAACATTTTGAGCTTTTGCTGCAAAAGGTTTCCAATCTATTTGGCCTTCATCGACATGAAAGAAGCCTAGTTGGCCTGCTGCTCCGTTAACCCATCGCCAGCAGGCAGGCAGAAGGGGCTGTGGACGAGCAACCATGGGGCAGATGAACTATTGAAAGCCATGAAGCGCTAAACGCTTTCCGTTAACCTGTGCTTTTTTGTGTTTCACTGGGTGTTCGTATTTTTTTTTTTTTTTTTTTTTTGTTTTGTTCGCATAGCATCCCATGGTCGAGAATCCTTGCCTTTTGTGAGGCAAGTACCATCGTTGCAAGTGCATCAAATGCGCCTGACTGCGTGTCTATAGCATGCTCTAAGTCTAGGCACAAAGCTCGAATCGACTCGGCTGCGGGTTGGTTTGGTATCTGCCACGCACGCACGCCTCTCAAGTGCGGCGCAGTTTTCCTCGCAATTTCCCAAATAGAAAAGGCATTGCAAAAAAGGCGCTTTTCCGTCAATTAAACGGTACACTCGAGGACGCAAATACACTGACACACTGCACAGATCCTCATACACACACACACACACACACACACACACTCCGACCGATATGGAAAACCACACTATACAAGCGGAAAGTGGATACGTGCATGTAGTGCTCTTCAAAGTTACGATGAATATGCTCCGCGGAGGCTGTGTCTTCTCCGGTAGCTACACTGTACATGCATATCTACCTACATAGATATGTATGTACAGATCCTTGAAATCGGCGAGGTGCCTAATGTTCTTCCTTTGACCGAATTTTCGAGCGTTATTTAGTGGGCTTCTTGTGCTTGATTATTTCCCTCAGGATATGCATTTCCTGCAGCACTCTCACATGATTCGCGATGTTGTCGCATCGAAATTTTTTCAACACATTCCCATGACGAAATGAGCTGCCATTTGTCATTGTTTCGTATTGAGTATTGAGGATAAGTGTCCTTTTACAAAAAAAAAAAATTCATGTTCAACCACACGTTGTCGGAGAAAGCACTCAAAGCACTAAGACCATTTCACTCAAGAAAATTATACATGAAATTGAGCTTCTCACTGGGCACTTTCTCGCTCCAGAGTATCACTAATTTTTTTTTTTTAGCCCTGTTACTTCTATAAAGATACTTATTATAGATCATAGGAAATTTTACAAAAATTCTCTAAAATTCTATTCCCCATATGGGGCAAAAAACGTCAAGTGTACCACCGGCAAAATTTTTTCTCCCCGATTTGGATGAAACTTGCTACAGTTGTTAAGATGTAAGAGTACGTTAAATGTGCAAAAAAAATTGTAGTAAATTTTAATCACAGCTTGCCGAGATACAGGGTGTCAAAGTTTAGATTTTTGCTTCGAAGAACATATTTCATTGAATTACAATGGGGCTAAAATCGCCTCGCTTCAAAAATTTTTCGAATGTTTCTTCAAAAAAATTTTCTGAACTTTTCGAAAACAATACTTAAAAAATTTTTCGATAACGGTAAATGAGAAAAATTTGGCATTTTAGTTTTATTTCTTGATTTTCTAGGAGAGACGTCATATTTTTTTTTTTTTTTTAATTTTGAAATAAAGCTTAGTTCTTCCCCTTTAAAATGATGCATAAATCAGAATGGGCGGACCATGATTAGTGCACCAAATACACCTTTGAAGATGCTTACCTAGCATATTTCCCTCAATAACCACTAAGCGAGCGCATAATTGTCAAGCGCAATCGTTGCGTTCTCTTTTGATATAGCGCCCAAATCAGGGAGAAAAAATTTTTCCGGTGGTACACTTGACGTGTTTTGCCCCATATATGTATGTATGTATGTACTTATGTATATTAATTTATAAAGGATCCGATTGATGCCTATAACTACGATTACAGAACATTCCATTGGTGCTTTCATATTTATGAGATCCGTTTTTTTTGTGGTAGGTACCTATCCATACATATATTTATTTGTGTATAAAATAGATTCATTTTGAGATATTTGATCGAGAAATGGACTGTTTACTTTGAAAATGGTGTAACTCCATTTTTCTATTTTCCGGTTCTGAGCGGCTTTAAGGGGAAAATTGAAGGCCGTGGATTAATTTACTTTTTGGATTCGTGTTTAGCTGACCCATTCGAAAGACTTCGCAGTTTTGCTGGGTGGTGGCGGGTGGCGGGTGCTGTGTAATGGACATGCACCACTTAATATTTCGAAATAGAAAAATGAGTTACACTACTTTCAAAGTAAACGGTCCCGGGATGTTCAATATATTCCTTTTTAAAAAGAAAAAAAAATTATTCTTAAACGTTTTACGAACATAAAAATCTCATCAAAACTACCAGGGGGGAAAAAAACACCTCAAGAATATTTGAGGAAATTGTGAAATCTCCTCAATCAAAAATAAATCAAAAGAAAACGCATATCGAACCACAGAAATTAAAAAAAAATTTTTTTAGTGAAACATCCACGCAACAACAGAGACTCTGAAGTCACAAGAAGAAGCTTCAAATTTGAGTGAAATTCCATCATCTTCATCATCGATGAAGTCAGAGTGTGACTTTGGATCCGGTATGCATGACAATTCATATGACACTTTGTATGACATTCGTACAGGAGTTGGACAGTGAATTCACCGGTGACATTGTCATGCTAGGGAATGCGATGGCGAAAAAATTTCATTTGAGAGCAGCACATTGCTCATTTTCTCTTTAAATGTCAATTTATAGAAACCAGTTTGATAATAACTTCTCTTCTTTGTCCTCTCTTTGAATATTTCGGAAATTTTAAAAAATCTATTTTTAACAATTTTTTGTTCGCCTCAGCCAGAGCCAGGCCAGGGATCATCGAACCCGCGATCTTCGGATTCTGAGTCGAGCACTCATCATCTACGCCACTTCATGCTAACGTTCATCTGACGCTAAAACCTTATTTAAATTTCAATAGCCAATGAGATTCAAGCACGTGAACACCATACCTCCACGATGACATGTCCTCAAAGATGTCATGCATGACAATGTCACCTATATGTCATCGATGACATCAATGATGACATTGTCATGCAGGAGATAATTTTCCGCTGGGTCCCCATGCATGAGTCGCACATTTACACACACACACACACACATACATACATACATACATACATGCCAAAAGACATCACTCGCTGGCCATATAAAAGGGAATTGATCGCATCGACTTCCTTACAATATGTAATAATAATATGAAATGGAATATAAATTTGTGTACAAGTGAATAAACATACATATTTAAATGCGTACGTATGTACGTAAGAAGGTGCAATGTGCACGCTTCATACTGCGTAGATACAAAATTGTTTGTTCTTAAGACGCGCCCAGAACGGAATTTGTGTAATTAACTGTATGGAAAGCGCGAGAGAGAGACCGGGCGAAATGAAGAGATAGCGATGGAGATGGAAATGAAGAAGCAGAGGCAAGTGCGCTTGAGTTCATGCCACACGGCAAGGCCATAACAATGCAGAGCAGTGCGGCGCGGTGCGGCATACGGGCTGTGTGCGGCTGGCTGCCAATGCGCGCATTAAATGTAAACTAAATTTGAATGGCATAAACAATAAAAATAAGGTGGAAATACAAACGAAATAGTTGATAAGATAAACAACAAGACACAAGTCTTAGCTGCAGCTGCGTTCCTTCGCAGCCACGCCCTCTTTTGATGTTGACCGACAGCACAATGCCACTGTGTTGTGTTCTTGCCTTGCAGTGCTGCCATCTTCAGCAGTCGAACCGAGCAACCAACGAGCGAACGAGCGAACGAACGCAAAAGGAATCGAGCAGCCTACCAAGCCCAGGCCCAAGCAATTCGCATATAACAAACCTAAACCGTTATTTAATGATGTTTACATTCGGTGAATAAACTTACAAGAAAATACACAAAAAGCCAACAATATTGTAGAGAGAAAGGCGTAAAAGGAGAACAAAAGCCATTGGAAAGAACAAACGAAGGAACGAAGACCACATGTTGTCTATGATAGGTATGGACGGGCCTGTTTACATTTACAAGTGCGCTCGTATCTCGTCTGCTCGTCTTTGAGAAGGCAGTCGGTCTCGACGCATGCTTTGCGCATTGGTATGAAATGACATTTGACACGACATTTCCTAATGGGAAAGTGCATAGAAATTTATGCATTCTCGTATGTTTGGATCTATGCGAAATTATTTATTACCACTCGCGATGAGTCATCGTCGTCGGACAAAGTCCCAGTTTCGCGAGCAATTTGTCCTCACATCACCCCGTGATCGTGCCCGTGCTCGCTCGCTCGATGGCGGATGGTCGATGGCGTACCTAGAGCGAGCAATTCATTCACATCCACGAGAAACGATCGTGTCATCGTCGTCGAGTTCACGCGCGTAAAGCCGCATGAATGAAAACGAACAATTCCATTTGCATTCGCAGCGGAACAAGCGCTTATTTCCTTGTGTCTCGATCAATTAATTTCGTAATTTTCCATTTTTTTTTTTTTTTTTTTTTTTTTTTGACTTTTTTATAATTAATTTTCGCTTTTCTTTGGTTTTGTTTTTTTGCTTGTGAAAATTTTGAAAAAATTAATCTTTAGAAGACCTACATAGACGGTGTTTGTGCGTCCGTGGGGTCGTATTCACATATTTATATATTTATATACAGTGTGCTCTCTTTTATGCGGACAGCTACCGGACCGAAAAATGTGCCCGCTTAACAGAGATTTCTGCTTCAGACAAAACTATTTAAGATGCAGAAACACTACAGAATACCCAAATAGTGTCCGTTTAAAAGGGGTGTCGGCAAGGAGAGAGTACACTGTAAATATATGTATACACATATATGCTATATATAAATACTGAGAGTTCCCGATTAAATGATGCGCCCGATGAAACAGCACCTCGAGAAAAATTATATGACCTGATGGTCTCACTCACTGTTGCCAGTTTAGGGGAATGTCTCCCGAATTAAAAGAAATTTATGATCTTTAGTGTAGTCTTAGGGCAGAAAAGTGGGCAGGAACTTTTTATGGGATAAAGTTTTTGCTTTTAGAAAATTTCAAAATTACATTTTTGGGAATTTAGGCCTTGTTCTGAGATTTTCAGGGGTATATTCCAAAAAAAAAAAAAAAAAAAAAAAAAAAAAATTTGTTTTCAGGGTCGATGAATTTGATGTTTAGGTATAGGCTACACCGTGTAGACAAAGCCTCAAAAAGGCATCCACGATCGGGAGATTTGGACTTTCATTTAAGGTTATTGTTGAAGCGCCCTTGAAAACATATAGAAAGCATAGTTAGGTCCCTTGTTTACTGCTTAATTGAAGAAAGCGATTCTCGGAAATCCTTGGAAAAATATGCCAAAATATACATTTTGATTTCACACAAGGCACATTATCCTTTTAGAGAAATTTTCTTCTTTAAGGGCTTGGAAGACAGTGAGGGAAGAGTGTTCTCTCAATTTCAATTTCTCTCAAAAGTTGATCACCTTTTGTGGATCACCACAATCGGGTCAAGGCTTATGTGAAGCGAGCAATGCCGGGTATGTAGGGCTTACCTTCTAACACCGCTCGGCAGGCACCTGAAAATCCGTCACTTTTTTTAAATTTTTATTTATTTATTTATTTTTTTTTTTTGCATTTAATCCATTCATTTGTGCCACAATGAACGTTGTTCTACCGCGTTTTGGGACAGCGTCCACTGATGCTATAGTTCTGCCGGTGTGTCTCTCTGGCCGTCCGCCCATCGAGTCTACTTATTAATGTGATTGCAGAACAACTTAGGTACAAAGTGCTGGCCACATTTGCCTTCGACGATAATTGGTATAAATCACTTTCGCATTAATTGCAAAACGAAACGAAACGAAACGAACCAAAAAGGGAAAGCCAATGAGAAGAGAAGAGAAAAGACGATAGGTCGAGACGAGCGAGAGAGAGCGAGAGCGAGAGTGAGAGGGAGGGGGGCCGATAGTATGAGAAAGGGCCAAGTACCAAAGACTGCAGAATTATGTACATACATACATACATAGGTAGGTAGGTACATAGCTGCATCGCGGATACGCGCAACATTGACTAATTGGCATTCTAAAAATATTAGCCGCAGCACAAATAATATTAATTATTGTGACTTTGATGTATGTCTGGTGCGACTTCTTCGATTGCGAGATTTCATCCTTTTTGCCTAAGCTATGAATGACTTAATTTAAGAAGGCCAGTGCTCGCTTTCTTCATCGGGAGAGTGCGAAAGTGCCCAAGAATTTGCACGGCTGCATTGCATTCTTTAAATTCAGCCGCACGTCATACGGACTATCGTCATTAGACACATAAATATATATGTATATATGTATATATACATATCTATATTTATTTATTTACATTGATTTGTGTAAGTACTTATACTTAATTTATATAGACATAAGTATCCCGAGTTACCCTCCAGTTACTCGGAATCGATATTGGAAGGAAACAAATTTATGACCCAAGGCGACGATTTCTCGTCTTTCGATTCGAAAGTCATAAAAGTTGCGACAAAGTCTCGTTATGGGTATTTATTTAAAATTAAAATTTATTATACACATTTGTTCGTCTTGCCATTTTCTTTTTGCCTTGTTTTCTCTTTTCAATTTGTTCTATTTTTCGTCGTCCTAATCAAATTAATAACAAGTAATTGGCTTTACAATTAATGGCCTGATTGTAGAGAAAATCTTATCGTCCAATTTCAAAATATCACGAATACTATATTTTAATCTCTGCCATATATATTGTGGGTACTTATATTTTGAGCAATAATGCTTTTTGTACTTATTATAAAACTACAAATTGTAAAATAATAAAAGTCAATATTTTTTGTTGTTTTTTTTAATTTAAAGAGTTAAAGAAAAAACAAATTAAAACCGGCGAACGATAAGATTGTGCGCCCCCTTATGGGACGGGCGCGAAGTGGCACTCGCGTACACTCGTAGATATCCATTGGGCACAGCTGGGACCTACGGCGACGCTAAGAGCTTAACACTCATTTTCAATAGATTAATAAATTGAATTAATCAAAAGATTTTAATCACCAAACGAAACGCAAATTCTGATCAGTCATTTTAAAGCAATAAATTATTAACACAAGTAGCCAGAGGTGGGTAATGGGGCCTAGAGTGCGCTAGAGGGCTAGTGGGTTGGAGTGCGTCCAGTCAGAAGTAAAATTCGTATGGGGCAAAAACGTTCTTTCGACTCGCTTCGAAATCAATTCCATTACAATAATTCGAGTTGAAATTAAGGACAAAGCAATCCTTCTTCGAGGAATGTTATTTTCGGTTTCATAAATGGCGCAGTTCGTCCCTTTTCAAGTCATCGTGGACAGTCCGATTATATGTATATATTTGACTTAGTCACTAATGTGATGGCCATTAAAATAGTGGAAGTCAAACATCCATAGCTCGAATCCTGAACCTTTGGCAATACCGTTTATAAAGAATTGAAAATAACGAGAGAAAGAGGGAGAGAGAAAAGAGAAGAGAGAGAGAGAGAGAGAGAGAGAGAGAGAGAGAGAGAGAGAGAGAGAGAGAGAGAGAGAGAGAGAGAGAGAGAGAGAGAGAGAGAGAGAGAGAGAGAGAGAGAGAGAAGAGTAGAGAGAGAGAGAGAGAGAGAGAGAGAGAGAAAGTAAGAGAGAGAGAGAAGAGAGAAAGTAAGAGAGAGAAAATAAGAGAGAGAAAGTAAGAGAGAGAAAGTAAGAGAGAGAAAGTAAGAGAGAGAAAATAAGAGAGAGAAAGTAAGAGAGAGAAGTAAGAGAGAGAGAAAGTAAGAGAGAGAAAGTAAGAGAGAGAAAGTAAGAGAGAAAGAAAGAGAGAGAAAGTAAGAGAGAAAGTAAGAGAGAGAAAATAAGATAGAGAAAGTAAGAGAGAGAGAAAGTAAGAGAGAGAGAAAGAGAGAAAGAAGAAGGAAAAAGAGAGAGAAAGTAAGAGAGAGAAAGTAAGAGAGAGAAAGTAAGAGAGAGAAATTAAGAGACAGAAAGTAAGAGAGAGAGAAAATAAGAGAGAGAAAGTAAGATAAAGAGAGTGAGAGAGAAATAGAAAACGAAAGAGGAATAGAAAGAGAAAGAAAGAAAAAGAGAGCGAAAGAGAAAGATAAAGAGAGGGAGGGAAAGAGAGAGAGAAAAAGAGATAAGGAGAAATATAAATAGAGAGAAAGAGAACGAAAAATAGAAAAAGAAAGAGAAAGATAGTGAAAGAAAGAGATAAAGGAAGGGAGAGAAAGACAGGGAAAGAAAGATAAACAGGGGGAAAGAGAGGGAAAGAGAGGGAAGAGAGAGAGGGAAAGTAGGAGAAAGACAGGGAAAGAGAGGGAAAGAGAGGGAAAGAGAGGGAATGAGAGGGAAAGAGAGGGAAAGAGAGGGAAAGAGAGGGAAAGAGAGCGAAAGAGAGGGAAAGAGAGGGAAAAGGAGGACAAGAGAGGTAAAAATATGAAAAGAGAGGTAAAAATAAGAAAAGAGAGGGAAAGAGAGAGAGAGAGAGAAAGAGAGAGAAAGAGAAAACGAAAGACAAAGACAGAGAGAAAGGGAGAGAAATTTTTTTTTTTTTTTTTTTTTGGAAATCAAAATTGATTCCTTATACACAAACTTATTTTCTTATTCGAATAACAAAAGAGTGCACCATTGTGAGTGCGTTATGAATTATTTAATTTTAAAATTGGTTAGAGTTGATCAAAAAGTTTCAGGGGTTTTTCGATTTCAAGATAACTTCTTGAAGCACCTCAATAAGGAATAAAAGTTTATTAAAATAATTAAACAAAAAGTCTTAAGTAAAACGCCTTTCGAGATAACAAGATTTGATCAAACAAGTTTTTATTTTTTTTTTTCATAGTTCGAGAAAGAAGTTCTTCTATTGTTGTCGTTTGTAACTGAATTCTTCAAATTTCTAAGACAATGTGAGCGCCCCTTAAATGTGTGGATCTATCACAATCATCATGCAAATCTCACTTTATAAGCTTAACTGTTCGCCTTTGAATAGAAGCACCTAAAATTCAATGCAGAAACCGAACGGAAATAGCTTTCATAGAAGCTTCTACCTTCACATATGCTATACTATCTAAATTGGAAGTTCCTATAGGAACCCAAGCAGCAACTATACGAGTACGTTTGTTATTAACTATTTTAATTACTTCCGAAGACACTATCTCACTACATTTTCTGTTTTTCGAAACCATATTAACAAACAAAAAACCAAAAAAAAAAATATGCATGCCAGCGAGAGTATCATACAAACATATATATACATATGTATATATGTACATATATATATATATATATATATATATCATATATCTTTATGCTGATTCTATTTTGAAAGTTGCTAAAAATATTATTTAAATATTTGCAGACATGAATTCAGCCGGCATAACAAAGCTACACGTGCCATAAATATGGAGATAAAAATAAGACTAAAAATAGCAATATAAACTTAGTATAATAATCTGTCAATCATAAATGTAGAGCCAGTTATTTACGCATTAACATTCTTTCGACTCGACCAGATATAGTGTGCTGACTCCGCGTCTAATGCTGCTGGTGCTGGCGCGGCACTTGGCACTTTCCGCGCCAGCATTGACAAACAAACATATGTTCATGCGATCACTCAAATTTAGACAAGTTTTTCAAAATAAGCAACTCTATAAATACACTTAATATAATATCAAAATATGTATTATAATTTTAATCAAAAGAGTTGAAATACTTATGTTGGATTGTCGCTTTAGTTTCTTAATTGCGCGCTCAATATCTGGCAAGTCATGCTCCTCATGCCGCATGTGGCAATCTAGCAATCCAACAATCCAGCAATCCAGCAATCGAACGATCAAACATTCAAGCATAGCGTCAAGCAGTTGGAAAACAACACAAATAAAAACAAGTAAGGGTGTTATAGTCAGGCGAGCCTAACAATAGAATACCCGACACAGACACATAATTTTTAATATCAAGAGGTGTTTAAGGGCATAAGGAGCCCCATATACCGACTTTTGTTAAATTTCTAAATGAAAACCGCCCTTTTGCCACGCCCACTTTTCAATTTTTTTTGGAATTCTAATCGGACCCTTATATATACGCTCAAATTCTAAGTTTCATTGAAATATTTCAATAAAGTCTGATTTTGAGGCATTTTTGGGATTTTTGTGACAGACCCTAGTACTAGAGGTACCCTTAATAATGGTCCGATCGAAAAATTTTTTGGGAAGGACGTTACTGGCTGTCAAGGAAGTATACGTGCCAATTTTTGTTCAAGTCCCCTTGGTATTTCGGGAGTAGGAGACAATTTTTGAAAAACGCCCTTATGCCACGCCCACTTTTCCAATTTTTTTAAATCGTATTACTTGCCTTTAAACATGTTCGAATATCAAATTTCATCAAAATATCTTAAAAAACTTCGATTTTAGAGCAGATTTTGTGATTTTCGTAATAGACCCTCGTACTGGAGGTACCCCTAAAAATGGTCCGATCAGGTCCATTCTCGAACTTGTTCTTACTCATGTTCCCGTGAGCACGCATACCAAATTTTGTCAAGATAGCTCAACTCCTTCGATAAGATAACTGTATACAAACAGACAGACAGACAGACGGACGGAAAGACAGACAGACGGACAGACAGACGGACAGACAGACGGACAGACAGACGGACATGTCTAAATCGAATCTCCTGGTGACGCTGACCATTTCTTTATACATTTTGTATGGTCTATCTCGACTGGTTCTGGGTGTTACACACAACCCAACAAACGAAATATACCCTCGACACAGAGTGTGTCGGGTATAACAAGTGAGAAAGCTAAAGTCGGTCAAGCCCGACTTTGAAATACCCAGCGTCCCGACATTATGAGCGCACTATGTTTTGCTTCTCTATTTGTGGGCGTGGCAGTGGGGGGGGCCACATAAATTATTTCCCTACACCTTTCATTCGCCTTGATCAACCTATATGGCGAATTTGAAGCTTCTACGCCTTTTACTTCACATGTTAAGATAAATCCTTATTTGTGGGCGTGGCTCGAGGAGGGCGGCGAACATTTTTTTCCAGGATATGTCCCTTTTTGTAGTTTACCAGTACACCAAATATCAATGGAATGTGTTGAGTGGTTCGCAAGTTAAAAGCATTTTACTGAAAACACAATAAATTCATTTGTGGGCGTATGTCTCCCATTTTTACTTAGGATCACACTCGGACCTTGATATACATGTGCACCAAATTTCGACTTCATTGGTTCAGCCGTTTCGGAGGAGATCCGACCATGGACGGACGGACGGACGGACAGACGGACATGTCAAAATCGATTCAGTTTTTGATCCTGATCATTTCTATATATATTTGTCTATATCTCCGGAGCTTAATTCTCCCTGTTACAAGATTCGCACAAAACTAATATACCCCGCTTACGCTGGGTATAAAAAGCGAAGCAAAACGCCGAGTCAGAATGACGACACAGACAGACATTTATGTAAACAGACCGACAGACCGACCGACAGACAAAGCGACAGCATGTCAGGTTGAGCTATGAACAAAGGGACAAATACGTTCGTACTATCTACTGATAGTCATGCTGGCAGTCGCCGAAAAGCACAGAGAAACGTAGATAGATAGAGAGAGAGAGAGAGAGAGAGAGAGAGAGACGAATCAGCAACAACAAAACCAAATACAACTAAATAGAGAGGACCAGCTGCAGATATCCATCAGAACACCACTCGAACCAATTTTGACGCACCCCTCCACAGAGCAGCGCAGCGGACCGAACGTTTTGTATCCAATTGGATCGAAATTTATCCGCAGATATTCGTACCTACCAAACGCACATGTAAGATCCCTCGAAGATATGCTCGTAACTACGACATGACGAATTATTGTTTATGCGAGCGCAATTAAATAAAACGAAGGAAAGCCAAGGAACGATTCAAAATGCGAAAAAAGCAACGAAAAACGAAAAGCAGAAAAGAATAACAAATAAACAAATAAAAACGAAAAATACTTTTGGTATTACGAACTGCATGCACCTCAGAACGTCTGTGGGCTACACTGAGCGAAAAATTCTACAATCTTTAACATTATTTCAGAGAGTAAAGAGAGACCGAGAGAGAGAAAAGAGAGACGAAGAGAGAGAGAGAGAGCGAAAGAGAGAGAGAGCGAAAGAGAGAGAGAGCGAAAGAGAGAGAGAGCGAAAGAGAGAGAGAGCGAAAGAGAGAGAGAGCGAAGAGAGAGAGAGCGAGAGAGAGAGAGAGAAAGAGAGAGATAGAGAAAGAGGGAGATAGAGAAAGAGAAAGAGAGAGAGAAAAGAGAGAGAGAGAGAGAAAGAGAGAGAGAGAGGAGAGAGATCCTCGCCGATTGTGCTGCTTGAATCTGTCAGTAGGAAGATGAAACGAAAAAAAAAAAACACTGGAAAACTTTCTTCAAATAATTGGAATAATAATTTTCCTCGGTGTGTTTTAATTGTGTTTAAGGGGCTCTCTCCAGCAAGGATGATGGATTATAAGGTTACGACAATCAGAGTTCAAAATTTGATTCTTCTGCGCATGCACACTTGCGACGTGGCATTAAAAGTGTTCTGATGGGTTGAAATTATTGCAAAATTTTTGACAGATGAAAATTTCCAAGACAAAAAATTTAAATTCAAGAATTTATGTGTTTACAGCGATGCCACTGACTTTCGAAAAACATACTACCTATTTGAAACTTTCACAAAACCTGGTTTATATATGTATACATACATACTAACATGGTCCTTAAAGTACGATATTTGTGTGAAATGACCAATTTAAAAAAAAAAAAAAATATTTAATAACTTGAATAAATAGTAGAACTGAAAAAATTTCAACAAAATATTATTAAAAATTTACACAACTTTGTGGCAGCACCAACAAAAACGTCACAAGTGCTCGAATAAAAGTAAAATCTGCGCATGTCGTAATCTTATATTCTACCATTCCTGCTCTCCAGTTCTGTCTGAAATGAAACAGAAATGAAAAACTTTATTTTAAAAAAGCACTTGAGAATATTTTTTATTCATTTCTGAAGGGCTTTTTTTTTTCTTTATATGAAGTTTTTCAATTCCGACAGAGCTGGAGAGATCCCATTATTTATGAAAACTTTATCCAGCGTATTAGTAAATATGGAAGAAAAGTTCTAAATTTTTTCCAGTGTATTTTTATATATTTATATAAGTTTATATATTTATATTATTGTTACGCTTGGTTACTCTAATCCACTCCGAGCTACATCATGCATTGCGTTAACGCAAATATCTATAATTTTCTTTATTGAGGGAAGTTAAGAAAGAAGATAAAACAACAATAATAAAATAAGAAATATAAAAAAAAGTACTATTGCAAGTACGAACAAAAATAACAAAGAAAAATATAAATAATAATAAATAAGCAAAATAATTTCAGCCTCGGAAAAAAACAGTAGGTATTATTTAAAATAAAACTTTATGTCGAACATAATCTGGAGCAAATACTTAAGTTAGTCATGAAGAAACAGAAATGACTTATTTAACAAGCTTGAGATATTATTACCCAGTTTCGGAAGAGTATTTTTGTTTTGAGCGGATCTTTGAACGGAAATCATTAAGATCCGCTTATCATATGAACTTATTTTTAAGTAAGTATGTATGTATATTTTTGTACCAGTATTCAAATAGATAAGATATGAAATATTATGATTATGACTTTTCTGTAATCCATCGCTTTGCATTGCGTTCCATGAACTATTTCTATTGAGAGTAGAAGAAGATAAAAGCCACAACATGGATGAAATATAAAAAATAATGTCTATTGCTCGAATTCAGTAATGGCAGAAATTCTATTAAAGATATGGGAAATAAAGGCTGCGAAAAAAAGTTGGTTTATTCTAGCCGGGAATAAACCGATATTAGCTGCCTTATTGTTAGATTAAGAAATTTTTTTATTCCATATTACATGTGTATCTCTCTTGTCCTTGCGGACACTCCTCTTGAAGCGGAATGCTTTGGAGCAATGCTTTCAGTATGATACTTTCTTCTCATAGTAGTATTACTCATTTTCGGACACCTCTTTTAAAGAAGATAGAACAATATTTTTATGTCCAGTAGGTTGTCCGAACTTAAGACAGAGTAAGCACTGTATGTAAAAATCATGTTTTATGGTATTTCTTAGACCAAATTTTTGATATGAATGTAGGCTGCAATGTTCGGTTATATTCTAGCCGATGTACCGATGTGCTGCTAATTGTTGATCTCAAATTTTTTTCGCAGTATACAGTGTACTCTCACAATATGCGGACACTTTGCTATAAATGCGATCAATTGAGCAAATGCTTTTAATATTTTTTTTGTCTCGATATGCAGTTTTCTGTAAGAAACCGAACACCTATGAAATTAACGACTTATTTTTACAGATCCAGTAGCTATCCGCTTAAGACAGAGTACACTGTATGTACATGTTTATGGTATTTTAGACAATATTCTTTGCCTATAATTTCAAGATGCAGATGTCGAACCTGCATTTTCGATGGCGCTAAATACGAATCTTAAATTGTGCCGATTTAGTAGCAAGGGTGCCGAAATATATGTACAGCACTCCCCGGGTATAAGCACCGTGCAATATGTATGAAAAATAGTGCTTATAAGCGGGGCTTCTTGTATGAAATTTTAAGGCAAATGACACAATTTCGCTTGAATATAAGCGGAGAATGCTTATATCCGGGGTGCATATACCGGGGGAATACTGTTTCATGTTTTAGTGTTAAGTAAAATAGCACCTCTGGGACTGACCCAGAGGCTGTGGGACTGTACAATCGATTTCTGCCGCACGTACTCCTCATAGAATATGCTTGTATATTGTATATAGAGGCAATGAAGGCCCACAAAGCCACATGCCAATTAGAATAACTATGTTGTATGGTACCTATGTGAGTGAAAGGGGGAGGGTTAACAGCCGCAGTGAAGATTGTTTTTTCGCGACCCTGGGCCTAATTCAGACAATTTTATTGGGTGTGAACATTTTTCTCGGCCAAAATGAAAACGAAAGTTGTTGGCAATACTGTACGATGGTATGTGTTTCCTGTTTTCAAATAAAGCAATTAATATGGATACAAGACTTTTGGCTGGCACTGTATTCAGCAGAGGGAAACACACTGTCTTTGGGCTTATCATTGACTCTACGTTTTGCTATGCTCTGTTCCTTTTGGGGCAGTAATGTAAAAAAAAAAAAAAAAAAAAAAAAAACTTGAAAAAGAATAAAAAAGTAATAAAGAAAATAACCAAAAAATAAATAAATAAAATCTAATTTGTGCAACAAAACGTACAACAAAAAATAACTTAAATAAATAAAAAAAAAAAAATATCAGCAGCAGTAACAACAACAACAACATAACGAGCATAAGGAAAACACAAGGAATCGGCAAAATTGAATTCACGCAAAGAAATAACAAAAATTATGGCGACAACAACAAAAACGACAGTTTAAGAAAAAGACCGAAAAATACATTCGGAATGTTGCGTGGCCCCCCCGCAGGAAATGCCCAAGAGACTATCGATGGCCGAATTGACAGGAATATGGGGGCATAGAGGAAGAGTCCTTAAACAATCATGTTCAAGAGATTGTCGAGAGAGGGTGAGATTTGATCATTGTCTGTCTAATTTCCTCTTGGGTCGTTCCCATATTGTTTTGTTTGTGCGTCTGTCACTCACACACACACACACACACACAGGCACACATTCACAGCTTGCAACCGCAGTAACATCATGAACAAAATGCGCAAAGGCCATAAAATATAAAAAAGAAGAAAAAAAAAGAATAAAATTAAATAAATAAGGAAGGAAATGAAATGAAAATGAAAGAAAAACAATTTCATAATTTGTTATTATTTCTGTAATTTCTTGTTGTTGTTGTTGTTTTTGTTATTATTATTATTATTATTCTTCGTGTACAAGCATTTATGTTTATGTATTTAATGCGAAAGAATCGGGGTCGAAGCCGAGCTTGCTGATGTGTGAACGAATATAAATATGTATATGCACACACACGCACACATACATGCATACATTACACATCATTAATGGAAGATGATGCGAATTGAAAGGGAGATACCAAGTCAAAGGTCGCAAGAGTTTGCGTTTACATTTATATGTACCTACATACCTACATAGTCGTACATACATATGTACATAGATATTTACATGGGCATGTGAATGCACGCACCAGAGTCATCGCGACTCCCTTCGAAATTCGAACCTCTCAAGTAAAAAAATACAGATACCTATTGAATTTGCTGACCAGATCAATAAGGAGCCAACATAATCTACAACTCTCATTCAAATCTTTGAATTCTTAGCCCACATTAAAAGGACAAAAATCTTCTTCCCGCAGCAACTGGTCACTTTATTTAGCCCGAAGAATCGATAAAAACCAAAAAAAACAAAGCAAAAAAAAATATACAGTGTACTCTCTACACTGAAAAACTGGCTACGAAAAATTCCAATTAATGGCGTTTGTTAAACTCGATTCATCGGTTTTGTAATTGCCCCAATTAAAAATTTCAAACAAATCACGAAATTCGGGAAAAGTTCGTAATGTTAAATATTGAACAAAAATTTGATTAATTATTTTGTTGTATCAAATACCAAAAGTATTAGCACTTAACAAAACATTTGCTTGAAATTTTTGTTATATTGACGAAACTTTTGTTTCCAATTTTTGAAAGTGCATAAAAATATTTTTCTAAAATTCTCATTAGCTTTATAAAAATATTTAATCAAATATTAGCTCACATATGTTTATGATGTTAAAATGTATAATTATCTTCCGTAAACTGACTTTGAAGGCTCAATTTTTTTTATTATGGAACATGTAGATGAGGCATTTTTTCCTTTTTTATTTATTTAAAATAATTGGTTGATTTTTATTAATACTTTTAGTTGTTGATATTACAAATCGTTGTTTGAAAATTTTTATTGAGTGTTAATACTTCGAGTAATTGTCCCAATTAAACGATTTGTTAATATAACAAAAAGTGTGATAGGCTGAGTTTTAACAACGAATTTGTTATATTGATTAAAAAATTGTTTGTCTTTACGCACAAAAGTCTTTCTGTGTATTGAGCGGACACCTAAGGGTCCGAAGAATATGTCCGCTTAACAGAGGTGTCCGCTTAAGTGGAAAATATTCAAGAAGCACGAATACTAGAGCATTCGCACAAGTGTCCGTAAGGAAAGAGTCGACTGTACAGTATTCCCCGAACATAAGTACCATGCAATATGCAAGAGAAATAGTGCTTATAAGCGAGGAGTGCTTATAAGCGGGGCTCTTCTTATATGAAAATTTAAGACAAATGAAACAATTTCGCGTGAATATAAGCGGAGAATGCTTATATCCGGGGTGCATATATCCGGGGAATTCTGTAAATAAAAGCAAAAAAATGTAAGTAGAAAAAAGAAAATATGCGAATAGAAAAAAAAAGGGGGAGAGAGAAAGAAATTCTGACTTTCCCTCATCTTCCATTACATTCCAATTGAAATTCATTCGCGATTCGACGATTCGTCTCTAATAAAATACATACATTTCGATTGCGGTTATAGTCCCGAATGAATTTCGTCTCGAATTGCTTTGAGTCGTTGAGTCGTTGATTTTTTGTGTTTTAATGCGCCTAAAAGTTTGCTGGAGAAACATGACCGAAGAAAACACAAGTCAAGGAACAAGTGTTCTTCGTGTGTTTAAGTGGCGCTAAATAAAGAGAAGTGTCAACGGCAAGAGAAATCTCCAAAACGCGACGGAATATTGAGAAGCGTACAGAGGGAGGCATTAAAACGTAAATACACTAAAAGAAGAAATTGGCAGATACACACGAGCACGCACACACACACACACACGCTCCCATACATTGGAAACATTTTCATACTACCACACGTACGCTTATAATTAGATAAACGCAGAGCTTTCAACAATCCGCTCGAATCGAACCGACGGGCGATGGCAAAGACGCAGACGACCACGAAGCAGGAAACCAAGACAACGGAGACGACGACGCCGACGCCAATGACGATGACGATGAAGATGACGATGAAGATGAAGAGACAGACAGAGAGCTAGTCATGCAAGAAAGAAAGCCGAAGAGCATAATTTTAAGGCGAAGATTCGCCGCTGCCGCCACCAGCTTCACCCATCCACATCCATTAAGCGTTTTCTTTCGAAGCTTTTGTGAATGGAAATCGGAAGAACGATGCGAACGAACGCTATTCGCTTGCATTCGTCAGAGATGAAAGAGCCGCCGCACACACGAGTGTAGGTGACGCGGCGACACGTTCTTCTTCGGCAGAAACTTTTTGGAAATTTACGCTACGACGTCACAGGATCCCAGCATTACAGAGCAAGCGGATACGATACGCTATCGTTTGATTTTCCTCAGGATTTTTCATTCTTTTCGCCACTTACTTTCAGAGACGATTCAGTGCACAGCACGAATGTGCTTTGCGTGTGCGTGTGTGTGAGTAATGCACAAAGTTCTGCGTCTAATGACGCGCGTTCTTTCGTCTTGCAATTGTTATTGAGACTGAATTGACCGGCGGAAACATTTCATTCTCATTCCCCCGGGGATCTCTATCGATGCATAATTCTTAAGTTGAAAAGTCGTTGGTCTTTAGGGGAATTTTCAAACAAAAATTGAAGCATACTTTACGGGAAAAACGTAAGAAAGACTTTTTGGAAGGCTGAACGGATTGAAGGAAAAAAAACGACGACAACAAGAACAAAAAACAAAAAGAAAAAAAGCAAGCAAAAAGTCGAATAACTTGAAATGAACAAAAGAGTTTAAGTCGTCTTAAGAATTACGCGAGAAAAAACTTCAAAAAAAAGAATTTCTTTTTTCTTTCTACCTTTTTTCAATTCGCAACAAAAGCTTCAACGTACAATGCAATGCGAGCGAGCGAGCGAGCTGTGCAGGAGTATAAAATGCATTCTAAGAAAATAATCCTTTTCATCACGTCCTTATTATTACTTATTGCCTTCTTCCGGCATAGAAGGAAACATTTGTCGAGATGAAATCGAGTTTGTGCTTTTCATTTCCGTCCTCTTCTTCTCTCTCTCCCTCTCTCCCTCTCTATCTCTCTCTCTCTCTTTCTCTCTCTCTCTCTCTCCCTCTCCCACTCCCTGTCCCTCTCTCCCTCTGTCTATCTGCTTTCTACGCGTTGTTTATTTTCTTTTCAATTTTTATTATTCTTATGGTTTTTGTTGTTGTTTTAGTTATTTTTAATTCAATTTTAATAAACTACACAATAAGATGAGCAACAAACGAAGAAAATATGAAGAAAAGAAGAAGATCTAATGAAAAAAGGAACGCACCAAGTCCACCGACGACCGACGACCGACGAGCGAGGACCGACGACGTGACAAGAGCATGATGGGAGCGCGCACAGTGGTTGAAAGCAGTGCGAGTTATACACAGATTTTGACGAATAGGGGCGGAAGGCAGATGAAATGCAGCATGCCTTAGGTCGGGGTTAATTATTAACAGCTGCAAAGTTAATTGAAATTGTTTTATAAATCTACGCCCTCAGCTATTTCAGGCATTACTCGGCGTCGCTGCGAACGATTCTCGGCGAAATCAAAAGCAAAAAAAAAAAAAAAAATAAAATAAAATAAAATAAAGAAAAAAGAATCAAAAGAAAAAAATAAATAGAAAAAAAGAAGAGAATAATTATAATGGAACTCGCTTTTGCCCCATAAGAACTTGTGTCGAAATTAAATAAACATTTTCAAAGCGGTCGGTGAGTACAATTTTTTTCGTGCCACCACTGTGCTTTCAACTTTTGCGCAATTCTTATTAAAAAGTATCAAATAAGGGCGTTATAGACTGTCACATTAAAACAAACAAAAACAATTTTGATAGCAGTTGCTTCGAATCTACCCACCCAACATTTGGAAGACTGTTTTATGAGAAGATTTATATACGAGGAGTCTTTTTCGATCCCCCTTCATGATTAGAAAATGATTGATCACATGCATGATTAAAAGAAGACTCGAAAACGACTCTCCAATATGTTTCAAAAGCGAGTCGTATTTCAAAAACCCAGATGAGTCGTTTTCGAGCCATCTTGATGATTGAAAAGTGATCGATCACATGCACGATTAAAAGAAGACTCGAAAACGACTCTCCAATATGTTTGAAATGCGAGTCGTATTCAAATTACAAGAACAAAATATTGAGCAATCGCCAATTAATCACGTATGGGATAGAAATATGATCATTCAAATTGTTGCTATCTTATATTTCACTCAATATTTTACTCAAAATTCAATTGAATGGACTTTAACTTAAGGGGAACTTCTGGTCTAGAATTTTTTGAAAATTGATTTTTTTTTATATATATTTCGGAAGAATAGACTTTTAAGAATATGCTGGCAAAGTTTCGTGAAGATATTGACAATATTTGTTTTGCTACAGCCTTTTTAGAAGGTGGAGACAGCAGGCAGCGCGCTTGATCAAAGCAACTTTGAACGCGTTTATCTCAAAACTACTTTTTTTGACCTGGTGTGAATGAAAACAAAAAAACCATCGAACCGATTTGGCTGGAATTTTTATGTTATTCATAACATCAATGGCTATGGCCCGAACTAGAATCGAATTTTTATTTCAAGAACTTCATATTTTTTCATCAAAAAAATGGTCAAAAAAAGGGGAGTTTTTGATGGTTGAAATAAAAAATTGCGCCATTTTGTCAATTAAAAAAAAATTTTTTTTATTCTAGTTCCTGCCATAGCCGCATTCATTCTGATTAATAACATATTTTTGTTTTTTTTTTTTCCCCGATAACCAGAACTGCCAAAATCTTTCACACCACGGAGGTACTTTTTCAAAGAGGGTCCACTTCAACGCCATTTTTAAAATACAAAAAAAAAAAAAAAAAATTACAACATTTTTTATTTTTTGTCAATAAAGAATATAATAAGCCTGCATACTTAGAAAATCGTTTTTTATTTGGCTTAATACCAAAAAAAAATCATGAAAATACCCTAAATTTTCGTGCTCTAGACCAGAAGGTCCCCTTAAAAGTTTTAAACGAAAAATTTCCATGAGTCGTAGAGGACTCCAAAATGACAGCAAATATTTATGAGTCGTAGAAGACTCGAAAATAGTAACAAATATGAATCGCAAATGATATCAAATATGACTCCCTAAGAAGAGTCGCGGCTAGGGTTACAATTTCTCCCGACAAAAGTATCATTTTTGATCAGAAAACGAGCGCATATTTGATCTTTTTAATCAGAAAAGCGACTCGAAAGAGACTAGGTTTTGATAAAAAATTTCGAAAAATGCTAGCTGGGTAGGCTGGCTATGTCAGTTGGGGGACTTTTTTTTTTTTTGTATTGGGGTCTAGAATATATTCCCTATCAGAATTAATACAATCTGATAGAACAAAAACATGTTTTCCAAAGTTGACAATCAAACAGCTTCGAGATTGATTGATTAATAAAATATTAAATCCGCATGAATTCGATCTCCCCGTGGATAGCGTGTGCGCTTAGCAATCCGAAAGCTCGAGATCGAATCCCTGCACGGGCGCAAAAAAAAAAAACGGTGCAAAGAAATGAGGCAATTCGATGGAAGCAAGTAAGCACTCAAGGAGGAGAAAATAAAATGCCAGCTGAAAAAAAAAACCGTTTTCCATACTGGCTTCAAGAAATGTGTCATCAACACGTGCTTTTTCGAAAATTCCTATGAGTTCGATTTGGTTGAAAGATCTTCGTGTAAGGTTTTCAAATGCTTTGTTATTAACTATGTCTGTGGCAATATGGAAGAGTAGCCTAAGTCGACATAAGCGAGAAATGAGTTATAAGGAAGTTAGGGCGCTCAATCCATTTTCATAAGCCATGATTTTGTACGAATCGCATTTGGCAAGTAACGCGCTTTTAACAATAAATTTTCTTTTTCTTGCAAAGTGTGGTTGATCAAAAAGCAATTTTCGGCAAGCAAAATTGCTCTTGATAGAAAGGACGTAAAAGGTCTTTACTAGCCAAGTGGGGAAGCCCCTTTAGACACATTCTATGTGCAATTAATTTTGATCACATATGCCGAATTATCATATTAAGTGAGAGTTAAGGGGGTCTTCTCATTGAAAACCCGTTTTTTGGACCCGTTTTAAAAAAATTCTTATTTGAAAACGCAAAGAATAATTGAAAACTTTTTTTATTTATTGTATTACAAAAGGTTCAAAGTAAATAAAAAAAATTTTTTTGCCTCGATACGTGGGCTGTTCAAAAAGTAATGAGACTTCAAAGTTGGTGATGAAAAAAAAGGTGTCGTCACGGCGGCCACGATTCCGGGTCTCCGGAGCGTCCGAAATGAAAAAAAAAAATGGGGTTATAATCAGTATATATGTAATTCTCGGGTGAACCTCAAGCTTATTTTGTGATTTTTTTTGACAAAATGGCGGCCATTCAAAAAAAAATTTCAATTTCGGGCTTTTTTTTTGTAGTTTAGTGTAAAAAAAAAAATAGTAAAAAAATTTTTAAAATTATGGTCGAGGTTCACCCGAGAATGGTGACAATTCTGCGTCGATTCCACTTTGTTTCATGAAAATCGGTTCAGTTGAACTGGAGATATCATGGCCGCCAGTTGGAAAAACGTGGTTTCGAGATAAACGCGTTTAAAGTTTGAAGCAACGCAAAAATTACTCGTTTTAGCGCAGATCTTGCTCGACAAAGAAGGCTATATCCTCTAAACTATTTCGAATTTCAAAAAATCCTTTTAGGGGCATATTCACAACTACCCAAGCTATAAATAAATGTAAAAAAAAAAAAAATCGAAAAAAAAAGTTGCTCAATGAGAAGACCCCCTTAATTGAAAATTTACATATTGATAAAGCGCTCAAGTAGAGAAATTTTAATATCTCAGAACTAGAAGTATCGACTTAAGCTACTCTTCCATATTGCCATAGATTTATTAAAAAAAAAAAAAAAAAAAACGACGGGATTTGAACTCGCCGACATCGAATCACACTATTCACTCAGGAACGAGAGGCAAAGACTCGAACGTCCTATTTTTTTATATTTTTTTTTTTATTAAAGAATATCTTCTGCGAGGATTTACTTATATAAATTTTATTGAATAGGTTGCTTTCAAATATCAACGAGTCACCTTCTTACTATTGAAAGGGTTTCTTCATATTTTAATGGGTTATCTAATAAATAAATCGCAAATGGAATTATCGCAAAAAATTAAGAGCGCCCTCTTCTGAGAGAAAAACTATAGAGAAATCTTCTAAGCGGTGTCCTCATTTATACGGGGGGCTTTTTTTTGGTGTTTTTTGTCTCTGTGTAGTTTCGAATTACTTTGAAATCGGTCAAAAGAAACTAAAATAAAATCAATTTGTCGTAACCAAATTTTTAGCTAATTTAAAAGATATGCAGATTCGGACATTGAACTTCTTTGTCATGTTAAAAAATTCGTTTTCTCCATAGGCAAAAAATCAGAGTTTACACGAATTGTCATTCCCAATGAATCAGTTGTTCAATTAAGATTGAAAATTTGTTGAAATTCCTATAGGGTTCTGTAGAATATTGTATCTGAAAAAGTCCAGCATTTAAGGAGAATTCTGGGTTTTGGTTAAGATCCCGCTGCCATGTGAAGGTATACGGCGTCAGACACACCGAATGACAAGCAATATGTACGTAAGTATATACATGTAGTTGTAGATGTTGGTTGCACTCCGACCTAGCGCGGACGCAATTCAACCGCAGCACAAAGTGAATCGTGCATTAAAATGGAAAAACCATTATAAGAGTATTAAATTTTAAATGAAAATTTTTTGTGTAATTTCGCATTAAATAAAAAATTGAATTCATTCGAATGCAGTAACACTCCACGCGATCCAAAGTGCAATTGCAAATGCGAATGCGATTTCGACTTCGAATTTGACTTCGATTTCGATTCGGCGTCAGAGCCGAAGCCGTCAAGGGGCCCTAACTGACGGCACAGTGTTTTCAGTGCTCTTGACAGCTATACGGAATTATGCATATAAATCGCTGCCCCTACCTGTTACCTTGTCGCACGTCCCTCGGCCCTCGGCCCACGACCCACTTTGCGCTTTCCGCAGCTATTACGCTGCGTTCGCTTCTCTCTCTTTGTCTTGGCGACGCTGGTATTTGCAAATGAAAAAATTACTTAAGTAAATAGACCTCAAAAGTATAAATAAATAAATAAATACCATTCACAATATATGTATATGGAAAACGATGCAACATTGTCTTCGGAGAAGGTAAGTCGACCTTTTCACGTACAGCGATTGCGGCTGCGATTTTGCACCGAAGAAAAACACAAAAACAACAAGAAAAAAAGGCGAAGCGAAACGAAATATTTACAGTCGAGTTCACACGAATAGCAGCAACAACGGCAGCGTGTTGTGTGCCTGTGCGTGTGTGTGTGTGTGTGTTCTTTGGGACTTCGGTTGGGTTCTGAGCAAATATTTTAAGTTCATGACTCGAAATGTCTCGAAATTGTGAAAAAAAATTTTATAAAAAAAATTTTTGTTTCAATAAAAAAAAAAAAATTTTAAAAAAATTAATAATAACAATAAATTTGAAAAATAAACGCGTGCAGTACTTAACGATAATGACAAAATTAGAAAATCAGCTAGTCGCACGAATACGCACGGACTTATGCAAATATTTGATTGCTTTGCACACGTCCATTTCTGAAGGCAAGAAAATTGCCTGCAATTCGAAGAAACACGCACGCAGACACACACACACACACACAGAGAGACTCGCACACACAACTGCAAAGCAACATAACGAATAAATTAATAATAGAAAATTCCTCTCACGATTGCGAAGGATCTTCGCCCTGCGGCCACATTGGCGGACGAGGACTATGCATTTTGCTACGAGCAACGGGCGACGGGCCTCGGAAAATCATTTAGAGAGGAAAATGTGAAAGGAAATGTGGAGCTGTGGCTCTTTTACTCACCCGTTCCTCCTCGCGGATCATTTCGGCGATTTCGGGCTTGATTTCCATGTCGTCGTGATGGGCCAGGGCGCTCGTCGCGTCGTTGCGGCTGCTGCTTCCGGCGCCGGGGTCGGCGCCTGTACGGCCAGCACTGCTGCCGGTGGCTGCCAGGGACGCGCTCAGAGCTGTAGCCATGGCAGCATGCGAATGCGCCGCGGCATGCAGCTGATGTTGCGCCGCCAATTGATGAGCGGCGGCGGCAGCTGCGGCCTGACGCTGATGATGTTGATGGGCGTGATGTGCCGCAGCTGCGGCCGCCGCTGCCATTGTGCTCGTATGCGTATGCGAGTGCGACGACAGATGGTGCATGCTGCTGCTATTGCTGACGGTGCCACTGCCCGCTGGTATTGGCGACGGCAGCGACCCATCGGTGCTGTGGGTCGATGGCGGCAAAGGCGGCGAACGGAAAGATCCGCTCGCTGCGTGCGCTCTCGTGTCGGTGTGCTCCAGTGCTGCGGCCACACCATTCGATTCGCCACTTGTATTCGGCGATGCAAACGGATTCCGGACGATGGTTGATGCGGCCTGCGCATGCTGTTGCTGCTGCTGCTGCTGCGGTAGATGTTGTTGTTGCTGCTGTTGTTGCTGTTGCTGCTTCTGAGCTAATGGAGTTAGACGGTCGTCGGAGCCATCAATTTGGTTTCTTGCATGTGTATTTGTCATTGAGGGCATGGCCGATGCCTCACGATGCATTGCTGCTTCGACATCGGGCGTAGCATTCCGACGTCCTGGCTGTACGATCGGTGGTGTCTCGGTGTTGCGGCTGATGCGCTGTGCAGCCAGCGCGAAACGTTCTGAATTGGAGTCGACGGCGTCCATAAGTGAACCGTCGCGCGATCGCTTTCGTTGATGGCGTGCTCCCAAATTCAGATTTAAATTCAGATCGAGAGCCGATGGCATGTGATCGAATGCCGAGGCGAAAACTCGTGCACGTTTCGCTTTCTGGCATCCGAGATCATCGAGATCATTGTACTCGGAATGGGCGTCAGCGTCGGCGTCAGTTCGATTGTCGACGCCGGTGGTGGCATTCCGCACGAGCAGCTTATGAGCTCGATCGGCAGCGTCGTCGATCGCATCGTTGCCAATCAAATCGTCGTCGTCATCATCGTAGACAGTCATTCGCTGCTCGGGCAGAACCCGCGGCAGGGCGTCGAGCGCGCTGCTCGGGCCGCCCGAACTGACCTCGGCTAGGCCGCGTATCTTGAGCATTTCGGCGACTTTAAGCAGCGGGTTGATTTGATCCTGACTGACGTTGATCTCGCCCTTGTACATGAATTCCATGATCGCTTTCAGCTCCTGCCATCGGACGTCGCGCATTATGATGATCGGATGTCGGCAGGGATTGTCGTAGAATAGCGCCTGGAAATATGGCGAGCACGCTGAGAGGACCATCTTGTGGGCCTTGATCGATTGGCCTTCGCAGGCGAGCGTCACGTCGACGAACGACTCGTTCTGGAGCAGCTCGTCGAAGACGTTCGTCAAATTCGCTTGATAGTTATTCCAGCGCAAGCAGAACTGTTGGCTCGAGCTCGAGCTCGACGGACCCAGCCCGGCTGCGCCCGCCGGTGCAGTCTCATGGCGTGGCCTAGTGCGCGATGCTGACTTCTTGGCGCTAGCTGGCAGAAAGTCCGCCGCGCTTGTCGCGCTGCTGCTATCGAACAAAGCCGCAACATGCGGCATCACGCTGGCAATGGCAAGACGTTGAGGCGAAGCGGGCAGCGAACGCGACTTATTGAGCGGAAAGTCAGCGTGCAGATCGTCGAGATCGTCGGCTTCATCGTTGGTGCGTATGCCGACCACTTCGCTTGATGTCAGTGGTCTCGGCGGTGGCGATAAGTCATCGGTAATGCGGCCCACTTGACTTGTACTGGCTGCGATGGGCGGGATTTCCATTCCATTTGGCCTCTCGTGCAGATCGGATGACGGAGCGGGCGTGGCGGACGTGGACGTGGCGGGCGCGGCTGGAGGGGTTGCTTCAAGTATTTCGCCTTCCTCCATGGAGACATTCGGAGCCTCTGAATTGTTGGGTTCTGGTGTCGTTGGTTTCGACGTCGTTGGGGATATTCTTGCAGACGCGGATGCAGTTGCCGATGGTGTTAACGAGCAGGTCACCGATGGCGTGACACTTGGTACGCACTCGCTGGCGAGCTTTTCTGACGATAACATGAGCGATGTGCACTCAATAGACTTGAGTGTGGCGGTTTCTTCAAGCTTTTGCGCGAAATCAATGATGTCCTTTGTCATGTCCATATTCGACGTTTCTTTGGGCCTGGGTGGACACTTTTCAAAAACTTCGCAGTGGCGAGATGGCCTTATCGATTTAACGATTGCATTTTGACGGCTCCACCGGAATGATTTGGCGACTTTCTGTTTTTCTTTTATTTTATTTTTTTATTTTTATTTTTTTTTTTTTATTTCCTTTTAAGCTTTTATTAGTTCATTTAGGGTTGTTCTGTTCTTTTTTTTACTGTCCTTTTGTTTATTTTTGAAATGTTATTGTTTTTGTTTTTTCACTTTTTTTTCGATTCCTTTTTTTTATGTTGTTCGAATGTCTTTTCTTATGCTTTTAATTGTTTATGAGTGTTCGTTTTTTGGTGCCTTCTATTTGCCTTTTTTAACTTATAAATGTTCCTTGTGTGACTTATTTCTGTGAACGAAGAAAATATTCATTAATTTATTTCCAATTCTTGTATTCAGTCAACAAGAACACGCACACACGCACACACGCAGACAAACACACACAGAGGCGGTGAAGTAAAATAAAATAAGCCATTTTTTGCAAAATTATTTAAATATCACGTGCATACATATCTACATATCTACATATGTAGCTACAATCATATCTACATCAATAAGTAAATAAGTAATAAAATATGAATTAAGCACTCGTTTCGTTTCACACAGAGGAACGAATGCCGTTCGCACACGAACACCCATTGGAGCAAACTTCATTCACTCAAATTATATAAATTTTTTTATTTCATTTCGTTCTTCACTGTCATCGGTCTTCGTCGAACGTCGAAAAGAACAATCAAAAGACGAAGAAGAAGAAGAAGAATAAGGTGAAGAAAAAGAAGAGTTGTCGTTCTTGTTGATCGGAAGGCGATCTATCCGAAGAAAAAGTTTGAGGCCTTCGTTCTGATTGCTCTCAGTTGCTTCCTTCCGACAAGGAGCCACGATCACAATGATGAAGCCTTGGACTAGCAAATATTTGTAGTTTAGGCTCCAATCTTGCAAGAGAGTGAATCTTTATGATGCTCTAGGGATACTCTTGACGATGTCTTCTATGTCTATGTCTATGTCTATGTCTATGTCTATGTCTATGTCTATGTCTATGTCTATGTCTATGTCTATGTCTATGTCTATGTCTATGTCTATGTCTATGTCTATGTCTATGTCTATGTCTATGTCTATGTCTATGTCTATGTCTATGTCTATGTCTATGTCTATGTCTATGTCTATGTCTATGTCTATGTCTATGTCTATGTCTATGTCTATGTCTATGTCTATGTCTATGTCTATGTCTATGTCTATGTCTATGTCTATGTCTATGTCTATGTCTATGTCTATGTCTATGTCTATGTCTATGTCTATGTCTATGTCTATGTCTATGTCTATGTCTATGTCTATGTCTATGTCTATGTCTATGTCTATGTCTATGTCTATGTCTATGTCTATGTCTATGTCTATGTCTATGTCTATGTCTATGTCTATGTCTATGTCTATGTCTATGTCTATGTCTATGTCTATGTCTATGTCTATGTCTATGTCTATGTCTATGTCTATGTCTATGTCTATGTCTATGTCTATGTCTATGTCTATGTCTATGTCTATGTCTATGTCTATGTCTATGTCTATGTCTATGTCTATGTCTATGTCTATGTCTATGTCTATGTCTATGTCTATGTCTATGTCTATGTCTATGTCTATGTCTATGTCTATGTCTATGTCTATGTCTATGTCTATGTCTATGTCTATGTCTATGTCTATGTCTATGTCTATGTCTATGTCTATGTCTATGTCTATGTCTATGTCTATGTCTATGTCTATGTCTATGTCTATGTCTATGTCTATGTCTATGTCTATGTCTATGTCTATGTCTATGTCTATGTCTATGTCTATGTCTATGTCTATGTCTATGTCTATGTCTATGTCTATGTCTATGTCTATGTCTATGTCTATGTCTATGTCTATGTCTATGTCTATGTCTATGTCTATGTCTATGTCTATGTCTATGTCTATGTCTATGTCTATGTCTATGTCTATTTCTATGTCTATGTCTATGTCTATGTCTATGTCTATGTCTATGTCTATGTCTATGTCTATTATGTCTATGTCTATGTCTATGTCTATGTCTATGTCTATGTCTATGTCTATGTCTTATGTCTATGTCTATGTCTATGTCTATAGTCTATGGTCTATGTCTATGTCTATGTCTATGTCTATTGATCTTGCCTTGAATTGGATACAATTGGAGTTCAGTCTAGAAAGGACCTCATGGTTGAGTCATAGTAAATTTTTCTAATAAAAATTGAATTATTCCGCCGGATGTAGGCACACATGTATATGTAGCTGAATAGCTCCCAAGATGCATAGCCTATATGTAAATATGTATGCACATATTAATATATTTATCGCGAATTTTTCCTTTTGTCATTATCTTCCTTCTTCGCTTAATTTAAATTATTAATTTCTTTGTGCTCCGCCATTTATGGACTTGGTTAACTTCCCAGCTTCATCCTATCGTTTCATGCCCTATTTCTTCATTTTCTTGCCTTTCCTACCCCATTCTACTGTGTTCTAGCCGTCCCTGCACGTGTATATACATATGTACCTATGTATGTATGAAGTACAGAAATTTTAATCTATGAACAAATGTACAAAAACATAAAAAAAGATATCACAGCTGACGCAGAGTTCTCTGTACCGGGTTCCTTTACGATTCTGTGTGTGTGTGTGTGTGTATGTGCGTATGTAAGGGCTTGTGCCCCAAAAGTATCCCGCGTCTCGCAAAGAAACTGTTTGATGCTGCTGCTGCACTTGGCAAAAATGTATTAATGTGACACACATACACACGCACACACACGCACGCAACACTTGAAAGAACACTCACCGAACACCGAACATCGAGAGACGAAAACGAATGCATACGCTAATGTGTTTGTGTGTACGGCTGAGTGTGTTTATTTATTTATTTAAGCTTATTTATTATTTATATGCAGAAAGTAATAAATTACACAAGAGTGTCGGCGTAAAGTGTTTCCACTAGGCCGCCCGTTCCTCCTATGCTCCTGCATAGTCTGAAATGCCAGCAGACGCTCACAGCACACACTGCCATTCATGCAAACACCTAGACACACCATGCATATCCATACACACACACACACACACACAAATTTATATAGTATGTATGTCAGTATATGTATATACGTAAAAATGTTCGTCCGTACAAGTGTAGACCGTGAAAACTTTCTTCGCCAATTTCGCGCGTTTGTTCCGCTGTGTTCTGTGCGTGCATTTGTGTGTGCATTTGTGTGAGCGTGAGCGTGTGCGTGTGCGTTTTCGGCTCTTTAAATGTGTGTACATGTGCGTGAGCTTTCTTTGCCTCTCATTGTAAGAGTAATTCTTAAAAACTTACTTCCCTACAATCTAGACTGTTCCTTTGATTGCGAGTCTCCATTGAGGCTGACTGCACAGTGTCTAAAAACTTGATCCTGCTTCCACAAAAAAAAGAAAAAATCCTTACTTCACGTTCTATTCAATTGTATTGTACATATTCCTATCAAGGTAAAAAATATTTGCTTTGCTAAATATACCGATACGGAGGTGGGTTTTCCCCTGGGTCTGGGCGTTCTGAAGGGGCCCACAATTGTTCAGGAATTTTTGGAACCTCTTATTTATTTTTTCTTGCACTTTTTTTATCAGGGGGCCCGGAAAAAAAAACCTCTCGGCCCCAAATCTCTCTCTGCTGGCCTGTGTACGGCTAAATAAGTGTTTCTGGTAACTCTTTTTTTTTTATCACTCCAACTCTAAAACAAACCAAAAAAAAAAAAAATCAAAATAAAAAAATTTAGGCCCGCTTGCTACTGTTCTGATTAAAGTTTTCGTTCCGAAAAACAAAAAAAATTTGTATGAAAATGTTAACATTTTGAAACTATACTGTGACGATAAACTTCAACCGGATCAGAAGTAAATGGGCCATAAATAAATTAAAAAAAAAAAAAAGTAAGGCACTTCACAATGTCTTCTAAAATCCCTTTTCATTTTATCCCCAGCTAAAATGATAATTTTTCAGCTTTAGGTACTCATTTTAGTAGGGGATAAATTTTAAATGGATTTTTGAAGTCCTTGTGAATTCTCTAATTTTTCATTAATTTTTCAATTGGAGTATTCCCGTAAAAGTAAGAAGATTGAAAAATCGGAAGATTCTAAAATTTTTCATACAAAATTTCATTCATTAATTTTGGGAGCCTTTTCATGGTTTACGAGTTTTCGAGGTTCTTCGAAGCAAATGCTTTTTTAAGGGGAAAACCCTTAATGAATTGCTGTCAATGTAGTGAAGTTTCTCCCTTTTTCGTGGGAAGCCCAATTTCAAAAAACCTTGTCTCAAAAAATTTGAAAGTCCCAAAAGCATTCGGACGGATTTCGTGAGAACGCTCCGAAAGAACTTGTGGGGGCTCAGATGAAGTTTTTCGAGCGTTCTTTTGCCAGTCGAAATTTTTACTCTCAGAATTTGCAACTCAAAAATAATAAAATGGCAACAAAAAAAAAAAAAATAAAATAAAATAAAATTCCTCAGGATTATTTTCACTTTTCATCTCGCACGTTCAATCAGTCAAACACGCTCGACTCAATCACTCAACAATGGAGAATAGTTCGGTCCAATAAGTTAGCGTCACTTTTTTCACAATCTTTCAAGAGCAATTTTTGTCTTCCTCCGGCAACTGTCGACTTCTTTTAACGCGCTTGCACTTGAACGAATCGTTTTTGAGCACTTCACATACGTGCCTAGGACACTGTCCGAGGTTGATTGGGGGCTAGTGTTTTTTTTTCTTTTTCTTTTTCTTTTGATTTTTTTTTTTTTTTTTTTGGGTTTTTGTTGTGTCTTGTTTCTTGTGTTTTATGTTTTCGTTTGGCGTTATTGTTGTTGGTAGCGAAGCTTGCTTCCTGCTTCCTAGTTCCGCGGCAGCGCAGCACAATAATTAGGGAACAGGCGAAGAAAATACTGCGATTTTCTTAATTTCATTCCGAAGAAAGCAGCGTGAAAAAGTTTTTCTATCGCAGCGACTGCTCTCACGATGCTGCGTCGCGTAGCAAGGAACTTCGTTTCCTTCGGCTGCTGCCGTTGTTACTGCTGCTAGAGCTGGAGCTGGAGCTGGAGCCGGAGCTGGAGCCACACAATTGTTCGTGCGTTCGTGCTTGATATTTTTTGGTCGATGGTGTGTGTGTGTGTGTGTGCGGCGTTCTCCGGACTGCCTGCTTCGCTCCTTTTGGTCTAACAGCGCGTAAGATGCGATGCACTAACTACTGCCAGCTTCGCTGCTGACGTTACAAAGTTTTGCCTCCCGATATCATGTGCGCGTGGGAAGCAAACGATGAGGACGTTGAAGACGACAATGACGACGCTGAGGATGAGGTTGAGGCCGAAGTGTTATAAATTAATAAATTACAATTTGTAGATGACGACGACCACAACGACGGCGACGAAGGCGACGTCGAAGACGTTGATACTGATGCCGATGCCGATGCCGATGGTGATGGTGATAGTTTTGTTGATGCTGATGACGGTACCGGTGACGATGACGGGGACGTTGCATCGAGTGAAATAGAAACCCTGAAACCTCAAAGAATATCGAATGGATCAATTCCTTTGATGGATGAACAATGAATAAATAATTCAGCTGCACCAAATTTAGTTGCAACGCTTCCCGCCTTCCAGCACTTCTCCTCATTCGTGGCCATTCGTGGCCGGTCTTCATATGGCCGCTTCTGAATGACTTTAAATCGATCGCGTTAATTGATTTTTGGGCGCGAATGCGGGTCGTCGTCGTTTCGAGGTTCTTCTTTCTTTCTTCTTTTATTTTTGTTCTAATTTTCAATTACTTTTAATTAGTTCTTTCAGTTCAGTTGTTCGATTCGTCGGGAAGACACACACACACAAACACACACGCACACACATTTTTCGCCAAAATGAAATTTTCTCAGGCAGAAATACATAAGTACTTACAAAAAATTAACAAATTAAAATTATTTCAAAAAAAAATAAATAAAAATTACTTGATCAAGGAATCCTCCGAATTTCAACCAAATTCATATAACGAACACAACATTTCATTTTATTCACAATGCACTCATTCACACTCTAAAGAAGACGAAACAATAGCAAAAGCAAACTCTCAACCGTATGCACCTTACATTTCGCACTTTTTGTTGTTGTTGTTCTTGTTTTTCTCCTTTATTTTAATTTTTAAAATTTTTTATTTATTTTTTTATTTTTTTTTTTGTTTTTTTTTTGTTTGCAGTTGCGAACGTTTTGGACGTGTTCGCTTGCACAAGTGAAATCGAATTTCTGAATGAAAATATTTGTTGCGGTTCACATAGGAAACTGAGTGGAGTTAATAAATCGCTGCGAGCCGCGCTACTTCCCGGATCTCGTACTCTAACGACGGCAGTTGAATACGAACTGAAATCCGTGAATTCATTCCCGTGAATGAAAGTCGTTCGCGCGGTCTGCGTCTCTGCATGTGTGCGTTCGTGTGTCCGTTGGTTCGTGCGGTCGCTCGCCTGCAGTCGCTGCCTTGTGACTCTTTCTCTCGCTCTTTGTTTTTGTTTATTATTTCTTATTCTTTTTTTTGTTTTTTTTTTGTGTGCGTTTGTTTTTTCTGTTACTCACTTGAGCAAGTGTTTGCCAGGGAAGTTCGAAGTTCGAACGCTTACTAAAGGGCGCCCAAACTATGAGAGAATATTCATATATAAAATTATTATTTATAGGGTTCGATGGATAGATGATAGTTTCGGTAGAATTGTACAGTTTGCCTTCCTTTTTCACTTCTTTAGGTTTGCAGGCAGCTCGCGACATATTGTAAGTATATTATATCTCTAGAAATCTATTGTGAAAGCACAAATTTGCAATTTTACCAAGTCCCTATAAAGTGCACTCTCTCCTTAAGCGGACACCTCTGTTGACATATTTTTCGGTCCCGTACAGAAAATCCGTGTAAAAAAAAAAAAAAAAACGTAGAAAATATACGTGGCTTAAATGAAAAAACTGAAAATACTTTCCAGCAAAATCGGGCAAAAAAATAATACTTTCGACCTGTGGGCATCTTTAAAAGCGCGAAAATTGAAAAAAAAATTTTTTATGTTAGGGCCCATTTACTTTTTTGACGTTTGACATCAAAAAAAAAAATTTGACTTCAAAATTTAATGTGATTTTTCGATTCAAAAAACGATTTTGATGTCAAAAATTCTTACGTGTATACTTTTTGAAGATTGTCTTGACATAGATTTTGAAAAAATTGTCAAATGTGTAAATGCCCCCTATATAGTTTCGGTATAATTTGTTGTTCTCAAATTTTTTTTGGTTTTTCTAATCGCTTCAGATCCATTTTGACTGCACAGCGAATATAAAAAAACCCAGGCATAATTTTTGTATAGAGAAGCACCTTTGATTAGGGCCTTTTCCTCTCCTCAGGTCGCACCTGCTTCGGCGCAACGTAGTTTCTCAATTTTGCATTCTCCTTCGCAATTTCTGCTCTCTCAACAGGTCAAATGCCACCCTAATTTCGTTGCAGTAACAGCAGCAGCAACAGCAGCATGAGGCTAGGGACAACAGTTGCATTCAATCGTCTTCGCATTGGAACGGCGTGGAATGAAACGGCTTTTTTGAGCGCGGCGAATTCAAATTTTAAGAGAGAAATTTCTCTTAAACAGCAGTGAAAGGAACGATTGGAATGAAATTCTTAATTTTTTTTAAATTATTATTATTATTATTTTTTTTTTTTTTTGTTCTTCAACGGAAATTCAATTTTGCTTTTCGTCACGAAATTATTAATAATAATTTTTAATTATAAGTACATAAGTATTTATAATAAATTAATTGCAAGAACAAGAAAACACGATTTATTTGGATTTTCAGTTTGGAGCTCTAAATGCCCAAAATCGTAGTATGGATTTTCTTATTTTATTATTTATTCTTGGTGATCGCAGCTGATAATACTTAACCCATGATTGGATCACCCCCCTCAGATTCCTGCGAAATCATCTTGAAGGCGCAATGGAAACATATTATCACTCAATGATCTTTATTTATTCATGTCCGGCAGGCAGATCGTCAAAGCGTCGAAGCGTTTGATGGATCTCTCGCCGGTATACTGAACCCATGAACTTTGCGAAGAAATTTTAATTGCTATTAATTTAAAAGCAACTATCAGGATGAGTGAACCTACTAAAGATGTAAATATGTACTGAAAAAATATTCGAATAGAAAAAATAAAATTAATACTTTGAACAAATGCATCTCGGTATTTATCGCGAGAAAAGTCGAAGAACAAATTAAGGATATTTTTTGCAAAATCTCCACCCTCGAAGCTCTCATACAGTTCGTATGAAACGAAATATTTTAATGATTTTAAAGCGTTCGAGAAATAAATTTCGAAGACGGCTGTCCACCATTAGTCGCCAATCTCAATTCGAATGTTAGTTCATAAACTTATTCCTCTTCCATAATGCTAAAGTATTCCTCTCCTTGCTTAACTTCTTGCGATATTTTTGCTCTTCCTTTTTTTTTTTTGGCAAAATTCTCGTTAGTTGATTTTTTTTTTTTAAAGGACCAAGAGGATTTAAATCTTTAATCCATATGGCTTTTCCATAGTTGTCAGTCTTCTTTGCTTCAACCGCGTTTTTTGAACAATGTTCAACGATCTATGATCCAAATGCCTTTCTAAGGGTTTTCTCTCCTCGTTCATGATATTCAATATCTTTTTTTCTTTTTGCTCTTTATTTCATGTTTTACGAATTTCTATTATTTGTTGATATTTTCACAGAATGTCAACATTTTTCGCATTATCAATAATGTTCGGTCAATGGAATATTGTTTTTATGGTTTTTGGATTCAAAATTCGCTTTTATCTGTGATGATAAAGCATCCTTTGGGGGGGGGGAGGGGGGGCCGGAAATAGTTTGCCGATAAGCTCTTTTCTATTCCTTGTTCCTCTCTCACGAAATTTTCAAAATCTTCTGAAATACATTTACTTATGAATGACTCCAATTAGCATTTGTGTAAGACCAAATTACCGATGAAATAAATTCATAACTACAGCCTCTCTTAAGCGGACACCTTAGGGGACGGAGAAATATTTCCACTTAACAGAGGTGTCCGCTTAAGAGGAAACTATTTGAGAAGTCAGAATCCTAGAGCATTCCCAAAAAGAGGGCTGTCCGCAAGGAGAGAGTACAATGTATTCAGGCCCCGATTGCGGGGGTTAGCAAGCCGGGAAAAGTTCCCGAAGCGGCACTGAACGAAGCGGAAGTTTCACGTAGATATACGAAAAGAGTCGGTTTTGCTTAAAGCGGCAAAAAACTGGATCGGGCTCTGGCTATATATATTGCCGCAGGATACCAATAATAATATGTATATAGTTCATGAAAATTTCAAGGTCTTTACTTTAATCTAAGTGCAGTGAAAAGTTCGAGGAAACTCTTTGAGAAGCAGAAATGCTAGAGAATACCCAAAAATTTTCCCGTTTAAGAGGAGTGTCCGCAAGGAGAGAGAGAGAGAGTACACTGTAATTATTGTTAAAAATTTTAGCGGCCTGATGTTTGGGCTGCCATTGGACTGGAAAGCAGACACGCAGAGAAAAAAAATATCACATATCGAATTATATTTTGCAGGCATTACAAACGTAATTGGGTATCATGTAATTATATTTTCATAATTACGTCCAATAATATTTTTTATTACCTGCAATTATATGTGTAATTGTATCGAGTGATATACAATTAAATACAATTACATATACATAATTGCGTCTAATTAAATTTGTAATCGCATGAAATTTTTAAATACTTATATTGTAAATAATAGTAATATAGAAAAAAAGGGCATTCTCCACGATTGGGCGGAATACCCCTTCGAGTGTCTAAGGATTTTGAATATTTAAACTTGTTATGCACGATCGAAATTATAAACCGTTTGAGAATTATACGCTTAAGCTGTTAATCGAGTGGGCAAATATAAATACAATCATATAAATAATTACACAAATGCTTTAAATGTAAAAGTAATGAGATATGTATACTGACATTTGTGTTGAGAGCTTAGATTAAAATTGTACATCCTAAATGTTAATGTAATTATACAAATAATTGGACACAATTATATTTATTAAATTGAGATCATATTTTAATTGGCTCTAATTAATAACGCGTCGCTCTGGGATAGCGTAGGGGATGCGTACTATGCTCTTGATCCCAGCTTCCGAGGTTCGATTCCCGGCACAGGCGAAAAGGAGTGTAATGTTCCAAGCCTAGCACTGGTTTTTCAAAATACCGCATGTTAGGGGCACACTACATAATAAGACATATTCACTCACACAAACACAAGAAAAACCCTCGTGGTATCACAATGGGCCACCGGTAAACGGCCTATGTGGCATCCACTGCAACATACATACATACATACATTTACATATTTATAACGCAATCAGGGCAAGGCTCCGATCACATATGTAATTGGTTAACAATTATATTTCGGGCACTTATTTCTCTCCGTGTACATATTTTTAAGCCCATTGCAGATTTTTTTTTTTTTTGGAGTCTTTGTACTTTTGTACTTTTTTTTTCCTACCTATAGATACATCCAGGGTAAATGATTAGCGCAAAAAGCTCAAAATATGCAACAATTGTCGATTAGCTCCACTATCGATAGCCATTCATCTCTAGACCACTTACCTACGTATCCCATCCAGATGGGCAAATAAGGCCTGTGGAATCATTGAAATTTCTCTATAAGCAAATAGAATAGGGGGGATCCCTTCGAATAGCTCAAATGAAGGTAAAAATAAAGCATTGAGCGAAAAAAAATGCGAAATTTTCCTTTGTTTTTATTTCATTTTCGCAAAAGGCTGGCATATGAATGAGACGAGGGTTGCGGGGGCAGTGTGGTGGGTGTCAAGAAAAGAATTTACCGCTGCCTTTTGCGTGAGATATTGCTAATATCTAAATTCATTAGGATGCAAATTCGCTAGCATTGAGCAGCGATGGGTTGCGCGCGCGTGTGTGTGTGTGTGTGTGTGTGTGTGTTTAGACCATTGTTTTTGCTTATAGGGGCCTTCGTAACGTATCCAGGCGGCCAATATGTGTAACTAGCTTTGACAACAATGAGGCACAATCGAAACAACTAAACTTCACATGCACCCATTGAGCAACAATGGCGAATGGTATCAAACACAACAGCAAAAATAACAACAACAACAACAAAAAACAAGAAAGAAAGAGAATGAAAGAAAAAAAGCACGTATTTCTGCGTCCAAGGACCAGAACAGCGATAAGAAACCAAATAAGAAAGAAAGAGAACAGACGAGAGACGAAATGCGAAAAGCCATGAACCGCCGAACGAGACGCGACACGACGCGACGCGAAGTGTAGCGATATAAAAGCGAAGAAATCCAAAGTCGAGTGCAAGTTGGACATTTTCCCACTACCATGAAACGTGCGTGCATTTTTATCTATGTATGAGTCACTTAAAATGTGAGCGCGCGCGTGTGTGTGTGTGTGCATTATACGTACTGAGATGCTATTGCTCATTCCTTTTCTTTGTATTCTTAAGCGGAGTCTTTAACGTCCAATAGTTTCTGCGCTATGCTTTTTGTTGTTTGCTCACTCGCCAGAGACAAACAGCTGCACAAACGTGCATACATACACGGACGCACTCGTACACTCTGACGCAAGAGCACGAGAACGACACACGCGGCATACAAACAACGGATATCGAAAAGGAAAAGAGTAAGAGTAGAAAAACTATAAAGAATCTGAGGCCACGCCTTCCGACCGTATTGAGTGTCTTGCTTTGCTCTCGGCATTGCACTTGTTTGTGGGTGGCTGGGCGACTCTGGCCGAGAGTGAGAGTGAGAGAATTTCGTGATTGCTGTTGCTATTCTTATTGTTGTCTTTGCATACATTTTTCTCGTTGTATTGTTGTTTTTCTCGTCGTTGTGGTTGTCGTTGTCGTTGTTATGCTTGTTGTTTTTGTTCTTGTTTTTGCTCTTTTTTTGCTGAACTAACATTTGAAGCTCTTACGGACATTCTCGCTCATATATCGTATATCGTTTATCGCATTTTCGTTTCTCGTTGGCCGAATTCACTTCGGTTTTTTACTTCAAACGATAGTTTGCTGAGCGGGAGTTTCGTGTGTGTGTGTGTGTGTGTGTGTATGGGGGGGGGGGGGTGTAACATTTAAGGTAGACTGGGGCGTTTGACAATTGCACGACATCGCATGAATTCCTAAAGAAACTTGCTCTTCCAGAGGAGCGACGTTGCGTCGTCTCGCCGGCGTCTCTTTTTACAACTCTTCATGCTCTTATTCGCTCTCATACTATCGAACGTGGCCGTTCGGAAGGGAAAAATAAGAGCAAAAACCGAAACAACAACAGAAACAGAAACAGCAACAACAACACCAAAGAAATAACAATAATAACAACAACAACAACACGACGAATCTGAAGCCGAAGCCGAAGAAGAAGAAGACAAGCTAGCAAGTGAAATCGTAACAACAAAAAAGCAAATAAGAAGAACAAAAAAAAAAGACAACAACAACAACAACAATAATAAAAACAATGTCAGCAACAGCAGAAATTTCATTTGTGCTCATTTGTGCGTTTGTCGATGACGTCACAGAGAAGGCGTTGCCTATGCTATTCGGCCAGTGGGATAGGTGGTATGATGCGATACTATACATTCATGCCAAGGATGAATCGAGAAAGAGGAGGGATGATGATGATGATAGCCATTGCCACGCAGAGCACGCTATGATGCTATATGCTCACTGCCCGGCACAATTGACATAAATATTGAAAATAGTTTTCAAATGTGCCGCGTTGCTTCATCAGACCTACACACATATGTACATACGTACGTACATATGTATGCATTCATACAATCGCGATAATTGTGGTTGTTGTACATAATTGTTGTTGTTTTTGTTGAAGTACATATTTGTATTATTTGGCGCATTTTTGCCAAGTAAAAGTGGTTGTTGTTGTTATAGTTGTTGTTGCACTTGCCGCCACGTGCTCGTTAAAACAGTTTACCAACGAGAAGCAATTTTTCGAATATATATCTGCACACACACACACACACACACGCACTCAAAAATGCGCAAGCACACACAGCCAAACGCATTTAAAAACAACCAAACACCTGTCCTTGCGTGCCCTAATATTTGTTTGCGAAGCGAATGTCGCAACTTAAAAATCTATTTCGATGTTCGTTCGCTTGTAAATGATGTGTACGCCAACACACCCACACAACCACATTCATACACACCCACCCACACACACCCACACACGCGAGGCGCTTACACATACCCACGCACAAAAACTAAGCCCAAACAAACAAAGATATGTCACTGCAAATACTCGCAGGTACATATGCATGTGTGTATGTATGTGCGAGCGTGTGTGTGTGTGTGTGTTGTGCGTGTGTGCTTGCGAATAGTTGTTGTTGGCCCATTCGGGAATTTTCATTATATTTTAATTCGTGCGTGCAACGTTGTTGTTGCTCGCATAGAAATTTGTTACTGCCCACTAGCAGCTCATTGGCGGCTTTACTTATACGATAATCGGGGTTATTTCAGTAACAATATTTTATAAAAGACTTACATAATTTCAAAAAAAAAAAAAAAAAGACTTTTTATCTAAGAAAAAGAAAAAGGAAATAAAAACATAAAAATAAAACCCAATCAAATGACAATACCTTTGAATTCCTATCTCTATTTCTACGTTGAGCGTCATCGCGACGCACAGTGTCGTGTGAGCGGCCAAAAATACAAAAATTCGATGTGTGAACTTTCAAAAAAATTTTTATGGATTCTTGTAGGGAATATATTGAAATAAAGGAATCCAAATTTGTGTTCAAATATTCTAAGCGGTGATGTCAAAGTTGACACTGCTCGTAAAACAGCTTTAAAATGTGGTACTTATGTACATATACAGTATGTTTTAATTAATAAGTTTAAAAAATTGTAATTGCGTCTGTTATGCTTCGACCTGTATGTTGCATAGTCAAATTATAAATAAAATTTTGAAACTTTATAAAAAAATTATTGTTTTTGTTTTCGTTTGCAAGATATGATTTATATTGCTTGTGAAAGGTAAACAAAGCGATTTAAGGGCAAATTGAGTGAAAAAATTTTTTTAACAAGGTTTAAAAAGGATTATATCAAATTATATATCTGTAATTTTAATATATTTTTATACTGAAAGTATGTAAATTATAATACATACATAAAACTCAGCTGCGTGCGCGATAATAATTTGACTTTTTGTATAGTGGCCCCTGCCCAAAATACAGGCGAAAATGCACTAAAAGCACAGATCTTCGTATCAAACGTATGTATGTATGAAAATTATGCAATATCATACGATGAATTTGAGTGTTTTTGAGATCGCACATGTTTTTCTTTGGCAAGGCTGGGCTGGGTTTTTTGATTTTTTGTGTTAAATACACATTTAAATTTTATAAAAAAATAACATTCAAAAATATTTTTGAAATTTTCATACGATTTTCAGGGGGTTCAAAAATGCACTTTTCACCAACTTTAAGTGGGAGTAGAATTTTTCCAACTCAAGGGCACAATTTTAATCTCTGTTCCGAATTTCCGAAAGTCTGTAGGCCCCAATTTGCGAAATTTGGGCACCCACTTTATGTGGGTGATGGGGGGGGGGGTTGGTCCGATTTTCACATTTTTTTCAAAATTTCTTAATTAGATGGAAAGAAGTGTCCATGCCAAGTTTCATTTCTCTACGACAACTCCTTCTATTTTTGGCCAAGAAATGTATGGCGACACGACACTGTGCGACGCGTCAAGAGAATAGCGAATTTCTCTGGAAGATTTGCTCTTATCCAAGCTGTATTTAACAAGGTTTAATCACTAGATCGTTTGCTTCTTCTTATTCATTTTTGAAAAATAAGAGTTGTCAAAATTTACATATCGCACACTAAACACTAAATCGGCACAACTCAAAATTTTGCATTTCTCGGGCAAACAGCCTAGAATTCTCGACGCCTGTAAAATTAATTTCTTTTCTAAATTTTATATTATTCTTAATTAACTGCAGAATCAATAAATATCAATGTTAATTTTCCAAGTGTTCATTTTCCTGCAGTAAAATGTTGGCGAACATGAAAAAATTGATTGAAAAAATTTTGAATTGTGCCGGTTTAGTGATTAGTGTGCGATATATTTTTGTTTACTGTTTCCATTGACGTTTGTTCGTTTACGTTATTTTTAAATGTAAAATTTGAATTTTAAAATTGAGAAAGCACATATCATTCTTCTTTCTTAGCATCACAGTCTAGGGTGGACCATTGTTTCCTCAAACAGTTCCTTGCAGCGTTCTCTATATATCTTGCCATGTCTTTCGAGTTCCGTACTCCCAGCGTCCTTAAATCGTTGCGAACTGTGTGAAGTCATCCCCTTGCGTTCGTTTCCTAATGAGATTCCTGATGTAGGCCTGTTTTGTTGGTCTTATCCGAGGCATTCTTTCTACATGTCCTAGTCAAATATGAAATAGTAAGGAAAATACCCCAAGGGAGGCCATGCATGCAGTACGGTTTTTCCAATGCAGATGAAAAATCGTGACACTTACGGTCATACTTAGTCTTAAACTTGGTTAAGAAATTCGAAAAATGAAATTCAAGAATCTTAGTGTTTATGCCAGTCTAACTCGATCAAATACCTTTGCTATGTTTGGTTTTTTTTTTTTTCAATTTAAATATAAAATAAATCAGCCTGGTTTAAACTCTCCTGAGGACTATCATTTCAAAGTTGAAACTGGCAAAAAGCTTCAACTAGGTTGAAGACTATGAGCATTAGAGAGAGAGAGAGAGAGAGAGAGAGAGAGAGAGAGAGAGAGAGAGAGAGAGAGAGAGAGAGAGAGAGAGAGAGAGAGAGAGAGAGAGAGAGAGAGAGAGAGAGAGAGAGAGAAGAGAGAGAGAGAGAGAGAAAGATAGAGAGAGACAAAGAGAGAGAGGAGAGAGACAAAGAGAGAGAGGAGAGAGAGAAAGAGAGATGGAGAGAGAGAGAGAGAGAGAGAGAGAAAGAGAGAGAGAGAGAGTTTGGGCTTTAAACATGTTGGTTTTACCTTTTCGTTATCGAAAAGTGTGGAAAATACAATAAATAAAAATGGAAAAAAACTTTTAAAAATAGGTATGCATTCAGTAGAGGCTTTGTACAAATCGTCTGTTTTCGTCTTCATTAGGAACACCACCATGTCTTAATAATGCCCAATCCTGATTGCTATCAATTTCAGATCATATTCCAAATGTTGTTTGAACTCAAAAATTAACAAATATTAACACTCTTCGCAAATCTTCTGCTCAAAAAGAATAGCTTCGAAATCGAACGTTGTACATTCAAATGGAGTTACTAGAGAGCATCGAAAATACTTTTGCCAACTTTCTGCCTTCTTTCTCATTGCGTTTTGTCTGCCTGGTAAAATAATGTCTATTTAGTGCCGCCACGAATTTGTTTTTCCCAGAAAGAGTTCGAAGGTTAATATTGTGGCCACTTTGGTATAATTTTTCCCCACAACGTTTTTTTCGGAATACACAAAAGCCAGGGATTTTTTCTCCCAACCATTTTAGTTTGAATGAGGTCCGACTCTTGATATTGACATCCAAGTCTTAACAAAATGATCGACAACTTTTGGAAAAACGCGGTTCTTTTGCATACGCAAAATTAGATCAAGCGAGTTGTTTTCACTTCTTCCGGATTTGTAGGACGGTTGCTGTGCACACAACTGCGCAATCGAAACTATTTTGCTTGCTTTCTTTTTTTCGTTGCGAGACTGTTAGGCAGAAGAGAAGGTTTGTATCAGAAATATGTAAATACAAATATATTTGTAAATATGAGCCTTTCAATACCAAAACTCGATCTCGGTTATGTCAGTAGATTGTAAACGAATAGAAAAAGATTTTTACTAACACTTTTTGCATAGCATGATTAATTTACCCATCATTTCAGATGGCTCCGAATAAGAAATGTGTGCAGGCCCGTAGAAATTTGGGGCCCGGGGGATTTTTTCACAAATATGTGCGACCAAAAAACACAAAATCCCCTTGCCAATTGTGGGCCCCTTTGGACAGCCCGGGCCCAGGGGGAAATCCCCTTTTTCCAACCCCCCCTCTCTACAGGCCAGAATGTGTGGTGGAGGTCCATTGCAAAAAACTGCTACTTTTTATAGCATTCAGCATTCCCGTAATCACACTCTCGGATTATGCGAAAGCGAAAGCGGAGTGATCTCGTCAAGTTGTTATAGAAAAAATGTGCAGAAAACCCGAGAACTCCCGAGCAAGAAAATTAGATAAATCAGCATATTTTCTTCTTAAGTAATCTGCTTTACGAACTGTTGTCACGTTCTTTGAAGCCAGCTGTATTTGATATGTACCTACGAAATTAAACCATCGTGGTACGGAATAACCCTTCACTATCGGGTTATTCCGTACTTTGGGTCTTATAAATTAAATTTGCTTTCAAAGCCTTAAGATTAGTTTCTTCATATTCAGGCAGATATGCGATTATTTTTCGCTGTCCCGGGGAAAGGTAACTCAATTCCCAAATTGATTTGATCAATTTCCCATAACTAAGAATGCGGAGGAATTTCAATTATCTCGAGACTCTGCTTCGGAAATGAATTTTCTTAATTAAATTATTCGTGATTTTGAGGCTCATCGGAGCTTTTTTTTCGGAGGTTTAAACTGTCAAATGATAGTCTTCAGGAGATTTAAATACAGATGAATTTAATTTTGTACACTGATAGAAAAAATTTGCTAAAAATAAGAATTTTGAGTCGATAATCAAGAATTTTTCGCTTAATAGTCTGTTAAGCACGAAAATTCTTGATTCAAGAATTAAAGAACGCCTTTTAGAATGGATTCTTGGAAAATCCTTGAGTTTAGCATGGTTTTTTTGGGATGCATTTTTGCCTGACAATCCGATGTCTGCGGGTTCAATCGCCACTCTCGTCGAGCGGATATTTTTGTTTGTTTTTTGAATCAGTTGATAATATAACACAGAAATAATATTTAAAAAGCTTAGGGCCGTCTCTTCTCATCCTACCTTTAAGCTCTATCTGCTAGTTAAATTTAAATTTCTTTGACTTATTAATCAAATTTGTATGAAATTATCATCAGGATAATTTAACTTGCAGTTAAAAAATGATGAGAAAACGGCCTTTAGAGGAATAAAATAAAAAGTTTCATTTGATACTCGTAAAAGAAAAAGGGGATGGGTTCCAGGCTGGAACTCATAGAAATTTTGTAAAGGTCACGTACATGACACAACTTTGAAGACAGGATAGAGAAATTTGACTTTATGACTGGCGATTTGTTTTCTCCTCTCCGATGTTCAACCACTTTTTCCTTAAAATTAGCTTGCGTCTTTCGAGTCCTAATATTTCGACAACTTCTTTCCGCCTGCGACAGGGCTCGAACCTGGGCACTTCAGATTGCTAAGCGCTCACGCTATCCTCTACGCCAAAGAGGGGTCTCGTTCGCGAGTGCTATATTTATTATGTTAATTTTTGAGAAAATCAAACTGTAGAATTTCAGAATATTTAAAAGTCAAGAATTGATTCTTGATATCAGAATGCTTTTAGAATTGATTGCTGGAAACAAGAAAAAATTCTCAAACCAATACCGCTTTTCTTGATTTTAGAATGTTTTTCGGTCAGTACACAGAAAGACTTTTGTTCGTAAATACAAACAATTTTTTAATCAATATAACAAATTCGTTGTTACAACTCAGCCTATCACACTTTTTGTTATATTAACAAATCGTTTAATTGGGACAATTACTTGAAGTATTAACACTCAATAAAAATTTTCAAACAACGATTTGTAATATCAACAACTAAAATCAACAACTAATTTTTGATTATATATTTTGATAAAGCTAATGAGAATTTTAGAAAAATATTTATATGCACTTTCAAAAATTTCAAACAAAAGTTTCGTCAATATAACAAAAATTTCAAACGAAGGTTTTGTCAAGTGTTAATACTTTTGGTAGTGGCTCTGGGATAGCGTAGGGGATGCGTGCTATGCTCTTGATCCCAGGGTCCGAAATTCGATTCCCGGCACAGGCGAAACGGAGTGTAATGCTCCAAGCGTAGCACTGGTTTTTCAAAATACCGCATGTTAGGGGCACACTACATAATGAGACATACACTCACACAAACACAAGAAAAACCCCTCGTGGTATCACAATGGGCCAATTAACGGCCTAAGTGGCAGCCACTTCAACCTACCTACCTAATACTTTTGGTATTTAATACAACAAAATAATTAATCAAATTTTTGTTCAAAATTTAACATTATGAACTTTTCCCGAATTTCGTGATTTGTTTGAAATTTTTAATTGGGACAATTACAAAACCGATGAATCGAGTTTAATAGGCCGTTTACATATGCCATTTTATTCGCGTTTTATCAACTTTGCCCGTTTTAGCACTAAAACAACTTAGATTTTTCCCGTTTTATCGTACAAAACTAAAACGAGAAACTTTCCTGTTTTAATTTAAAACAAGTAGCTAAATAAGATAAATCCTGCTTATAACTGCTAAAAATATCGAAATCTGAGTGTCATCACTATAAAAATGCAAGACATATGGTAATTGAAATTTCTAATTTAAAAATTGTGAGGTTGTTTCCACAACCAATGTAGAAAACAAACGCAATTTCAATAATTGTTTCTATTCTAAATTACAATATTCACTCATATTTCACGTGTTAAGCAAACAAAAGATAATTACAAAATGATAAAACGACATGTGCATATGTAAACACCCCGTTTTGACTTAGTCGTTTTAGCTTAAACGAGTAGCGCTAAAACGTATATGTAAATGCCCTATAACAAACGCCATTAATTGGAATTTTTCGTAGCCAGTTTTTCTGTGTCTGCTAAGTTCAAGCATGAAATTTTAAGAATGTTGCATTGTAAAATCAAAAAATTAAATTCTTTATTGTTAGCATGCCATTTTTCTAGCAGTGTTTGAACATTTTTTTTTGAAAAAGTAAAACAAAGCAAAGGCATTTGAGTAAACTGGCATGAAGACTGAAAGAATATATTCGATCAAATAAACTTTCAAAGTTCTTAAACCTAGTTGAAGACTTTGACCTTGAGTGTTTAACATGGATTTAAAAAAAAATAAAAAATCAAAGATTTAATCTATCATAAATGCGAAGAAATGTTATGGTTTTGGTTAATTATTTTCGAAATTATTGATTGATCAAGAGGAGTCTATACATTCAAGAATGAAGGGAATTAAGAACTCACAAACATGCCGCAACAAAACCAGCCATACTATAAAATACTAACGTCGATTCTGGCGCTGACAAAGGATCAAAGTATTCACGCAATCGTTCGCATGGAATATTTTGTTCATTTTCCAAAAATCTTGTCGCGAAAAGAATAACAATCCGTATTTTCAGGTGTTTAAATGTAAATAGCTTTGGTGTTCCATGTTCGAAAATCTTCGAAATTGTTCTAAAACGTTCGAAACTGTTCGAGAATGGTGCTGCCATAATTTTTCCTTTCACTCTCAATTTATATTTGCCGGGAATTTGAATGTAGTTCGGTTCCCCGGGAATTGCAAAAATACAGGTCGCAGATTTCCCGGGCAAAACAATAACATACCTGATTGTATTTTTTTTTGACATAAAACTTAAATAAATTTGGAATGATTTGCGCCATCATTCATTTTTCTACCTTTAAGGGGGTCTTCTCATTGAAAACCCGTTTTTTGGACCCTTTTTAAAAAAATCTTATTTGAAAACGCAAAGAATAATTGAAAACTTTTTTTATTTATTGTATTACAAAAAGTTCAAAGTAAATAAAAAAATTTTTCTTGCCTCGATACGTAGGCTGTTCAAAAAGTAATGAGACTTCAAAGTTGGTGGTGAAAAAAAAAGGTGCCGTCACGGCGGCCACGATTCCGGGTCTCCGGAGCGTCCAAAATGGAAAAAAAAACGGGGTTATAATCAGTATAGATGTAATTCTCGGGTGAACCTCAAACTTAATTTTGTGATTTTTTTTGACAAAATGGCGGCCATTCAAAAAAAATTTCAATTTCGGGTTTTTTTTTTGTAGTTTAGTGTAAAAAAAAAAATAGTAAAAAATTTTTTAAAATTATGGTCGAGGTTCACCCGAGAATGGTGACAATTTTGCGTCGATTCCACTTTGTTTCATGAAAATCGGTTCAGTTGAACTGGAGATATCATGGCCGCCAGTTCGAAAAACGTGGTTTCGAGATAAACGCGTTTAAAGTTTGAACCAACGCAAAAATTACTCGTTTTAGCGCAGATCTTGCTCGACAAAGAAGGCTATATCCTCTAAACTATTTCGAATTTCAAAAAATCCTTTTAGGGGCATATTCACAACTACCCAAGCTATAAATAAATGCAAAAAAAAAGTCGAAAAAAAAAGTTGCTCAATGAGAAGACCCCCTTAAGGTTTTCCGAGAAAATGATAGTCAGAGTTAGATGTACGGTAATATCGTATACTCGGTATAAACATACCGAGCCATAACCGCCAAATTGACTTAAGTGACATTTCTTTCGAAATTGACTTTTTTATGAAAATATGTTCTACAGCCTGAAACTCATTACCTTGTCAACGTCATATAACGACGAAAAGCTCAATATAAACGGAGATATTGCACTATAAGTTTTATAATTTGTATGCCAGTCAATGCAAACAAGTTCAGAAAAAACGCTCTCCTGTAAAATTTGCTTACGTCAATTTGCCGGTTAGGGCTCGATACAAATGAATTAAAAAAAAAAAATAAGAAAAAATGGAATAAACATTAAAATTTTACTGAAATATGATTAGGAACTATAATTTAGATGTTCTAAACAGCTGTTTTAATTAAGAAGGTCTGCCTTCAATTTGAACAAAATGAATCGCAATTATTCGAAACAAAGACGGATTTGAAAGATATTTGAAAAAGAATATTCGATTTACCGATTGCTGAAGGTATTTTAACAGCTGTTTCAATAGCTTTTGGATTTTAGCACGCTTTGACACAATAAAAGGTCTTCACAATGATGATATTTGGTACACAGTAATATTGCTACATTGCCATATTAGCATACCATGTGTAAATTTTCTGATTGTTTGATGTGAGTGACAACAGTGATGATCGATGTCCATTACGCAAAAAATACATTGTATGGTAAATTTCTGCAACATCGCTATGCAAACTTTCGAATAGCCATTTATTTTTAAGCTCCTTGAAATTTTTTTGTAACATTGCGAATTTCAGGGAAATCGAGGAATTTTCATATTGAATAATAATAATGAAATGAAATGCTGATATCTGTCTTCCGGGTTTTCATAAAAAAATTTGCTTCTTCCAATTACAATTCATTAAGTCATTTCAAAAATCTCTCAAGTCAAAGTAAGTATGTATGTATATCTAACATAAGGTGAATGCGTATTGTAGGAAAAGAACACACAAGCAAAAACATTCCTTCCTCCTTAAGACTTAAGGGGACCTTCTGGTCTAGAATTTTTTGAAAATTGATTTTTTTATTTTTATATATTTCGGAAGAATAGACTTTTAAGAATATGCTGGCAAAGTTTCGTGAAGATATTGACAATATTTGTTTTGCTACAGCATTTTTAGAAGGTGGAGACAGCAGGCAGCGCGCTTGATCAAAGCAACTTTGAACGCGTTTATCTCAAAACTACTTTTTTTGACCTGGTGTGAATGAAAACAAAAAAACCATCGAACCGATTTGTCTGGAATTTTTATATATTATTCATAACATCAATGGCTATGGCCCGAACTAGAATCCAAATTTTTATTTCAAGAACTTCATATTTTTGCATCAAAAAAATTGTCAAAAAAAAGGGTAGTTTTTGATGGTTGAAATAAAAAATTGTGCCATTTTGTCAATTAAAAAAAAAAATTTTTTTATTCTAGTTCCTGCCATAGCCGCATACATTCTGATTAATAACATATTTTTGTTTTTTTTTTTCGATTACCAGAACTGCCAAAATCTTTCATACCACGGAGGTACTTTTTCAAAGAGGGTCCACTTCAACGCCATTTTTAAAATACCAAAAAAAAAAAAAATTTACAACATTTTTTATTTTTTGTCAATAAAGAATATAATAAGCCTGCATACTTAGAAAATCGTTTTTTATTTGGCTTAATACCAAAAAAAAAATCATGAAAATACCCTAAATTTTCGTGCTCTAGACCAGAAGGTCCCTTTAATTAAGATAAAAGAAAAAGTCATTTAAAAGTCATTGGTATAAGCATGACGCAGTTTTTAAAATCGATTCCTGAAAAATTTTAGTCTCTTGACTTATAAAGGCTTAAGAATGGCGATCGAGCTACTGAAACCCATCCAGTTGAGGGAATATACTTTAATTGTACGACAAAATGATCGACCTTGTGCCATAAGAACCCGATTCACAGCTTCCTCAAGTTAGTTGCTGTTTAACTACAACTTCATTGATTTAGTTCAGATAACTTGAACCCTTTTTCACTACCAGCTATAATGTTTGATGAGAAGAATCGGTTTTCAAAGGTTTTGTGACCCCCAAAAAAGGAGGAAATAAAAGAAAAAAAACTTAGTTTTTACGTTTTAGACCAAGGTCTATGAGAAAATTGCCAAAGTTCGCAAGGATTTTCTGAAACTTTTAAATTGGTTTGACAGCTTCTACCTAATGAGTAGTTAATCTCATAGGCCATAGACACCGATGAGCCCGTGAATTTCCTTTTCGTGTCCCGTCAAGAAAGTCAAGGGCCCGATATCTTTGATATAGCCATTCATCATAAAGTCCTGCAAAAAATTCATATCAGAAAAATAAGAAGTCTTCGGTTCCTTGCAAGTACCTACATACCGATTCTTCCGCGACCCTTTATATATATAGATATATTTTTTTTTTTTTTGCAGATACGGGCGCGAAGACATTGCCGTTGCGGACGTATTTCTTTTAATTGGATTTATTCGGCGGGCACATGAAGGCTTCTCGGACCCGGGGTTGGCCACCCCTGCTTTAGATAGAAGGCGTACCGATGTCTGATGTGAATCCATTACTTAAAAGCTTGTGTTTCTGATTCGATACCCTTCTTAGTACTGTTACAGGCCTTTGTTCAAGACCGATCTCTAGGATTGCGTCGACCGAAATTCATCTAACAGCTCATACCCGAGTCCCTATACGTTGAAATACTTTTCAGGGGAAAATTTCCAAACGTCCGCCCAATATGTCTGAAAATGTAATTGCTTCTTGGAGTTTTCAACAATAGTGTTCCCATAAAGCAATCAATTCCTCTCGAATACCGTCAAATACATTCAATAATACGCCTAATAAATTGAAAACGTCCCATAAAGATGAGCCGAGCCCAGCCTAGCCAAGATGAAGGCTCATTTTCAATGAATCAATGGATGAGTTTATGGCCAGAGAGCTTTATGGCTTTTGTCGAATCCTTCATTACTCTTCACTCGTGTAAGCCTCTTGTATTTTATTGATATTTCACGAGGAGGAACCATTGATTTTCATTTTCTAAAGCTGGTAATGAATAGATGGCAAAAACTATTTCCTGTTGAGTCCGGTAAGCTCAGAGCTTCCTTAGCGAATAAAAATTGAAAGCAGTTTCCGATTGAAAGGATGAGGAATGAAACACAAGATGGAAAAAATAAAAAGAATACATAAGTATGGAGAAGGAGACACCATCAGTTTACGGCGATTAGCGAGTCTATGGGGTACAACAGACACCAATGGAATCGAAGAATTTTTTACATGAAAATATTGAAATTTGCAAAAAAAAAAAGAAAAAAAAAAGTGTTACAAATTCATCCAAACACCCCGGAAAACTATCGGAGAGAATAAAATTGATGCTCGCAATAATGTTTTAGGGCGTTTTTCAACGACATCCGGTCCGAAGTGGACGTGCATCTGGAAGCGAGGAGACAATTCCGCAGAATATGGACAATCCGACATTTAGCAAAGTGCCCAGTGCTGTTAAGGTGAAGAATGAAGGAAATGTATTTGAGACCCACCCCCCGCGCATAAGTACGTCATGGTGTGCATGGAAGTCACCTTGAAGGAATGACTTCTCTTTGAAAAGGAAACCGCAAATCAGAGAACATTGCAAACTATGGCAAAAGGCCATCAGTATCCAGCACAATCGTTTCACATTGATAAGTGGAGTGGAGTGGCTGCAAGAATTGCGAGTTCGTTTTCATTTTCCTTTACCTTTTTTAAACGGAAATCAATAGGAAAAAAATGAGTGTGTCTGCCGGGATCATTGAATTGTGTGCTAACAAGAAACTCTTTGAATGGACTAGCTGGAAAAATGTCAAACTTCAAAATTCTTTAAAACATTTTGAGCTTAGTTTTGAGTACTTTTTTCTTTTTGATTAGTTTTGAGAACTTTTTCATACAAGAAAAAGGACTATCAGAAATATCTTTTAATTTGAAAGGTGATAAAATAGTTTAAAATAGAGACATTAAGTGGAATATTTCCCTTTAAATTTGGCAACAGTATTTCACTATTTCATACACTGAGCGCAATTTCTTAGCGAAAATAACCAAAATCTATCGATACTATCGATGGTTTCAAACTATCGAAAGAATCGATGGTTTTTGAAGACTATCGATAGTTTTGATTCATGGACATTTTCTTTAGCATTGGAATGGTGGTGCTGGCGGTGACAGAGGGCTTTTATTCTTTTTGAAATGGACAGATTCCTAAAAATGACTTAATTTAGATCAGGGCGAGCCGCCCGAAAATTCATCTTTCGCTTATCAAAATTATCAATTTTCAAATTATCGATAATCGAAACTATCGATGATAATGGTGATGATGATGATGGTGATGATGATGATGGTGATGATGGTGTTGATGTTATTGATGGTGGTGATGATGGTGATGATGATGGTGAAGTTGGTGATGATGACGGGGATGATGATGACGTTGGTGATGATGATGGTGAGGTTAATGATGGTGATGGTGATGATGATGATGATCGTGAAGTTGGTCATGATGATCGTGAGGTTGGTGATGGTGATGATGATGGTGTTGATGGTGATGATGATGGTGATAATAATGATGATGATGGTGATGATGATGATGATGATGATGATGATGATGATGGTGATGATGATAATGTTGACGGTGATTATGATGATGATAATGGTGGTGACGATGGTGATGATGATGATGGTGATGAAGATGGTGATGATAATGGTGATGATGATGATGATGATGATGATGGTGATGATGGTGGTGATGGTGGTGATGATGATGGTGATGACGATGGTGATGATGATGGTGCAGTTGGTGATGATGGTGAGGTTAGTGATGAAGGTAATGATGGTGTTGATGTGATGATGATGTGATGATAATGGTGATAATGACGGTGATGATGACGGTCATGGTGATGATGATGATTTTGAATTACGCACGTTCTTCCTTCATCACGTCTCGAAAAATCTTCAGAAATTCTGCTAGTCTTAAGTGTCCCATTTTACCAACCAAATGAGAATTATAGGCTTCATGCTTAAATTTTATTCTATGCACCGGCGTGCGGACTATACTGCGATCGGAGTAGATCTGGAATTTTTCCATTTTACCTTTAACCAAAAATCACTTCAAATGTTTAGAAGGGATTTTTTGCTCATCACTTTTCTAAAGAAAACAGAAATAAATCGATTTTTTTCAATATCCAAGGGAAAAGAGTCACCAAAATGCTGCCTAGCATCAGTGCTGGTTACAAAGTATGGAGAATTGGAGTAAGAAAGGTTTTAAAATTCGGCTTCTTGTTTATTACCACGTGATATTAAATGAGGAAGGATACTTATGCACAATATTTTATTAAATTATTTTAGGACCACCATTAATTTTTTAAATTTAAAACTGTCAAATGGTTGATACTTAAATGTTAAACAGCTCAAACATGCTTGGTTGAAATCACTACCAATTTTCCAATAGAATAAGTTTACATTTTAATATATATCTTCCGATAGTACTACCGATACTATCGATAATTCAGACTATCGACTATCAAGACTATCGATGGTCGCAACTATCGAAATTTCTCCAGCTCTATTGAGAAGTGAAGAACATATATTTTTGTCTATATCTACGGAGTGTGTGTTCTAGTTGTTACAAGATAGGGTACAAAAACAAAAACCTTAAGAGTGGCGTATACGTAATGTTATTTTCATACAAAACGCATTGCTCATACGTCCGTGGTCAAGCTGGGTGATGGGTTGCGAACCCCGATAGAGTTGTGAACGCCTCGTTGGTATGACCACATAAGACTGGGTCTTATATTATAGATTTAGCTGGTATTCAAAGTTTTAAAAGCTTTCGCCGGTAGACCGTTCAAAAATCACATTAGGACAACATAAGAAATAAACGCCCATGTTGAAGTTTTTCTTAAACACTAAGCATTATTTTTTAAATCATAATGATCACATGTGATTCAAACCGTTTGATTTAATTCAAAAAGGCTTCAATCATTTGATTTAAATCTAAAAATTCGTGTTTCGGTTTTTCATAATTTTATAAAATTAATTCCGTGCATTTGATAATGTTTGTACGCTCTTAAAAAGGTCGGCGAGTAATATTTTCGTGGACGATCCTGACTTTCGGTCTGATGATGAGCTATTCGATTCTTATTTCAGCACAAATGCGTAAAAAAAAGGCCACAATTCGAAGATATTCACGAAGAAGATGATGCGCCAATCGGCTGCTAAAAAGAATAAATGATTTGCCCGCCGGAGTGGACGCTGAGTCAACGAACGCAACGTTGTCGAAAGGCTCGAATGAAAAAGTACCATTTTTATTGAGAGATTTCTTCGAAATGATTAAAGAGGTTAGAGGGCATAACCACCTTGGGTTAATATGATACATTATTGGTAAAATTTTCGTATCGAATTTATACAAATTTTTCTTTTGGTCTTAGCAACTAATTCTATTGATGGTGATAAGTCGTAACAATTGTTCATCCTGCTCAAAGACAAATTTACTTCAAGGATTAACTTTATATTGTTATAGTGACTAAATTAAATAACTGAGTTTTTTCCATAGGCACACCAGTATGATTCAATAAAATTTATAGCAAACTTCGAAAGGAGAAAGAAAGCGCACAAGGACCTGTTCATAACAAGTTATCATTAAGAGCTTCGGAGAATTTCAAGGAAGGATCATTTCGATAACTCATCACAAGGGTCGGTCCATCACATTAGCAGTTGTATCCGAGTGAAGTCCAAAAGACCTGGAATTATGGTACGAACCAATAAAATTCAACCTTAACCAACTGAAATGTGATCTTTAAGTTTTGCGGAGACGTCGGGGCAACTGGAGCAGTTTGCTTCCCACCCATTGGTCTTGAATTTCTTTTCAAGCCTGTGCCTGTGGCTTGCTGTACCTACAAGCCGCAATAATGTACAACATCGATGCATGTGTTTTAAAAAAAAATTTTTTTTTTCTATGCAGTACTCGCTTTCGCAATAATCGTGCAAGCTACGAGTTGTTCGCCAACAGGCTAGTAATTCCCTGTTGTTTTCGTTGCAGATTTTAATTCTCATTGTCTCTGTAGATGTCCATTTCCAAAGCGCTGTAATCGCCATTGCTGCCGTCGACTAGCTCGACTGTGGGTTTTTGCAAGCCCTTTCACGAAAGTTTTCGGAGAAAATGCATCGCTCCAGGAGCACGGTGCCAACTCTCCCGCACTTTCAGGCGCATATGAATTGAGAAAAAAAAGGAACAAAAAAAAAAGCAAAAGAAAAAAAAACAAGTAAGGGTGTTATAGTCAGGCGAGCCTGACAATAAAATACCCGACACAGACACACACGTTCAAATAATTTTGTTTAAATCAAGAGGTGTTTAAGTCCATAAGGGGCCCCATATGCCGACTTTTATTAAATTTCTTTATGAAAACCGCCCCTTTGCCACGCCCACCTTTCAACATTTTTAAATATTCTAATCGGAGGCTTAAATATCGGCTCAGTTTTATTGATATATTTCGAAAAGTCCGAATTTGAAGCAGTTTTTGTGATTTTTGTGACAGACCCTAGTACTGGAGGTACCCCTAAAAATGGTCCGATCGGGTCCATTCTCGAACCTGTTCTTCCTCATCTGCCTGTGAATACGTATACCAAATATAGCTCAACTCTTTCGATAAGATAACTGTATACAGACGGACAGACAGACAGACAGACGGACGGACATGGCTAAATCGAATCTCCTGATGACGCTGATCATTTCTATATATATTTTGTATGGTCTATCTCGACTGGTTCTGGGTGTTACACACAACCACACAAACGCAATATACCCTCGACACAGAGTCGAGAACCTTATCACTGAGCCCATTCAAATCGCATTCGTAACGGAGGCAAAAATAGAATCCGCATCTGTAGGCGGAGCTGAAATCGATTGCAGAATCAACATGAGAATCAGAAACAAAATCAGGATATCAATCCAAATTGGAGTTTGAGTCTAAATCAAATTTACAATTAGAATCCGAGGCAGCAGTCGACTTAGAAATGAAACGCACTGTCGAATGGCTGCGTTCGCAAATGAATTTAATTCGGGAAAGGCACAATCCGAACAATCCAAAACTAACAAAACGTTCGAATTGTGCGGCGGCCATCTTAAGCCCTACTGACGGGCCAGGCATGATGGACGAATGCCGGAGTATTGATACGTGGAAGTCTATTTTTCGTTTACGGAAAGATATAATGGCAGCAGAAATTTCGCAATGAACAAAAACCGAAAAACGACACGAAACGGAACGAGAACGAGTAAGCAGCTCGCAGCTCGCAGCAGGAGGAAAATCGAGGAAAATAAGAAACAATTGCAAAATGGTTTTCATGTGAAAATAACTAGAAAAATGCGATTTTCCAAAGAAATACGAATTGATACGCCGGTAAAAGAAAACAATCGAAATACTCATTATTTCCGTGTACGAACACTGCCAATTAACGAATGTGAATGCCCTGAAATCCTTTTAGGCTTCTGGACACGTGCAGTTTTCCATTCATAACGGAAAATTCGTTAATCATTTGCTTCGCTTGCATCGAACGTCGATAGGTATGAATGCGCTTACGTCGGATTGTCTGAGTAGCAGTAGTGAAACAAACAATTAAAAAAAAAAAAAAATGAAAATTCAAATGATTTCAGCTTTAATTTTTTGGAACTCAAAAAATCTCATTTATCCTCCTCAAAGGACATCCTACATCCAGAGAAGGCATATCGCGTAATAGAAACATTTGACGATATTTATGACCATCTTTTTTAATTTTTGCCACTAGTCAAATCCGCCAACGATGCACTCAGACGTTGTGCCTGTTATGCCGTGACCACAGCCCCCGAGTTCAAAAATATTGATGGATGAACGGGCAGGTTGATACAATTGATTGCAATGACAAATTTTCAATCATATGAACGAATCCTAGATACATGCAGCTCTTTTAAGATCCGTAAATCACTAAACATCTATATGATGACTGGCCACTGCCTCATAGGTCCGCATGCTAGAAGGCTACGGGCACGTGCTTTCGATTTCTTCAGGAGTTGTCAGCATGAGGAGAAGGAGGAGGAAGAAACTCCTCAACATCTTCTCCTGCACTGCCCAGCCTTTGCTAAGCTGAGATTTGAAACACCTTGGGATGTTAAATACTTCTTTCTTTCCCTACCAGAACTCGGGGAACTTAACCCTTTGAGGATAGCAAGCTTTATTGACCGAACGAAATGGTTTATCATATACTTAGGTGTCCGACCCCGTGGGCAATACAATGGACCTCCCTTGGTCTAAGTGCGGCGCCTTTCTGGTGGGCGGCCCCTACAAACCTAACCAAAGCTAAAAATTTATAACTAAATACTTACTTTGTAAACATTCTTTCCACTGAATTTCAAAGCACAGCTGGAAGTTGGGATGAGCTTAAGAGTGCCATTGCCCCTGATAATGAGTTCGCCCTTGAGAATCCCGACTGTATGTCCCGTATTCCCGTAAATCTTTTCACATCACACCTTATACTACAATTTCAAAATCGCTCAATCGGTCGAATTCGAAGCTCTTGTGCAATAGCGCTCCATGTTCGAAGTTTCACGGGACGACGAGCAGTTACAACTGGCCATCACTGGGAACTGGAAAACAGGACATTCATTTGCTTTGCACTTCAGTTCCATGCCCTATGATGATGTGCTCCACTTAACCCCACGCGACCTTCATGCCATTGTCATCATCATGAAGATTGTTCAATTATCGTACAGCGATAATACACCATGACTGCTTGCGCTCGTAATCGTCTATGTTGTCGTCTCTCCATGAAGGTCGCCCGTTGCTGGCAAATGTTGTCATTGAGATGCAGTCTCTAACTCTTGACCTTGAGAAAATGCAAAGCCAAATGCAAAAAGAAAGAAAATTTTTTGGTTTTTATTTCTTTCTCTCTTGGAAGCAAGTAGAAGAAAACCCAATAAAAACCTTCCCCAACGCCATCGTGTTTCGTCTGAAGCACAGAGAGCACGGGAGGACCTATTAAGGGTGCATAAAGAAACACAGTTTTTAGTTTCCTTTTCCTCCCCCCTTTAACCGCATATTGAAGTTTAAGGGTCAGAGTTGAATTCTTTTGATAAGGAGAGCATCGAATCTGCTTCTGTTTCTGATGGATTCTGGCGACGATTCTTTAAAAATGTTTCTTTTCCAATGTCCTCTTTCGATGGATTCCTACTCAATTGTTCAATTGCTCAAATTTCAAATTGTTTTTTTTTTTTGGGAATTGAATTCATTTGAAATCGAGAAGTTTTGCACTGAAATTCTTTCATTCCTTTGCTTCTTCAATTAAAAGGAAGTCCTTGAAGGCGACTCTTCTTTTTAAATGTTAAAGTTTTATTATTTAACTTCAGTTAAATTTCAATTTCTTGATTATCAATTGAAATTCGATAATTTACTGATATAACTAAAAGTATTCGAATATATTATTATAGATAAGTAAAATAAGAACTCTTCGAATGATATGGAAATATTATGGAAACGGAATGGAAATCCGTATGTAATTAATTCCTGAATGTGGCATTGAAATTTTTGTTAATTTGAATTGCATTGGCCTTAATTTTAATATCTCCTCTTTAATGAGGTCCAAATCGTTTTATGACGGGTAAAAATATCCCGCGTAAAGAATTTAGTCTGAACGAACATTACACAATTAACTTCATAAATACCCTTTTCGGTATTTACTCAGACCACGAAACGTTCGCGCGCACACGCACAGGTTTCTTCTCTACAGATTTATCCAAAAATACTCGCTAGAAGGGACAGAATAATCGCACTGTTTTCTATGGTAAGCCCACAATCAGCTCATCCTGTGCAAGCTACAAAGCTGTTGAAATAAAATATTTTCCAACACTTTTGCAGCAATTGAGCTAAGTATCCCAAGTATGTCCGTCCAACCATCCGTCCGTCCGTACGTACGTTCGGCCGTCCGCCGTTTATTCGACCGTCTAAGAGAAATCCTTTTGAATAAAATAAAAACGAGAAAACAAGGCAAACGGCAATGGGCAAAAACGGCCAAAATGATACAACAATGCGGACTTGTCTCGGCCTGACTTGGCCTCACTTGGCCCCCTAAGTCCTGCGAAGTTCAAGGATGCCTTGCTTGCCACGGGTCCCTTCAACCATTTGTTTTTCAGGTCGATGTGATTGTGGCTCCACACAATCTCCCATTGTGGAATTCTTAGAATAAAATCTTTTTTTATATAAAAATACAGATAACCGGACGCAAACACACACACACACACACACACACTCACCTCTTCTCAATGTACATATGGCCTGAATGCGTTGAATGGGACTTGCGGCGCTAGCCCGGCTCGGGCTCGGGTCGACTCGAAGCACCCCCCATCGGCATGGCACACCAGAACCAAACTTTACACTGGCTCACCGCTCGCCTCGATTCGGAACGAGTTCATTTTAATGCTCAGTGACATTCGCTCCTTGGCGTGGATGTGTGAATGGCTCCAAGCACGTGCATTCCAACGTTTCTTCCTGCTCGAACGTGGGTTTTGTGTGTGTGTGTGTGTGTGTTTGTTCGTTTGGCATGATGTGTTTGTTTGTAGATATGTCCGAGTGTGGGTGTATGCTTGTGAATTAAATGTAGCATAAAGGATTCCAATTTTCCGGTCACTTAACCAGAAACCGAGAATGTACCGCAAAATGCTGTTGATTTTTACAAAAATGTGTTAAGCCCTAGCTCAATCCTTGCTCATTCGCGACGAGTCCTTTATTGTTGTAGTTATTTCCATTAGTTGGATCAACTCGGAAGATGTCCCTTTCAACTATTTTCTTTTAATCTTGTAATTTCATTCACTTCTTTTGGTTTTTTTTTTTTTTTGTTTTTTACCTTAAAGTATGCTTCCCTTTTTGTATTTTTTGTTTCTTCTGATATTTTGCCAGCAACAAATGAAAATGACCGTGGTTCAATTAAGTCTTTGAAGGCCCATTAACAGTTTGCGATGCTTTGCGGCAATCTGAGATTTAGCTAGGTATACGAATTATCCTAAATAAGAGTCCTTCCAGTGGTAAAAGAAAAAGCTTTATATGACTGTATTGAAGGCGAAAATTCCCGAAATTGGCTTTCGAAAAATCTGCAATTTGAAATATTCGAGATAATGTCGTCCACAAAGAAGTATCGAACTCTGTTTTGGGGGAAAAATTGGCTTAACCTTTCCGCATGCTCATGCGTCAATATTGGTTTTTTTTTTTTTTTTTTTTTTTTTTTGGTTTTCCTATGAAGACATTCCACATTTGACCCGACAGAAAAAAAAAATTTCGAACGGCATCAACAAGTAATTAACTCAGTCTCTTGAGATGAACCGGGGTCAAGCCGACTAGAGGCGGAGTTAAACACTTGTTGACATCCGACCCAAGGAACATACATACTTACATATTGTCCCACATTGTCCTCCAGAAGGAAAATGAAATAATTGTGCTGGCAACCGCAATAAGGTCGACAACAATAACAACAAGCGACCCAACAACAAACCAATGAAAGGAACAAAGAACGTTACGGAATAGGTCCATTTGTTCTTGGCATGATCGGACGTGCGCCGTCCGTCTGTCCGTCCGTGGGTTCTTCTGTCCCTCGGTCTGTCCGTCCAAATGGTAAAAATGTTTTATTTAATTTGTTAGCGGATTAAGCTCCGCATGCCGCAAGCAATGACGGCTCCTTATTTCAACAAGCTTGAGAGAAAAAAAAAAAAAAGAAAACCGAGAAAAATGGAACTCATCCTCGCTCAGCTTTAGACAAGAGCACACATTCATATATCGACATACAACACACAACACACTCAAACAGACAGACAGACATGCATACATATATGGCAAAGCAACCGGAAGCTGACTTTTTTCGACAATTGTTTTTAATTCAAGCGAATGTGTGAAAAAAAAGGACGACCCTCGTCAACAGTGACTAGGTGTCCAGGCGGCAATAACGCCTAACTCCTGCAAGGATGAAAAACGACAAAGACAACAGCAACAGAAACAACAAGAACAAGAACAACACTAAAACAAAAAAAAAAGAAAAAAAAAAAAACAAAAACTTCTGAGGGATTTCAGGGAGGAACGGAGGAGCAGCATTACTTATTGCGGGTAGTATCGTTATTAGCTGGATGAGCAAAAGGTGATAGCGTTACCGGCTATCCGATGGGATCCGGGACAAGCGTATGCGGCTAATTATCCGTGCAATTACGTCCGAATTGGTCGCACACACATAAAATCGGACACACACCCATGCTGGCACTAAGATTTCCTGTGCATGGGAGTGTGTGTGTGTGTGTGTGTGTGTGTGCGTGTGTGTGTGTAGGACATGCAAAGGAGCTACTGTTGTTTGCCGTTAGTATGCTTTTGACCATCGAGTCAGCAGCCAACGGCAAGGACTCTTTGAACCGTGTATCATTGAAGCAAAGCGAAGCAGTGTCCGGCGTCAATGAAGTAAATGCAGCCGGACATGTGTACTATGTTAATTAGGAAATTAAATTGAGTTAAGTGGTTAGTGTTTGTCGCAAGTACACACAAAGAAGAAGCCACAGCGAAACAGTTGACGGCACTTGCACTGGCAACCGCACCGCACCGCACAGGACAAACGCACGCACGCACGCATGCACATTTACGCAATTCGGCGAACGAGCCAAGACAAAACTAGACAATTATGCCAGCTGTTATGTGACATGCTAGTTTGAAAATTCAATTTCAAATGTCTTGCCTCACAGACATCGAAAACCTTAATTAATGATTAACACTTTAAAATTATTGCAATTTTGTGTGCTCACCTGAATTGACTCCCTGAAAGTATGCACAAAAAAATTTTTTTAAACTCAATTTTGTGTGCTCGCTGGGAACAAAAAAAAAAACCAAAAAAAAAAGGAAGGATTTTATTTAAGGGGGTCTTCTCATTGAAAACCCGTTTTTTGGACCCTTTTTAAAAAATTTCTTATTTGAAAACGCAAAGAATAATTGAAAACTTTATTTATTTATTGTATTACAAAAGGTTCAAAGTAAATAAAAAAATTTTTTTGCCTCGATACGTGGGCTGTTCAAAAAGTAATGAGACTTCAAAGTTGGTGGTGAAAAAAAAAAGGTGTCGTCACGGCGGCCACGATTCCGGGTCTCCGGAGCGTCCGAAATGGAAAAAAAACGGGGTTATAATCAGTATAGATGTAATTCTCGGGTGAACCTCAAGCTTAATTTTGTGATTTTTTTTGACAAAATGGCGGCCATTCAAAAAAAAATTTCAATTTCGGGCTTTTTTTTTTGTAGTTTAGTGTAAAAAAAAAAATAGTAAAAATTTTTTAAAATTATGGTCGAGGTTCACCCGAGAATGGTGACAATTCTGCGTCGATTCCACTTTGTTTCATGAAAATCGGTTCAGTTGAACTGGAGATATCATGGCCGCCAGTTCGAAAAACGTGGTTTCGAGATAAACGCGTTTAAAGTTTGAAGCAACGCAAAAATTACTCGTTTTAGCGCAGATCTTGCTCGACAAAGAAGGCTATATCCTCTAAACTATTTCGAATTTCAAAAAATCCTTTTCGGGGCATATTCACAACAACCCAAGCTATAAATAAATGTCGAAAAAAAAGTTGCTCAATGAGAAGACCCCCTTAAACATCACATATTTGGCGCGAAATTTCCGGCCTGAGAGAAAAATGAATGTACGTCCATCCATTTTTTCACATTCCCTTTGATGTGTCAAAGAAACGCTGCTCCAGAATTATTGACCCTTTTAAGAAAATTTTATACTCGACGTTATTCACATAGCATCTTCCTTGCGTATGTTTTAAATTCCCATATACTTCCCATTGTGTTAAATAACATTTCCAAAAGAATCATAGCCAAGAAGCTCAGTCTTTCTCGGTGCTTCCATAACTCTGCATAGACGTGTTATCTTCTTTAGCGCATTGAGTTCAGTTGACGGCATAACTTCCTGCATCGTTGTCTTCTTTTGTCAACTTTTAACATCCCTTTTATATAATAATTTCTCTACTCTGATAATATAACCTGAGACTGTCCACTTTCTCAATCGAAAGAGGAAAATCGAAGCTAAAATATAATCAAAGGTGAGGAAAATCTGCATGCAGAATAAATAAAAATTAATATTAAATAAAAAAGGAAAATAAACAAGAAAACAGATTGAAAAAATTTCCCATCGCATTCGCCATGCATCGATGGACGTTCTGAAGCCAATTTCAAGCTCCCATCGGTCTGGTCCGTTCGACATTGTTTGCATAGTCCTTTTGTTTTTCGCTTCATCGTTAACGTTTCTTTCAAGTTAAATATAATTTCAAGGTTTTTCATATTTTCATTTTTATTTTCATTTTCATTTTCCCGCTTTTCCTTTTGTATTTTTTTGAAATTTTCGAGCGTTTTTGTCAAGAGCATCCGGTATTGCGACAAACTGTCGTACGAGGAACAATGGCAGCCATCCAAACTCATGTACGACTGCGATCAGGTTGAAATTGTGATTCAGAATCAGATTCGGGCTACGGTTCGGGCCAAGAGGCGAGAGCGGAGCTAACTTGTCCATCAAATGCTTTTTGACATGCTGCGATAAAATATAATTTCATTGCTCCTTTGAAATAATTTTTTCCATATCCGGTTTTTTTTTTCTATTTTAATTTTTTATTTTTAAGTTCGGGGCATCGTCTGTTCGACGGAGAGAGAACCGCATGGAAATGCTCTTGGAATTGGGAACATGATTAGGCATTTGTGTATGTGTGTGACTCTATCCTGAAATGAAAAAATACAACATGTGTCGTCTGAGTTACGTCCCAGCTTGACGTTGAAGTACAGTTGGCGACAAAAAAATATCAAGCGCCAAATCGAACTCTAAAGCATAGAGCATACATAGATGAAATGTTATCCTGAAGAGATGGAAATCCTTCCACTTCCAACAATTTCACTGGATGAGAGAACTATATAGATTGGTTTTATATACTTGAAGGAAATCGTGGAAATGATCTTTCGTCAATTATCAAACAAGTCGAGGATTCTTGAACTATTTTGATCGCATGCTCGTTTTTTTTCTTTTTATTTTTTTTGAAGCGATCATGATTGTGAAGAAGTTTTCAATTTCAATTGTTTAGAACGAACGCCCCATCTGCCCTCCACTGGTTTTGACTATGTTGCCATTCTCGGCGCAAGATGGAGCTCTTTGTTCGTCCTTGTCCAACCGCTTGTGGTAGAATGCACTTTAGTAACGGATAACTAAGTTTATTTTCCGGCAAAATGCTTTCAAATCAAATTTTACGCTAAAATAAAAAATTCTTTTTCAATCCTTTTTGTCAACCATTTAAATATCTTACTTGTCCTCCTTGTCAGAAGGCCCCTCAAAGTTCAGCTCAGCATCCTCCATACGTTATTCAACCAGGTTTTTTTGGTTTTTTTTTTTTTTTTTTTGCAACAGACTAGCAAGAATTTTACATAATATTATCTCATATTCATCGCGAAAGGGACAAAAAATAATAAAAAATAAAAAAAAAAAAACCAGGTAGAAGAAGACGGAAGCGATCCAAAAGGATGAGAAAGTAGGCGGACAGAGGATGGATGTCAGCGCTTTTGATGTGCATCCGGTCATAAAGGTCGACACATACGATTTCCGGCAAGAAGAAAAACTAGACGAAATGCTTTTTTCCGTTTTGGTTTTTTTCTTTTATTTTATTTTTTAATTTTTTTGTTCCTTTGCATTTTGCTTTAACAAGTTTCTATTTAGATTGATGGAGCACGAAACTGCATAAATTTCTAGTTTATTTATTAACAACAGTCAGTCAGCAAGTCTATCTGTCCATCCGTCCATCGGTTTATCGGTCCATCGTCTATCTGTCCTACCGCCTGTCTATTTGTAGCTCAACTATTCAGCTAATTTTGCATCATTTGCCATCATTCCGAAATTCCGAACAAACGCTTTATGTTTTAGTGAACAATTCCAGGACACAAGAAAAAATATTAATAAAATATTAGATAACAGATAATTGATATTCTAAATGAAATCAGCACGACTTGAAGAGTCAAATTGGAAAAAGTCTGTGAAAAATGGATGCAATTTTAGTGTTTTTTTTTTTTAATTTTATTATTTTGTCCGAAGCCATTGCTTTTGGTGGTTCTCTTGGAAAATCAGCTGAATAAGTAACTAGCATTTAAGGGGACCTTCTGGTCTAGAATTTTTTGAAAAATGATTTTTTTATTTTTATATATTTCGGAAGAATAGACTTTTAAGAATATGCTGGCAAAGTTTCGTGAAGATATTGACAATATTTGTTTTGCTACAGCCTTTTTAGAAGGTGCAGACAGCAGGCAGCGCGCTTGATCAAAGCAACTTTGAACGCGTTTATCTCAAAACTACTTTTTTTGACCTGGTGTGAATGAAAACAAAAAAACCATCGAACCGATTTGTCTGGAATTTTTATATATTATTCATTACATCAATGGCTATGGCCCGAACTAGAATCGATTTTTTATTTCAAGAACTTCATATTTTTTCATCAAAAAAATGGTAAAAAAAAGGGGAGTTTTTGATGGTTGAAATAAAAAATTGCGCCATTTTGTCAATTTAAAAAAAAAATTTTTTTTATTCTAGTTCCTGCCATAGCCGCATTCATTCTGATTAATAACATATTTTTGGTTTTTTTTTTCGATTACCAGAACTGCCATAATCTTTCACACCACGGAGGTACTTTTTCAAAGAGGGTCCACTTCAACGCCATTTTTAAAATACCAAAAAAAAAAAAAAAAAAATTACAACAACATTTTTTTATTTTTTGTCAATAAAGAATATAATAAGCCTGCATACTTAGAAAATTGTTTTTTATTTGGCTTAATACCAAAAAAAAATCATGAAAATACCCTAAATTTTCGTGCTCTAGACCAGAAGGTCCCCTTAAAACAGAAAAGAGATTTTAAATTTAGTTTGGCTTCACTGCGCTCAAATCCTTTTCTTGAGTGGTCGAATGATTGAGGCTTGGATGTGACTTTATTTCAAGGACATCCGGGCTGGAAATTTTAAATAGATATTGCAGGGACGTTGGCCAGATTTGCCTAGTTTGGATCTTGGGCCTGTCCAGTAAAGTCTAGCCAGGCCCCTCGCTAATTTGTTAATGCTTCGGTTAGAATGGACCTAGCTAGTAAATTCTTTCTAGGAGCTATCTAGATCTGCCAAACCATCCCCATGGTAAGTTTTTCGTTTTAAGACTAGGCGCATTCGAAAATGAAAAAAAATTTATATACATATCTGAGAAAGTCGTTTAAATATCCAGTAGTAAAATAGAAGATACCTACATTATATTAATATGAAACCATATGTCGATCACTTTGTTTTACATAAAGATTTATTTTCACGTCCCCATGGCGAGGTGTTGCTTAGAGCTGGAGAAACAATCGATGCGTTATTGATAATATCGATGGTTTCAAACCATCGCAAACATCGATGGTTTTTTAAGACTATCGATAGTTTTGATTCATTGACATTTATTTCAGCTTTGACAAAGTATTTAGTTCTGGCGGTGACAGAAAGAACTTTTCTTTTTTTTTTTTGTCAAATGGAAAGATTGCAAAGAAACAGCCCTTGGTTAGATAAGGGCGACAGTCGCTCGAAAATTCAAATTTCGATTATAAAAGTGATCGATTATCGAAACTATGGATTATTCAACCGATCGATTATTGAATGGAACGATTATTGAGACTATCGCTTATTGAAACTATCGATTTTTTAACCTATCGATTATCGCATTTACCGATTATTTAAACTATCTATTATAGAACTTATTTTAGAAATTATTAATCCTATCAATTATTGAACCCATCGATCATTAAAACAATCGATTATTGAATCTTTAGATTATTTAGAAAATCGATTGTTTAAACTATCGATTATAGAACTATAGATAGCTCTCAACCACTATCAAAAACCAAAATTTAAACAAACCTACACATCTTCTGATACATCACGTCGTGAAATATCTTCAGAAATTCGAATAGTCTTATGTGTCGCATTTTAATTAACCAAATGAGAATTATAGGCGTCATGCTAGACTACGTATACCAGATCGAGGGGTTTTCCCCATTTTCAATGATTTTTTTCGATTTTACCTTTAACCAAAAATGACTTCAAATCTTAACGAGGGATTTTTGGTGCTTTTCTATAGAAAACAGAAATAAAGGCGTTTAGTTTTAATATCCGAGAGGAAAGTGCCACCAAAATACTGGCAGCACTGATGCTCTAGTTACAAAGTATGGAGAATTTAGTAAAAGAGACTTTCAAATTCGGATTCTTGAATATTACTAAATACGTGATATAAATTGAGGAAGAATACTATCGATGGTCGCAATTAACCCCATATTTGCCTTTCTCATTTCACGATAAGATAAGAATATACATATACCTACATAGTTTTGATGAATGAAAAGTAATCGAGTATAAATGTTGCTGAAAAAATTTTGAGGGCACATGAAATCTGAAAAATCGTCAGTTTTTGACGATATCAATTTCTGTCACATGGCGCCTTATATTTTTTCATATAAAAATTTCATTTCGTTTCGCCGCTTCAATGGAGCACATCAGAAAATATGTTTCGTCAAAGGTTCCAAAATCGTATGAACAACGGGTATTACTTTAAGAGTTCACATTTATGGCGAAGAGCCAGACAGGTTCTTCGGTTTCTTGTTCTAGAAAACCAACTAGAGTTTCCACGCCACAAAGCCTAAGTAAATTTTCTGTGTTAGGGTAAGGGTTTCTATTTTCAAGCAGAAAGTTTAGTGGAGAAAGAAAAGATCCTCTGATCTTTCGAGAGGAGCACGAATTTATACTATTTTTTTTTTCGTCCTAGCGCCTTAAAATCTTGTCTACGTCATTGTCTGCTGCTCTTGATAAATATCTCTCCATTTTTTTTTTTAATTTGGGTTATCCGTTTCCCATAAGCTCACTGCGGCTATCTCTTCATCGTTAAAAGCCATCCATATTCAATTGGAGCTTCTTGTTGGTCCTCTTTCTGGAAATTGAAAAATCGATGCTTCTTTCTACAGGAATTTAGTCTTAAAGCCTTAAGGGGGTCTTCTCATTGAGCAACTTTTTTTTTCGACTTTTTTTTTTTTGCATTTATTTATAGCTTGGGTAGTTGTGAATATGCCCCTAAAAGGATTTTTTGAAATTCGAAATAGTTTAGAGGATATAGCCTTCTTTGTCGAGCAAGATCTGCGCTAAAACGAGTAATTTTTGCGTTGCTTCAAACTTTAAACGCGTTTATCTCGAAACCACGTTTTTCGAACTGGCGGCCATGATATCTCCAGTTCAACTGAACCGATTTTCATGAAACAAAGTGGCATCGACGCAGAATTGTCACCATTCTCGGGTGAACCTCGACCATAATTTTAAAAAATTTTTTACTATTTTTTTTTTTACACTAAACTACAAAAAAAAAACCCGAAATTGAAATTTTTTTTTGAATGGCCGCCATTTTGTCAAAAAAAATCACAAAATTAAGCTTGAGGTTCACCCAAGAATTACATCTATACTGATTATAACCCCGTTTTTTTTTCCATTTCGGACGCTCCGGAGACCCGGAATCGTGGCCGCCGTGACGACACCTTTTTTTTCACCACCAAATTTGAAGTCTCATTACTTTTTGAACAGCACACGTATCGAGGCAAAAAGATTTTTTTTATTTACTTTGAACCTTTTTTAATACAATAAATAAAAAAAGTTTTCAATTATTCTTTGCGTTTTCAAATAAGAATTTTTTTAAAAAGGGTCCAAAAAACGGGTTTTCAATGAGAAGACCCCCTTAAAGTCTTAGAGCCTTATTAGGGTAGGTAAGTACTTATATGGAAAAGTATTTAATGTATTTTTTTCGTATAGAAGAAATTATATATGTATCTTTTATTTATAAGATACATTTTTTGGAAGCTTTATTTACAAAAATTTTTTTAACGCTTTTCATTTAAAACCATTTACTCCGGAATTACCCAATCCGTCGTATTTAAGTTCATTCAAATAGGATTTCGAGGACACTGAAAAATATATCCGTTGGAGAGAATTCAGCTTCACATTTCATTGATTTGTAAACATTGATCAATGCAGGGTCTTAATTTTGTCATGTACATCGATTGAAAGGATTTGGCCAGTTTAATTGAGAAATGCGAGCTGGAATGACGAAGATCGAGAAATATTATGAGTGAAATTGCGGGTTGAGGCGGAGGAGCACCGAAACACTAAAAGCTGACAATAATCCTTAAAACGAAATCCCTCGTACATTGACATATTATATGCACAATATGCGCAAGTGTATGTATGTAAACGATTACGTCCGTATGCGTATGCGTGTGCGTGTACGTGGGTGTATGTTTGTGTAAACGTCAATATGAGCGTTCGTGTGGGTCTTATTGTGAGTGTGTGTCTGCATATAGCAGCATAGTTTTATAAATATTGTATATCTTTAAGGTCATTGGCGTTTGTGAATTTGAAAAGGCTCCGCCTTTCAAAATGGGCCTACATCTTTCTCTTACGCACACGAAGAGCAGCTGAAGCTGAACCTAAAGGCGAAGGCGATGGCGATGGCAATGGTTATGGCGATGGAAACGACAACGGCGACAGCTTTGACGACGGCGATGGCGAAAATGTGCGGCTTTCAAATCGTCTTGATGTGTACTACACCAAAAAAAGAAAGAAAAAAAAGATAAAAACAAAAATAAAACGCAAAAAGCAAAAAACAGAGCTTTTCCATCCTCCTCCAGCGAACGTTCTCAAGTAACGTCAGGACGTTGGTTATTGCCTAAAAATATATTTTGTTGTACCGGCGAGCCTACAAGAGCGAAGAGCCGATAGCTCTGTTGTAAGAAGAGCAGTAAAAGTAAACGAAAACAAGTGAAAAGCAATGGAAGGCGAATTAAGAGGACGAATAATCCTGCGAGCACGCATACACTCGAAATGAATCTAGGTGCCTGCATGTAATCAAAAACACAAGCACACGCGCAAACACGCACACGCACACGCACAGGCACAGGCATACGCATATACATACATGCGTGTAGGTGTACATATTTTGTGAGTTCCGGTAAGAGAAAGGAACATGTGATCCTATACGTTTTCTTGCATTTGAATGTGCTACCGAATCACATAAATAGGAATGACGAAGAAGAGTAGGTACTTTTGAAAAATGGCGGAAATCATATCAGCAATCGATCGAGGCAATCGAAGGGTGCGGCGATGAGTACAATCGCCATACGAGCTTAAAAAGGAAAGATGCCCCAAACAGAGATGACAAATATGTATAAAAATGTGCAAAAACAAATATTAGATGGCTGATTTATGTACACCATAAGGTAATTTCAAGGCATGCGTACCTTTTGACGACTTTTCAAAGGCACTTCTTACAAGTGATATGAGACTACCGAATAGTAGTTATTATTATTATTAATAAATATTAAAATATTGTGTTTGCGTATACGTAATGTCATTTCCATAAAAATTTCTTTGTTGCTCATACGCCAGGATGGTCTCGATCGTAGGTGTATCAGTAACTTTTTTTATTTATTTATTTTTTTTATTTAAGAATCTAGGACATTTTACATTGTCTCTCTATGATTTAATAGATGTTAATGTTATTTTATGTTAATAAACGAATTGTGGTTTATATATACATATATTATTGCTATATAGATGTGAATTGGTTAAGCTTTCTTTCGAATCTAGAATGAAAACTCCTTTATAGCGCAAATACTTTCAGTTAAGTAGGTTAGTAATCTGTAAGAGCTTGGGTTCACAGACGAAAAATTAATAATAATAATAATATTGTAACATTGTTCATCAAAACCACAAGTAAAGCTATTCACTTAGCCAACATTGGTTCGTGCAACTCTTAATGGATTGGACGGATCTCTCAAACGTCGCCGGATACGTCGTTTTTCCGACATTTCTTCTTCTTCCGTTCCGTTAAAGGCCGCAATTCTATTCTTTGCATTTTATATAAAAAAAATTTATTTTTGGACTTGGAAAAAATACTTTTTTATATTTGACGAAATTTTATTGTTTATCCGTTTTCAACGCTTTAAATTTCGAAAAATCAGTTTTGAGAAAAAACCGCCTTGCAAAGCGCGAAAAAAAACCGGGCGGTTAACCGATCGGTTAACCGAATCAATCACCCTATTCGGGACGTCCAAAAACTTCAACCACTGATGATAACATCGATAAAGTTCACCAAATAGTGCCAAATTAAAGTCAGAGATCTGCCAGAGGCCATTAACAAGTCCAAAGAACTTGTTTGACGCATATTGAATCAAGATTTAGGCATGAAAAAGCTTTCCGCGTATTGTGTGCCGCGTTTGCTTACATTAGATCAAAAACTTGTTGAAATAAACATTTTTAACGCTCTGTTGCCGCTCTGTGGCGTTTAAAAATCGGAGTTTTGGCGCCATGTTTCAAGGAAATTATGTAGAAAAATATTTTTAAAAAACTATAAATAATATATGACTCGTATCTTTGTTAGGTCACAAACTTTTCAGGCCACCCTCGTACAATTTGAATCAGATGTTTAGCTAATGAAAAATCGGTTAATTAATAGTGGAACGTCTTCTCATTAAATTTTCATTAGCGCTAATGAAGGGTCGGTAATGAATAAGTGGAACTGAAGCATTAAAGCCTTAAAGTCTTAGAGCCTTATTAGGGTAGGTAAGTATATGGAAAAGTATTTAATGTATTTTTTTCGTATAGAAGAAATTATATATGTATCTTTTATTTATAAGATAAATTTTTTGGAAGCTTTATTTACAAAAATTTATTAACGCTTTTCATTTAAAACCATTTACTCCGGAATTACCCAATCCGTCGTATTTAAGTTCATTCAAATAGGATATCGAGGACACTGAAATATATCCGTTGAAGAGAATTCAGCTTCACATTTCATTGATTTGTAAACATTGATCAATGCAGGGTCTTAATTTTGTCATGTACATCGATTGAAAGGATTTGGCCAGTTTAATTGAAAAATGCGCGCTGGAATGACGAAGATCGAGAAATATTATGAGTGAAATTGAGGGTTGAGGCGGAGGAGCACCGAAACACTAAAAGCTGACAATAATCCTTAAAACGAAATCCCTCGTACATTGACATATTATATGCACAATATGCGCAAGTGTATGTATGTAAACGATTACGTGCGTATGCGTGTGCGTGTGCGTGTACGTGGGTGTATGTTTGTGTAAACGTCAATATGAGCGTTCGTGTGGGTCTGATTGTGAGTGTGTGTCTGCATATAGCAGCATAGTTTTATAAATATTGTATATCTTTAAGGTCATTGGCGTTTGTGAATTTGAAAAGGCTCCGCCTTTCAAAATGGGCCTACATCTTTCTCTTACGCACACGAAGAGCTGCTGAAGCTGAACCTAAAGGCGAAGGCGATGGAAACGACAACGACGACGGCTTTGACGACGGCGATGGCGAAAATGTGCGGCTTTCAAATCGTCTTGATGTGTACTACACCAAAAAAAAAAGAAAAAAACAACAACAAAAAAACGCAAAAAGCAAAAAACAGAGCTTTTCCTTCCTCCTCCAGTGAACGTTCTCAAGTAACGTCAGGACGTTGGTTATTGCCTAAAAATATATTTTGTTGTACCGGCGAGCCTACAAGAGCGAAGAGCCGATAGCTCTGTTGTAAGAAGAGCAGTAAAAGTAAACGAAAACAAGTGAAAAGCAATGGAAGGCGAATTAAGAGGACGAATAATCCTGCGAGCACGCATACACTCGAAATGAATCTAGGTGCCTGCATGTAATCAAAAACACAAGCACACGCGCAAACACGCACACGCACACGCACAGGCACAGGCATACGCATATACATACATGCGTGTAGGTGTACACATTTTGTGAGTTCCGGTAAGAGAAAGGAACATGTGATCCTATACGTTTTCTTGCATTTGAATGTGCTACCGAATCACATAAATAGGAATGACGAAGAAGAGTAGGTACTTTTGAAAAATGGCGGAAATCATATCAGCAATCGATCGATGCAATCGAAGGGTGCGGCGATGAGTACAATCGCCATACGAGCTTAAAAAGGAAAGATGCCCCAAACAGAGATGACAAATATGTATAAAAATGTGCAAAAACAAATATTAGATGGCTGATTTATGTACACCATAAGGTAATTTCAAGGCATGCGTACCTTTTGACGACTTTTCAAAGGCACTTCTTACAAGTGATATGAGAAAAATGTTGTATACTTTGATCCTTTTGGGATTTTGGACTACCGAATAGTAGTTATTATTATTATTATTAATATATATTAAAATATTGTGTTTGCGTATACGTAATGTCATTTCCATAAAAATTTCTTTGTTGCTCATACGCCAGGATGGTCTCGATCGTAGGTGTATCAGTAACTTTTTTTAATTTTTTATTTTTTTTTATTTAAGAATCTAGGACATATTGCATTCTCTCTCTATGATTTAATAGATGTTAATGTTATTTTATGTTAATAAACGAATTGTGGTTTATATATATGGGGCATTTCACGTCAAGTGTACCCGCTCAAAAAACTTCATAGCTGTGGCTGCTGAACTTCTCAAGTTGATAAAGCTGAATAGCGGCTTCTGCGTGCTTGGCTCGTGGGTCGCGCTGGGTTCTACACCTCCATTGAGTCGTTAGTTTTGGAGATCCCATCCTGTTTAAGATGTCATTTTATAGAAAAAAAGTTCAGCTTTCGTTAAAAATTATTTAAAAAATATTAAAAATGTCGCATTCGGCGAAAAATTGCTTATAAAAATAAAAACCGTTTTTTTGTGCATCAATAATAATTTCTGGGAATCGTAATATTTTTTTCGGAAAGAGCAGACAAAAATCTATAAAAATCCTTTATCACATTTTTTTAATTTGCTAATTTGCGAGACGTAGAATTTTTTGAATACAAAAAGGACCGAAAGTTTAACACCCTGTATCTAGGCACCCGGTCAATATTTCCCCTCCTCCTTTTGCATAATTTATGTACTCTCATAGCGCAACATTTCCACCAAGTTTCATCGAAATCCCAGGTATAAAGTTTTTTGAGCGGGTACACTTGACGTGAAATGCCCCATATATAGATGTGAATTGGTTAAGCTTTCTTTCGAATCTAGAATGAAAACTCCTTTATAGCGCAAATACTTTCAGTTAAGTAGGTTAGTAATCTGTAAGAGCTTGGGTTCACAGACGAAATAATAATAATAATAATAATCTAACATTGAACATGAAAACCACAAGTAAAGCTATTCACTTAGCAAACATTGGTTCGTGCAACTCTTAATGGATTGGACGGATCTCTCAAACGTCGCCGGATACGTCGTTTTTCCGACATTTCTTCTTCTTCCGTTCCGTTAAAGGCCGCAATTTTATTCTTTGCATTTTATATAAAAAAAATTTATTTTTGGACTTGGAAAAAAACTTTTTTATATTTGACGAAATTTTATTGTTTATCCTTTTCAACGCTTTTCAAACTGTATTTTTGGATTTCGAAATGAATTGCAATCCGGGTAAATTTATCGATAGACGGATTTTTGTCGGGCGAATAAGAACTTCGTGTGCTACACCAAGAATCAGTCGAAATAGACTTAACAAAACGGTACACATAGAATTGATTAGCGTCACCAGGAGATTCGATTTTTCCTAGTCCGTGCCTCTGTCCGCCTCTCAGTCTGTCTGTATACAGTTTTCTAATCGAAGGAGCTGAGATATCATGCCGAGATTTAGTATGCATTAATGTTGGGCGGGGACATGAGTAAGAACAAGTTCGAGTATAAACTAGGTCGGGCCATTTTAAATGGGTGCCTCTTGGCACTTGGGTCTGTCAAAAACTACCCCAAAATTACAGTTTTTGAGATATTTCAATCAAATTTGATATTTGTGCTTATAACATATTACAGGTTCCAGGATGAAATTTCCAAAACTTTCAAAAGTGGCCGTGCAAAAGGGCCGTTGTATTGAAGGCCCTTGAACAAGGTCGGTAAATGATTGAGGGTAAGGTGAAACTACCACTGGTTTATGATAAAAAATTTGGTGTTTAAACAATGAATTATTCATCATTTCGACTGATTAGAAAGTATTTTATTGATTTAAAAGGACAATTCTTTCCTTGTAGCCCATTTACAGATAGAACCTTATTTTCAAAGGATATCCATTTCATCATATTTTGAGGTCCAGAATATCGATAGTCATTGAGGCGTTATGCTCAATTCTAAGGAATATTAAACCGTGTTTCTTTATTAAGACAAATAGAATCGTATTACCTGCACGTTCGTATATTGTCGCGTTTGTATTGAAAACCTGAGAATTCCACGATCCCATGTAAACTTGTTTCTAAAAGACTTTTTTCACGTAATTGTACCATTGATTCGAAATGACTAAAACTTTGAGTGATTTACTATGCTTTCTTAAATTTATATGATTTTACACTTTATTGAACAGGTATAGAAAGACAGTACTGTCGATTTATGAGCTATAAATGTGACTAGACGACTTCTAGTTAAATCTAGGCAGATGCTATCATATAGCATACTGTTATTTTAAATTTAAAGGGCCTTTCCAGTTCTTTCTGCAGAATATACAGAGAGCATTTTCGATATAAAATAAAAGATTTAAGAAATTCCGAAGTGTAATTTTAGAATGAAATGCATCAGAAAATTTTCGTTATAAGAAACTCTTACGTCAAAAGTAGTTGTATTCGACTGTCACTTTATTGCATGTAAAAAATGAAATTACGGTAGCACGATTTTTATTTTGAAGATATTTAAAATTCCTCTGAAAGGATTCCTTAAGCGAGGAAGCCTAAAAAAAAAAAAATAAAAAAAAAGTTAATTAAAAATGGGGTTTAAAATTTTATGAAGAATTTTAATAAAAAAACTAAACGAACAA
>CM035806.1:163600378-163725378 GCA_020466095.1 Chlorops oryzae
ACTACATTATAAGCGGTGTTCCCAATCGTCCTCGGCATCATCGAACGAACGAATGTCTCAGGGTGAGAATGTAGAGCGGCAATGATAAAAGAAAGCACACGAGAACACTCGAATTGAATTTGACGCAACAAACGCGATCCAGCCGCCCAGCCCCAGCCCCAGCCCAGTACAGTTCAGTACAGTACAGTTATGCACGCTGTGGATGGACCAACGGCCTCTTCCTCGAGCGCGACACGGTGAAATTCTTTGGTGAAGGAACTCCTCCCGAGCTATTCTTTCACGAATTAAAAACAAAGCAAATGTAGATTTTTAAAATAAAAATCCAAATCAACATGAAAATCCAAATCAAAATCAAAATATCCTTGGAAAAACAAAGTCCATCGAGCAAAGTCCGCGCACAAGGTACAAGGAAAGGGCCTTTGTATTCTATATATTAAGTTGCTGGCGGACAGATCGCAGCGACAGCGAGAAACAAGCCGACAAGGGCGACAAGGAGTCACGGACTTGGACAGGCAATTACAGCGGAGGCACACATTCCTCAGTTCTCTCCTCATTCTGTTTGCATCTGCATTGAAAGAGCCACCGATACATACAAACCTCTTCTGCCCATGTCCGGCCCAGCCCAACCGAACTATACTGTGTCTCGCACCCGTTTTTCTTGGTCTTGCACGTTGTCGAACACGACGATGACGACGACGACGACGACGACGACGACGACGACAATGACGGTGGCGAATGTATCGAAATCATTCTATGCATGGAGGCTGGCACCCGTCCGTGCAGTGCCAAAGGCTCGCCGCGTTTCGCGTTTCGGGCGGAAAGAAAACAAAATAATATTGCCGTTCACCAACTCCCACTCAACGTACTGCAGCTCAACTATCGCATTTGGAAATTTCCATCCATCCATTCTGCCAGTTGAGCCAGTCAGTACTCTATACGTTCGTCTATCTATGCTAGTCCGTAAGACCATGCGTCCGTCCATATACATATCCGTCCGTTCGTCCGCGCAGCCTTCGTGTATTCATCCATTCGTTCTCACCGATTGAATCCTTTCCACGTCGATTGCACTCGTAGTCAAAGCGAATTTTCTCCGTGCACACACAGGCGACAGATATTCGCTGATTTGCCACTTGCCACTTGCCACATGCCACTTGCCTGCACTGATGGCTGGAGCGACGTCGTTGCGTCACTGCGTCGCTCCGTTGCCTCGTCGCCATTTCTAAGCACTGCACGAGGACCATATAGCGTCGCATACATCGCCACCTCAGCAATGAGGAAAAGTGTAGAAAATTACGATGCAGTGTACTTGAGCCAGTCGCATGTGTGTTTTGTTTCATCCGTCGCACACGATTCACGTCCCCCCACAACCATTTTTGACCAGTTAACTGTCAAAAACCACCAACAAGGTACACTGTATAAAAGGAGTTTGGTCCGCCACAATGCGTACCTACCGATTGATCAACGACATTCCTGAAGAGCTAAGAGTCCTTACTTTTAACTTTGCTCGCAGCCTGCTGCCCACACACAGTCAAGTTAAGGTGACCGCTCTGGATAATTTCTTTCAGTGTATATACATATACTTATATCCGGTATGGCTCAGCATACTCCATCGCATCATCGAATTTCTGAGCAACGTTGCTTAGAAACATGCAGCATTGCCATCGCGCCTGCGGCGATGAAACATCTAATACCTCATTGGACCTCGTTTCTTCACTTTTTTAATTTTCAATTTTACTTTTTTTTTTGTTTTTTTTTTTTATTTTTTTTTTTTTTATCAACGACACACGAATGCCTCATGGTGGTCCATGCTGATACCGTCTCCTCCAATTTTGCTTGCGTTCAAGCAGTCATAAGCATTGCTGAGGCCAGTCCTCGTGCTCAAGGTAGTTTTGATCAAACCATCAGGCACCATCAGCATCGGCAGCAACAACATCACTGCTTTGCTCTTAACCTTCCCCTTGGACGTCATATCCATTGTCGTTATCGTCATCGTCATCGTTTTCGTTTTCGTTTTCCTCATCGTCATCAACGTACCGTCATCGTCATCGTCGTCATCGTCGTCGCCGTGGTCAGAAGTATTTCCTGTTTGTCTGCTACTCCACAATTTTCTGGCTGCAGCCACCTGGCCCAGCTCCTTGCTCCTTGCCATATATCATTGTCATATTTGCGTTTTCTGCTACACACTCTGCCGGAGAGTGCATCTCTTACACTGAGAAAAAAAAAAAAAAAAAAGATTTGCTTTCAATTCTCATTGCTCGCGAGCTCAGCAAAAGCAGTGTTTTCAAAAGTAGCCCGAGTTTTGTTTAATATCCTCAAACGACTCCAGTACATAAGCCTCTGAAGAGACTTAGAAAAATGAAAAAATTTTTTCACAGTGTATCATGCTTAGAACAAGGAAAGCGTATGGCTTATACATACATACATACATATGTATATATTCTTTTTTTCGCAATAGTCTTGCCTCCCTCTCTCCGATGCATTTATTCCTTGGACCAGTCCTGTGTCACTAGAGCTTTCATTTTCTATTGTGTTATTGTTTCTTTTTCTTGTCGTTGTCATTGTTGCTGTTGTTGTGGTTGCTTTTGTTGGTGTGATTTCAATTTTTGATTTTTGATTTTTATTTCGCTCGAATCGATTGCTGTTTTTATAATTTTTGCATAGATTAGTATTCAGCTTTTAATGGACTCGCTCCCTCGCGCCCCCGTGCGCTCGTTCGTTCGTTCATTCGTTCGGTTCGTTCGTTCGTTCGTTCGTTCAATGGCTATTTATTATCCCCAACATTGTCATCCAGCGTCGCCATAGAGAAAATAGAAAAAAGCAAAATATTAAGAATAATTCTTTTGCATTTTCATATTTCTATCGAAAGTATTTAAATTCACAAAAGCGAGGATTTCGCCTTTTCTGTTGAGGTAATTCCATTCGTATTACATAAACTTCAGGTGACCAACAGCTGAATGTTTCTTAAAGCTATAATTTTATTAATTTTTTTTTCTTTTTGCCAAATTAATAAGCGCTGTGAGATTATAAAAGCCAATCTCAAAAGACAAATAGAGATTTTTTTATTTTTTACTAGCATTACGTCCATTCGACGTCTTTTGATTGCGTTTTACTTATTTTTAAATCAATTTTTTGTCCTAAAAATGACCTGACATCAAAGTGTGTCCTTCGGGGTCGAAACTAACTAAATTCCACCTTTTAAAGGCCTTTAAAGGGACTCCTACTTTTAGGAATGTTTTTGGTCGCAAGCGTGTGAAAAATTCCTTCTAAAATACCTTAGTAGCGACATAATATTGGTTTCGAAATTAGCTAAATTTTTTATATCGACCAAATTTGATTCTTCAAAGCGAATATTATAATTCCATTCGTATTGTTGAGTAAGAAATTATCTATTTATATCTCCCTTTCCTCTTGTCTTTTTGAATTTTGGTATTTTATTGATGAGCCCAATTAGGTAAAAATTTCGTAATTTCGACGTCCTTTTGACTACATTTAGACTATTTTTGTTCAAATTTTCTTCTCAGTTCCCTAACTTCCCAATTGACTTTCTAATCGACTTCGATTCTATTCCTCACTCTCGACGAATCGAAGTCGTACGATCGTAATATTTCTTTATTAAGGTCAGATTCAACTCAATTTTGACATTTTTTTGCCAGTTGGAATAAAATTTTTAAAATTTAAGCTTTTAAAAGAGCTGATCCAATTTGGTGAGATTATGCTAAGCCTCTCAGCTTACCATCGATTCGTACAAATGCTTCTTAGTGTCTATTTGTGGTAATCGTCGATAACTTATACACAAGAATGGCTCATGTTGAATAATGAACCAAAAAAGTCCTAACAGAGAGTCCTTTTAATTCACTTTATTGACCCAACATTCCAATTATTCTTTCACACAATTTAGTTTTCACAGCACCTCCAGCTCCAGCTCGAAATCCATCAATCACTCATCACCACAAAAAAACGATGCCTTCACTATGACTTCGAAAGGCTTTTCTTGGGATGAATTTTGCTCTTATTTTTGCAAAAACAATTAATTCAGGTTGCTTGAAAATTCCAAGAGACACACCCACACACACACAGACAAACACACGAACATACACATTCGAACCATATGCAGGCGTATGCAATTTAATTCAACACACAAATTGGCGTCATCACTTTCACTTGTTGATTGCCTTTTAAGCTTTACATTCAAAATAGCCGAGAAAACACACTCGGCATGCGAACACATCCATTGTACCCACATTCAAACGCACAAATTTAAAATTTATCTACGCATTTATAAATCATTTGCAAGACCAAAGACTGCCGAAGAAAGTTATACTTGCAATGAAGGCATTTAATATTTATTTCGAAATTTGCAACGACTTCTTGAAATGCGCACAAGATAGCATGCACACAGGGGACGTCTGCACAGCCACACACACACACACACACACACACACACACACACGAACAGGGATTTTCTTGAAGGATTACTTAAACAAGGCCACATACTGGAACAAGTAAGCCTATGTGAATCAACAACACATAAAATCAAACAAACGCACAATTGATCCGAAAGTATAAAAGACTTTATAGAAATTCTTGTTTCAACCGGACCTTTAGACCTACAGAGCTCACAATCACATGCACACGCGCACGCACGCACGCACGCACGCACTGCACGCTCATGCATCCTCTGACACTAAGATATTCTGATACTTGGTCAATAACACTTTGAGAGACTTTCAAAGCCTGTTGAATTAAAGGAATTTTTGTGCAAATATTCAAAGACTCCTGTCATTTGGAAATTGATAAGCATTTAATCACCTCTTGTCGGAACAAAGAAACGCCTCCGAGGCTAATTTTAATTGGTATTGGAAATATTATTTGGATTTGGTCTGTACACTCAGCAGCTATCTGCCGAATGAGTCCTAAGTAGTAGGTAATTCAATGTCAAGGATTGCCCGAAGGGCTTCCATATCAAGAATGTCCGAGCCGAAGCACAACGATAAAATCAAAAATATACTTTATTATTATTTATTTTTTAATTTCCGGATTTAAATAGGAAATATTATCGATGGAATTAAATGCAAAAAATCGTAATTCTCTACTGTTGAATGAGCAACTGAAAATTTTTTCCAGTGTTCAAAGTCAAATGAGAATTCAAAACGGAAAGCAAAAGGAGCCAATGGACACAGAGCACATATTGCTTACAACAAAGAATCTTGGTTTAATCCTATAAGCAAGCAACAATTACTTTGAGAAGGACACGTCTGCTTAACTGCACACGAATATGTAGTATTTGACTTCGACTGAATGGGTTACACCAACCCACCCCCCCCGTGATGCCCATTCCAAGTGTTTTTCTCCTTTCGCATAGCACAATGGGAATGTCGAGTTGAAGGATAAGACACGGAAAGTACAACAAACGAAGCTCGTTTAAACACATTAACAGGATTTAGCATCTCATCACTTGCTTCTGGCCTGCTTCGTGCTGCTTCTCCATTGCCCCCGTGCTCCGATTCTGGGTGGTGTGGGAGCAGTCTTCTTCTGCAATTTGCACTCGAAAGTCAAGGAACGTCGGAAAAGACACGCTTGTGAATTGACTTGTTGCTGATGTTGCTCTGTTTCAGGCTTCTGGATTCTGGTATCTGGCTTTTGGTGTCTGGTATCTGGTATCTGGTGTCTGGTGTCTGGTGTCTAGCGTTGTCCAAGTGGCTAGCTGACACGTGCTGAAAGTCGTTTTTCATTTTATTTGGGGAGTCTTGGATGTGTTTGCTTCTCGTGCCAAGAAAAGCGACCTTGACACAATTTTTTCGAATGGTTTGGATGACCTCGTCGAAATGAGTTGAGTTGGAAAGAGGGATAGAGTGCTTTGTTTTGCAAGTGACCCTCTTCTCAGTTTGTGTAAACTTTCTATTTGATCCTAGAATAAGAGTAAGCGACAGGGGAGAATTCAATGGAAAAAGGTGATGAGCGTTGAAAGCGTCTTTTATTCATCCTCGTTCTCTGCTTCAATTAATCTCAAGTCATCGGTGGAAAAGCATCAAAGGAATTTGTGAGCGCTGCAAGGTGCAACAGGGCAGAGTATCACCTCGATTGTGGTCGAAAATTCTTGCAAAGATTTTTTGAATCATCGAACTTCACATTTCGCATTATGGAGGTTCAAGGACATACATACTTCTCTCTTTATTTTGATTTCTTTAACAAAGTCGAAAGAGTGAAAGTCATTTTAAGAGAAATTATCGTTTCGAACATTCGGGGCCCGGTCCTCTGGGCAAAAAATTTCCACCACTCAGAAGGCCACTGAGGACATAGGCTCGGCAAGGATCCCCTCTAAATCGGAGCCTGCAAACATTCGAATAATTTTATCCTATAGTTTAATGAATAAGAACCAATAATAGCATAATATCAGTATTAAAAACAATATAATTGTACCAACTTCTATTAATGATTAAAGGATTTTAGCACTATCGACAAAAGCTGTTTTGCATCACATTTTTTTGGCGACGAAATTTGGCTCTCTACCTTCTATAGTCTTTTAATATAAAATAGTGTATTCTTTGGAGCAATTTAAAAAAATATATACATAGGTAAGGGTATTCCCTTAAAGGTGAAAAGATGTAAACATGAAAACCTCGAAAAAGTACAAGGCACTTTTCGGGAACACGCCTTTTTTGCAACTTTGAGTAGTTTGTGTAATTAAAAAATTTGACATTTCGGCCATAGATGAGAATGTGTTCTTATTGTAGGGCATTTAGCAGTTTTAATTTTGGTTTCAGGTCATCACTACAACTTATATAAAAATATATATATAAAAAAAAATATATATAAAATTTCTCAAACAAAACTATAAAATTATTTTCCGGTCGTTTTTGCCAAAACCAATTCATGCTGCTGTGGAAGGATATTTTTCCATGACAGTTTTCTTGTTGTTATTCCAGAAGTCATACTTAAGGTAATACAAAATATTTGCGTAGAGTTTTATGTCAAGAATAAAAATGTTAAGTTTTATTATGATCAGCCGGGTGTAACATCCTTAAAAATTACAAAATTAAAAAAATGTTGCATACTTCTCGGGTTGCACCTGTGGTTGATATGTATGTATTAATAGATTTTTCCGTATAGCCATATCAGATGCATTTATGTAACAAAAATAATTGAAAATTACCCAATCTTGCAGAAAAATCTAACCACAGTAAAAAGTGTCCCTTATTCCATTGAAAAATCTAATCGAAATAGAAATTTAAAAACGCCTAATCTATGGAATATGTATGGTAATGTCACCTATTGTGGGGACCCCCTAAGCAAAATTTTATTTCGCCACAGCGAAGCTCCGACCAGGTTTGGTCTATCCATAAATTTGATGCATAAGAGCAGTTCGGTTTGAACAAGTAAGGGTGTTATAGTCAGGTGAGTCTGACAATAGAATACCCGACACAGACACACATGTTCAAATAATTTTTAATATCAAGAGGTGTTTAAGGCCATAAGGGGCCCCATATACCGACTTCTGTTAAATTTCTTTATGAAAACCGCCCCTTTCCCACGCCCACTTTTCCAATGTTTTGGAATTCTCATTGGAGGCTTAAATATACGCTCAAATTCTAAGTTTCATTGAAATATTTCGAAAAAGTCCGCTTTTGAGGCAGTTTTGTGATTTTCGTAACAGACCCTAGTACTGGAGGTACCCCTAAAAATGGTCCTATGGGGTCCATTCTCGAACTTGTTCTTACTCATGTCTTCGTGAGCACGCATACCAAATTTTGTCAAGATTGCTCAACTCCTTCGATAAGATAACTGTATACAGACAGACAGACGGACATGTCTAAATCGAATCTCCTGGTGATGCTGATCATTTCTGAATATATTTTGTATGGTCTAGCTCGACTGGTTATGGGTGTTACACACAACCACACAAACGCAATATACCCTCGACACCCAAGCGACACAGATATCAAATTTGGAGAGTATTCTTAGACATAAAACTCTTTGAATGCTCTTTAGAAGGTCTTTGAAAAACTTAATATCTTTGAAAACTCTCTGAAAAGTATTATATTATATAATAAAAACTTTAAAAAACATCTTGTCTCAAAAAACGCTTTCAAACTTCTTTAGAATACTTTAAAAATCGGATGTCTTAGAAAGCTCTCAATACACTCTTTGAACAGCGTCCGAAGACCGATTTCCGAAATTGTTTTTTTTAACTCTTCGGAAACTCTCATATTGGTATTTCAAAGAGGTAACACAATCATATTTAGAAAACTCTTCAAAACACATTTTAAAGAGCTTTGTGAGAGTAGGCCTCTATATTCCTGTTTATAAAGACCTTTCAGAGATTTTCAGTGACGTCACGTCTTTGGAAACTCTTACAAAGAACTTATTGAGAGGGAATAGTGAGTAATTACATTTTATTGCTTGTTTTTGACATTTTTCTCATTTACGCAGGGTTGACATTAACAAGTGAGAACAGAAATAACAAAAACAAAATAAAAATACAACTCTTACCAGGGGTGCTATTTACATTGAAACAAAAAAAATCTTGATGCAACTCTAAGTTTGTCTGCTCACTATTGAGACGTTTATCTTTTCAGAAGGTCTTCAAAAGACATTTGGAAATCCGCCATCTTTTTGGAACGAAGTTGCATGAATTTATTTCTAAACAATCAACGAAAAGTTTTTTATGCTTTATGAAAATATTGACTTTAAATTAAGAAGGGAAAATGCCTGAAATAAGTTTTCTATTATTACAGAATAAAATTTAAAGGAAACGGAAAGAAAATTTAAAAAATAACGATTTTTAAACTTAAAATTTTTTACAAAACATTAATATTTTAAAGGCGCGTGAAAATTTAGTGGGGTAGAATATATCGTATCGCCGATGAACTGATCTCCGTTTTCATTTTTATGTTCAAATAATCGAGATATTTCAATACAATTTTTCATAATTTTTTGCTAGATTATAATCTTCACACGTGTCCTTTTGTGTTCAAAATATTTCCAACATTGAATATGTAGGACGTCTTTTGTGTTTTTTCTTAAAGAAAAAGAAATAGGATATATTTTATAAAACGTATGAGCATATTTGCGTCTCTATCACGCACACTGACTGATGATGACATCATAATTCAGTCTTTCAAAGAACTCTTAAAGATGTTTTAAAGATCTTTCAAAGAGTTCTCAAAGACTTCCTAGAGAGAAAACTGATTTTTTGTCAAGTCTCTAAAAACTCTCATAAGGCCCCTAAGCCCCGCCTTTTTGCGTCCTTTTAGTCTTTAGAAGGTCTTCAAGAGCGCTCAAAGAGCTTATCTGAGAGCATTAGCTCTCATTAATTAGTCTCTGAGCGCTCTTGAAGACCGTTTAAAGACAAGTTGTGTCGCTTGGGCACAGAGTGTGTCGGGTATAAAAACTGAGACCATTTTCGTACCAAGAAAGCAAAAAATATAATGAGAGGCCCTAACAGCTAACTCAACCCTAGGTCATATCCGTTCAGGGAATAGTTATCGTTCGACAGAGAATCCTAGTCGGCGATTCGCTCTCGCCTGAATTGTTTATTGAATTTATTGATGACATAAGTCAGAAATGTCGCAAAAATTGATGAGTAATAAATAACAAATTCTGCGAAAGCGGAACGAACAATTTTTCGGAACTTTAACGGACCGACGACAGCCAGCAAGAATTATCAAGAATTTCTTTTTTGTTTCATATATGTATGTATGTATTTTGAAACCTGATATCTCATTTTGTTGGGTTATGAACCAACTTTAAACATAAAAAAAAATATAAAAAAAATATTTTTTTTTGCCTGTGATCGATCTTTTAAATGCCGATGAATGAAAAATTTTATGCATTTTTTCTAAGAATATGTGTTTTTTTTTTTCATTTTTATGTAATTATCTCCAGTTCTGTCAGAAACGAAAAACTTCATATAAAAAAACACCTCAGAAAATTTCTGATTCATTTCTGATTTTTTTTTTAAATGAAGTTTTTCATTTCTGACAGAGCTGGAGATAACCCCTAGAGGTCTACCGAATCTTATTTTCTTAACCGACCTTTAAACTGTGCAAAGAAGAGTATTAGAGGGGTTAATTTACTTTAACTTAAGGGATTATTTGTTCAATATACTGTCAAGTTCTGCTCGAAAAAGTCCCACATGTCGAAAAATCTGCAATACTCGAATTAAAAAAATATTTTGAAATATGTAGGGGAGAGGTGTGTACCTTGGACCGATTGTACCTCGGTCCGAGTGTAGATTCCCGCTCAACCACTGCATATACATGCAAATGTTCTTCTATGGAATGTTCCACTCACGCTGCTATTTGACTTAAGTTTGCTGTATAGTGTCAAACTATACAGACAAGTGGAAAAAGGCGAAAAAAAATTGTTTGTGCAAAAAAGTATTTTTTTTTTTTAAGGCGAATGCAAAAGCTTTGGTGCACAACTCAATCGAAATTTTCGAATTCTACAAATAAATCATAAAAATTTTACTTATTTTCAAAACATAGCATGAGTTCTTCTTTTGTTTTGATTCCAAAATATGAATTTTTAGATGATATTTTTTAAAACAACAGGAAGGTGTACCTCGGACATATGCTTACAAGTGTACCTTGGACCGGTCCAAGGTACAAATTTTAGATGAATATTGGCTTGCTGTTTCTTATTTTGATCGAATTTAAAAAATTGTCTCTCTTTTCTTCAGAAAATAACGAAATATAACGAAAAACCATACCGAAAGGAGTTTCGAAAGAAAAGATTCAATTTCAAGATGATTTATAGAGCCTGATTTAAGCGTAGAAAATGATTCATCCATCTCAAGCCTTTTGCGCCGAGAAAAAAGGAAGACTTAAATACTTTCCGTTTTAAACAATATGACATATGCAAATAAACGAGTATTTTTAATTTCTTACATACTTGCTACGAATTTACTCCTTCCAGGGTACACATACCAAAGGACTATGGTACACTTGCATGGTGTACCTTGAACCGTTTTGGATTGGTATGGTAAAAGTAGTTTTTCTATTTATTAGTAAGGAGGAGAAAAATAAATGACTCGTCATTTAATGTCGGAAGGATATGAGAGAACTTATATAAAAGAAAAACTAAAGAAAACATCCTGGAAAATTTTCTAGATTGAAAAATGTGAAATCCGGACCAAGGTACACACCTCTCCCCTACCAATAAAAAATCCTTTTATAAAAAATAATTTTTTTTCTCTTGTTTGAAGGCCCAAGTCCATTCGAAAACTGAATTTTGAACTACTTCAAGAAATTGGCGTTAATTAAAGTTATTTAAATTATGACTTAAAAAGCTGAAAACTTTCTCTGATCGTTTTTTTCTTTCAAAACCATTGACATCCATTTTTATTAAAAATTTTTTCAAACTCTTACGATAAGTCAAAAAAGGACCGTACAGCTTTTCTTAGTAGCTAAATTTAAGAAATGACCTAAAGTTAAAATAAAAAGTAACATTATTTTTGGATTTTTTTCACGAACATTATTGTTGCCTCGATAAGTTCTTTAATACGAAATATCCTTTTTCTTAAGCGCTTTCAGTTTCCGTTTGTGTTCCCTTGCTATCTTCGTTCCTTCTATCCTTTAATTCAGCTTTTTTGCATTTTTTGTTGAACTACCTATACTTTCCTCTCTGCTATGTATATGAATACGTTTATGCATATGCAAATTAGGGTTGCAACGAATGTCAATTTTTAGCAGTCGCAATTGCGAATGTTCTTTAATCTTCGCGAATGCGAATATGGAGTACTTCTTTATAAGTTAGGGTTAAAACCCTGCTTTTGAATCGAATTTCAGAGCTGAAAGACATTAAATTGTTTGAAAAAAGGCGTGGAACTCGTGAGGGACTTTTCTTTTTCGGAAATATTTCTAATCCATTGATAAAGAAGCATAGTTTTCAATATTTGCACTATAGTATTGAATTTTACCAACTTTTCAAATTCTTAAATGTTATCATTTTTGATTTTTAATGCAGAGAAGATTAATTTTGTATAAAAAAAAAAAAAATTAGAGGCATTCAAAAAGTTGATAACACGAGAAATTGTTTTTCAGAAATTCATAACATTCTTGGTTTTCAAACGTTTGCTCAAAAGATTGAATACCACTAAGGTTTTAGTCACGTTGATATTGGGATTAAGGAAATGGTGCGGGATTGCAAGCCGTAATCGTCGTTTTAGCATATTTTCTGAATTTCCCTATTGATTTTCCTTAATATCATCGTTAGTGACTGATTGAGTTCAGTTGATTTTTCTGTCGATAATAATCGCAAAATATACGCCAATTGCAAACGCGAATGCGGGTATTTGTTGCAGCACTAATGCATATGGGTTTATGTATTGGAAATGGTTTGTGCATTGGATGAGGTTCATGTCTCACATTTGTAAAACAGACTATTTATGTACAGACTTTAGAATAGACACAAACTAAAATGTAGGGACATCGATTTTTAGAGTAAACAAGAACCCGAAATCTGGAATATAGGTATTTAGAATAGTCAAGAACCTATATTATGATTGTAATATAGACAAGATCCGTCAGAAAAAGGATCGGACTAAATATGTTTTCTAGGGTCTTTAAGTCCGATTTTGAGCTCTGTATAGGTCCATCGGCTCCAAATTCAGTCACTTCATCCCAAAATCTTCTTCTTTGGGAGGGTTTGGGATTCTTTTTGAGGTTATGAAAAAACCTAAACTCGATTAGAACAGAGAATTTCATAATCTTGTTTGACTTACTACGTAGAGAAAGTAGAGTGAGACCCCTGGGTCTGATACCATTTTTATTTATTTATTTATTTTTTTTTTTTTTTTATACCCGACACACTCTGTGTCGAGGGTATATTGCGTTTGTGTGGTTGTGTGTAACACCCAGAACCAGTCGAGATAGACCATACAAAATATATCGATAGCTTCGGATAGAAAGGGCGTAACTCATTATTTTGCTACTTTACAGGAGAAGGAAAAAACTTCATAAAATCGCAAAGGTTAGATATTTAAAAAAAGTTTAAACGCAAAGTCAATTAAATACTACGCACGAAATTTGTTTTAGGCTTGAATTTTTATTTTTTCTGTGTTTCGAGCAGTTTTCTGAGTTAGGGTTTTTTGATATCAATTTTCGTTCAAAACACGTGAGTTAGGTCTTTGTACGCAAAGTTTAAAATATAAATAAAATTATAAGATGCGATCCAGCACTATACTATAACCAATAATATCGGTTAGTGGTTTCTATTGATAAAATTAATTCAAAACAAATATTTTTTGGACACATTATTCACTGTTTTCACGTTCGTGTCTTGAGTCTTTGCATGCATACCGACCAAGAGAGACATGCAAAGACTTAAGAAAGGAACGTGAAAACAGTGAATAATGCGTTCCAAAAAATATTTGTTTTGAATTAATTTTATCAATAGAAACCACTAACCGATTTTAATGGTTATAGTCTCAAAAAACTCGTCATAGATTGAGGTTTGCGGCATTTGAGTAGATAATTTATTTTTTTTCTACTAGGGTCATTATTTGGCCAGTTAGGGGATGGAACCCAAAATTCAGTTTAAAAAAAGGAATAATTATAACATATTATTAAAACATACCAAAAACGAATCCAATATTCTTCATATTAGGCTCGTTTAAAAGGTAATTTTGTAAATTTTTCGAATATACATACTGAACATGCTCGTTCTTGTTCCTACGGCATCTATATTATAGATTGAAGTTCGTGAGGCATTTTTCTTTAATTTAAGCCTATTTTTGTATGGGGACCTCCTAAGGAGGGGAGATAGAGGGTAGGTATGTTTAAAGAAAATACTTGGGGTAAAAAAATAATGGGGGTCGGTCATATATATCAGCCCCTAGGAGGGGTTTGACTGTAGTGACAGGCATTTTGTCTGAAATTGTGATAAAATTAAGGTAATTGTGTATGGGTGACCCCTAAGGAGGGGAGATAGGGGGTCAGTATGTTGGGAAAAAAATGTTAATGAGACAAAGTTAATGGGGGTCGGTCAAACATTTGACTCCTCTAGGGGCACTCTGTGGCTAGTTAGGACAGTGGGGGGAAAATTCATTAAAAAAAATACTTTTGTATTGGAGCCCCCTTAAGGAGTGGAGATAGGGGGAAAGTATTTTTGGATAAATTGTTGGGAATAAAAAAATAATGGTAGTTGGTCCTACATTTGACCCCTTTAGAAGCTACTCTGCTTACAGTAACATCAAAAATTTGGAAAAAAAATCAAAAATTAAATTTTTCAAATGACTTGATGCGTGAAATTTTTTTACAAAATAACTTTAAAATTAGTATTTTATGAAGTCTTTAATAAAACTTCATCGTACTATGATACAGGAAAAGAGTTTCAAAAAAAGTCATCACCCTAATGCACACGCACAGTTATGAATGTTAATTTATAGGTCTCGCCATCACTGGCGTAGTTGAACGTCTTTTTGTGAGTTAGGGCTTTTTTCTTTCGCAAAATTGTTCGCTATGAGTTAGGGCTTTTTTAAAAGTAACTATAACTTCGGTATTTTCAATCAAAGGTCGTCAATTTTTTTGGAGGGGGTGTATTTGAGAGTCGACCATCAGAAAATGCAAAAATCTCGTTTTAAGAAAAAAATGAGTTACGCCCTTTCTATCCGAAGCTATCGATATATAGAAATGATCAGCGTCACTAGGAGATTCGATTTAGACATGTCCGTCTGTCTGTCTGTCCGTCTGTCTGTCTGTCCGTCTGTCTGTCTGTTTGTATACAGTTTTCTTATCGAAGGAGTTGAGCTATCTTCTCGAAATTAGGTATGCGTGCTCACGGGGACATGAGTAAGAATAAGTTCGAGAATGGACCCGATCGGACCATTTTTAGGGGTACCTCCAGTACTAGGGTCTGTTATGAAAATCACAAAAACTGCTCTAAAACCGATGTTTTTCAAGATATTTTGATGAAATTTGGCATTTGAGCATATTTTAGGCCAATTAATGTGATTTAAAAAAATCAGAAAAATGGGCGTGGCAGAAGGGCGTTTTTCGAAAATTGTCTCCTATAGATAGAATTTTTTGTGCAGGTAGAGAGGTGAACTATGATCAAGTTCCATATGTTAACTCAAAATTGACGATTTTTGAGTTGTGTCACCTTAGAAGAAGGTGTCCGATATGTCGCCTTATGAGTAGTTTATGGTCATGAAAAGCCTTTAAATTATTTTTCTCAGTGGGCGTGGTCTTTTGGCTTGCATATTGTATAGTCGAACTTTCCGGACTATGACACCCTTAATTGTCTGGCAAAACAATTTTTCTGGAGGATATTACTGCAACAGAAAAACTGCTTCCATCAATAAAGTATGAGAAAAGTGTAGCTTAGGTGTATAATTTTTATTTTTTGCCGAATCTTCGAAATGCTTGCCATTAACAAATGCCCATTAAATTCTCTCACTTTACCAATTCTCTCAATTCTCAAGCCAACAACGAACATTTGCTGTAGGACGAATGATTTCCTTTGAGTCACTGCGATAAAAATTTAATCTTAAAAATTTTGGTGGAGGTTTTTCTTCAGCACGAGATGTAAGGAAATTATAAATGAAAATCATGAAAAGGCGATAATTGTTTTCCAGTGTAATGAATGGTTCTTGTGTGCGTGTGCTCCTGCATTTTTCCATTGAAATTTTCGAAATTAGATGACAAATACACCAAGGGGCAGCAGAATTGTTTGTTATCAATGTTTGTCTCATATCTAATTGTTTAGCAACGCGAACACAGATGCCCCCCACTAGGAAATGGCGACGCAGACAGTAGCGATGACACTTGCATGATGAATCCGGCTAGGTTATTTGAAAAATCATATTTTACGAACTCATACAGAAAGTCTTCGATCAACTTGGTAACTGAGAAGCATTCTTCATATTGCAAATTATGTCTTGCAAATTTTTTATATCAAAATGGAATTTTTTCTTGGACATTTTTGCGTAACTAATCATTCTGATGTCACTGCAGTTGAATGATATGAAAAAAAAAAAAAAAACGGAGTAAAGTCTATTTTCGTAATCATTCGGTAACTCGTAATCATTTTGCACAAATTTCCACTATGAAAATTCACTCATATTAAACTTGACAGCGGACCTTCGAGAGCTGAATAAGTGGTCTTATGAGTCTTTCTGAGTCTTCATGGATGAGTCTTACTAAAAGATTTTAGTTTTCTTATTAAATATTCCTCTTATATGTATATTATAATATTTCATATTTTAACAGGAAGAAATATTGAAATAAAATCTTTTGTCGATGACCATGACATTTCCACCTGGGCTATACGGTACCAAAGAACACAGATACTGCATATAATTCGAGTGCACGTTTCGTTTCGTCGTGTCGTTCGCGCGTCCAAGTGTGCGTATGTGTGTGCTGCTGCTGTACAAATAGCTGCCCGGCAAGTGCAAGACATAGCGCTGCGCCGAATTAATTTGTTCAGTTGCTTTCGAAATTCGGTGGATGACGTTTGAACTTCGTTGTACGAAGAGAGAACCTTCCTTCCTAATCTAATCTACGCACTTTGGAATCGTATAAGAATCACACCATCGTCTATATTCCACGACTTCGTCGAATTAAATCGGATTAGATTAAAACTGAATTGGATCGATTTGAGATCAATTTTCAAAGCCATTCCTGATCGTAAAATCAAGGGCAGAATTCCTTTGGATTGAGCCAGTCTTAACAGAAAAAGACTTAAAAGTGAACCTTGCTAATTCGAATCCAAAACAGCCGCACAAACAAGAAGAACAAATTGAATTAGAAATAGAATAGAAAAATAAAAAACCGAAAACCGAAAACAAAAACAAAAACAAAAAGCAAGTCTTATCGGCAAGTGAGAATTCGAGATGATATTTTAAATTCTGATAGTGGAATTGTGATCACTGGTCAGGAACTGGCATTGTGAACGGCAGAGCGACGGACGACGTGCGACTGGTCACGCGGCAACAGAGCAACAAAACTTAGACGTTTTACTACGAGAAGTTCGAAACACGTCACGCCGTGTAAATTGATTCGACTTTGAACCTGAACGCAGAACGAAATCTCGGAAATAACGAGGAAAATGATCTCACGCACATTCAGGTAATTATTCCTCTTGTCTTCCTTCTGCGACTTTTTTTTTTTTTTTTCAACTGGCCGAATCTAATGGGTAAACAAAAACACTCCAACCCTTCCGAATTACAGATACTTCAAACTCTTTTACATCGTCGCTGGTATACTGGTGAGCAATGAATATATCTGTGAAACGATCGATCAAATCCAGATCACACCACAAGTCCATGTGAAAGAAATTCTGCAGCCGCGACGGGTATACCGTGGCGTCGAGAAGGTCTCTCGCAATTGGCTGGGACGTTTCGATTTATTCGGAATCCGAAGGATCAAAAGGCGCCTGCGCCCCATGCTCAATTCCTTCAGCATTTGGACCATACCCAATTACCTGCTCTATCGATCGACGAACTATATAAGCAACAAGCTTATCATCAGCAGCGACTGTGATGTGATCTACAGCAAATAAGGACGCACGCTTCCATTCGGATAGCAAAGGCCAAGCTTGCTCGAATGTCCAAGTTACAATGTAACTTGGCCAAGGCCATTGACGAGCAAATATACATACACGTACGAAAAACACGTATGAGCAAGTTAATAATTGAACTAAAGATCTTTTAAGAATTCATCAAAATAGATGCATGCAAGGAATACAACGCTACTGCGGCAGGGCTAGCTTAAGCCTAGTTTCCCTCCCATTCCCACTGCATGACTCTTCATTTCACAACATATGAGCATTTAAGTACATACATATAGATTTTATTTTAATATTGTAAGCTCTTGCATTATACAGAGAGTATATCGCCCCTTGGGCGTTTCAGAAGTCAACGATTAATTTATGACGAAAATTTAGGTAACACACACTTTTAAGTACATACATGTACATACATAGACACATATAGATATATGTATTTGGAATAAATATTTTAATATCGTTTATTGTAGAGAAAAAAATCTCAAGCATTGCTTTTTGGTTTTCTTTTTCTTTTTTCTTAGTTTGTTTTTTTTTGGTTATATTTGGTTTGTTATGTTTGTGTATTCAATTCTTTGTTTGGACCCTTTTTTTCGTTATTGCATTTGACCTACAGGGTGGTTACACCTACCCGCCGTCGTATACAATATGCATACATACATTTGTTGCCAACTCCACCACCACAATAACCACCGTGAACCCCTGGGCATTATAATTTCGGCAGCTTACTCGCTGGCTAGCGAGTGCTGCGAATTATCCGAGTTATCCGGGCTAACTGCATTGGCAGGGGAGCGATCGCCGCTGCTGCCGGCGCGTACATTCAAGCTGGTCTGAAGTAAGTTTGCGATTTTGTCCACGTCGAGATTCTCATCGGTTGCCGAAATTTTACGGAGTGCCGAGCAAACAATGCTCAAGTCACCCTTCAGCTCACTTACGACGGCTGTTATCTTCTGGGCGTTCGAAAGGACCTCAACGCCTTGGGTGTACGGGTTATACCGTACACCGAAGGGCCGTTGAATATTCTCTGCAAACTCTCTATAAGAATGTCAAAAGATAACAGTACAAAAATGAAGGAAACAATTTCTCCCACATTGGGTGGCATACCTCATCTTCTCTTTGGCCTCTTCAAAAGAATCTGTATAGAAATATGCATTCTGATACGATGTTATGATGCACTCTTCCTGGATAGTTATATCGGGATCAAATTTTTTGATTTTATCCGTTGCCGTTATCGCATGGGTTAACTCAGCCACAGAGCTAAGCAATCCGGCACCGAAGACCTTAAAGGTACTATCGCTCTGTTTGCACAGACCAAATTCGACTGTGAAGAAATAGAGCTGGCAACAAAAAAAAAAAAAAAAAAAAAAAAAAAAAACTCATATGAGACATAAGACGAGGGTCGGTGGGTTTCGGGGTTGCTATGGGAATGTCGGGAATTCGTTTAACTCACCGTTGCCAGCTTTTCAATATCCGCATCGGAAGCCCCCAAAGAAGCAAGTCCAATTTCTTGAGAGAACTGAGCGTAACTGGGATTGGCCAAGAGTGGTGCGTGCCCGAGAAGTTCATGACAGCAATCACTGAAAGGACGAAACTGAAACATTCGGAAGAACGAATCTCAACAACACCAAATTGATATTGTTGGTGCTCTTACGGCTCTGGTGTGTAGAAAGGATCCGATGAGTGTCGTATGTACTGCGTACAGTGGAACACGCGAAATGCCAAGCCGGATAGGAAATCTCTGGGTGAAAGGTAGCCAGCGACTGGTCGAAGCTGAAAGCCAGTTTTCCTCTTTAGGAACGTGCTCACATCCTGAAGCTGCGGTACGTTGTCCTCGCGATATCCGCAGTATTTCACAAGATCGGGCCAATTTTCCAGATACTCCGGAACAGCGTGCTTTGCATAGAGACGTTGTAGCTCACGGAATACAGTGCCCCTAAGAGAGAAAATTGAGGTCTGCAATCAGACTGCAAAATACTTACTATAAAAAATAAATTCTGAAAGACGACTTCTGCGATTTCCCCAAATAGTAAGAAAACCAAAATTCTTGCAGGCGACCCTGGTTTATTTGATACTTTCATTTTGAATTGACCAATAGATCAATGGTTGCGTTTGTTTATTCTCAAGACCCCTCCCACACAACTTTGATGCTTTATTGTTTTTTGTTAAAAAAAAAAAAAAAAAAAAAAATACTATTGGCAAAAGGTATGTTCCCCCAACCATTAAGTAGCTCACCATGTTTTGACCTCATCGGGTGTGTATTGAATACGTGGAATAGGATTGCCGCTATATGAAATAAAAGTCAGTTTTGATCATTTGAACTCTCTTACCCTGGCGTGGAAATGACTCACTGCTTAAAATTATTGGCAATTGCGGTAAATTGCTGACGTCGCTTGCGATATACTGGGTCTTTGAAACCCGGATGATCTGCATCCAGTTCGGTACCGTACATCAGCACATTTTGGGCTTTATCCAAATCAGCGATCTTCCGCGGAAACCAGACCATGTCTCCAAAATCTAGAAATCATACCATGTTATATTATATACTCCCAGAGCAGGCCATTTTTCTACTTGCACGCATACCAAAACTGGAGCAAGCCGATAGAGAGGCTTGTCGACCCATCATGTGCGCATTCACAGACGTATAGTTGACCGATTGTACTTCACGATTAAGCATTTGGAGAACCTGGTCCAAGCGTTTCGAGTCACATTCAACGTCCACCAATACATCGGCCTTTTTAAGGAAATAAATCAATTGAAAAATCGGCCCACTTCAGGGTTTAAACTCATAGTTCAAACCTGATTCGTAGAGCCCTGCAACGGTGCTAGCTCCAAGTGGAGTACATTTATACCGAGTTCCTGAAAAACCTGTAGTGCCCGAGCCAAATTGCCAACTTGATTTTTTAGGGTAAAAATTATAGAGACCCTATCACCCGGAGATGGATGACGATTGATTGCGTCCGACTGAAGCTGCCCGATCGAATTGCCCTAACAAATCAAACCCAACAAAAAAAAAAGGGATCTCTTTAGTTTTTAGAGTTTTTTGAAATTGCTTTTTTTTCGGTTGCTGTGCTTACGAAACTCGGTGCATCCTTGCGTGAAATACTTGAAGCTGTATGCAGTGGGCTACCCTGCTTTATTGCCCATTCTTGTTCACCGCTGCGATAAAGCCACAGGCCAAGAAGACTTTTTCCAGAACCACTCATTCTCTAGTAATTGGGGTTTTTCAAAAAAATTTTTCAAGGTCTTCTTTATTCACTGATTTAAGGAGGTTTGTTTTTTTTTTTTTTTTTTTTTTATATAATTTATTTTGATTAATATATTCACAAGTACAATTATTATTACTTATTATTATTTTTTTTTTTTTTTTAGATTTATTTCTTTTCTTATTCGCAAGCGACGTTCTACGAACAACGTACCGACATCAACTGCAAGATCCTGTCATGCTGGTGGCTCCTTTTATAGGAGTTGAATAACGGGTATGGACCACTGCGGAAGAAGCTCCATTCACTGCAATGACTAACAAATGAATGCGCATTTGTGTGTGTGTCTGTGTGTGTGTGTGCGTGTGATGTAGGTGCGTGTAAGCCCCCGCCCTCGTTTCCATTCAATTCGATTGTATTCATTAAAAGTATCTGCTTGAGAGCCGTAACTGTATATATCAGTTCGCCTGTGCGTTTCGTGTAAGTTGGCGCTGATAAAATGAATTTTCAAGGATATAAAACCTACAAACGATATTTGCCTTAAACGTCCAACTTCCATTTCTTTCAATCATGCATATCGACAAGTGTGTGCTGGCTCATGAATAAACAGTCTCGGTATCGGGTCTATTTAAGGCCCTTGATTTCATTCACCACGCTTCAGTTTAACAATAAAAATTTCTTTTCATCTCTGGAAAGGATTCTTTCAAGAAAACTTGACATATAATTTCAATTTTAATCAACAGGGATCTGTTTACTACATATATCTGTTCGTTGATCCCTAGATTGTCCATACCATAGTATTTAAATAGATTGCCGATATGCCCGATGAGCTCAAATTCTTTAGAGTCTCGGTTCCTAACACAGGACACCGTGACTGTTATTTCGACTTCGCTCCTGTGCACGGAGCTGTAGGGACAACTGTTGCATATTCTACTTTTACCGCTAGGCAAACACTTGAGTTTCCACTAAACTCTCTTAGCTTTCACGATGGGTCTGGCCGGATGCCTTATGCCTTTGTGGCTGGTTGCTTGAGTGGCAAGCGGGCGGTAGGTACGGGTGTCTGTTTGGCGCGCTGGTGGCTTGGGGAAGATGTTATCAGCTTTATCATTTAATGGTGGTGCACTTTGATTGGCCAAATTGTTAGAGAATCAGGCAGCAAGCAAACTTGCGAGCACACAGCTTAATGACATCAGCCCTTGACTCTGTTTCGGGTCATTTCGCTTCGTTTTGTTGAAAATAAAAGTTTCCCCCAGTTTTGCTAACTCAAGGTTTTTATATTTTTTGTTTTTTTTTTTTTGTTTTCTTTTTCTATTTATTTATTTTTTTTTATAGTTTTCAATGAATCGAACACGGTCGTTCTACTCATGTGTGTGCGTGCGTTTTTGCTCGTTTGCCACATTCATCTATCTGGCCTCGTGATAATTTATGCGGGCACATTGTGTGGGAGAAGGGAAAATATCTTTGACATTTACAGTAGTCGCATCTTTTATCTGCGCTTTATTTTATTATCTTCTGGCTTTAGTTGATTTCACTTTATTGTTCACTGTCTTCGGATAGGTAACAAGCAACAAGTTGAAATTTTCTCGAAGCTATAAACCGAATACATGTTTGTTCATGTCGAAGGTCATTCGAGAGAGATTCTAAGTGCCCTGGTGTGAAACCTAAGCGTGGGCGATTGAAAATGTATGGCTTGTGAAATGCTTGCAAGATCATCAATTTAATTCGGAATCTGTATTCGATCCCTATTCAGGACCAGATTACTTCTAGTTTTTTATACCCAGCGTAAGCAGGGTATACTAGTTTTGTGAAAATCTTGTAACAGCCAGAACTAAGCTCCGTAGATATATACATATATAATATATATATTCTTGATCAGGATCAAAAACTGAATCGATTTAGACATGTCCGTCTGTCCGTCCGTCCGTGGTCGGATCTCCTCCGAAACGGCTGGACCACTCAAGTCGAAATTTGGCACACAGGTATATCGGGGTCCGAGTATGATCCTAAGTAAAAATGGGAGACATCCGCCCACTGCCACGCAGTGTCACAAATGAAATTAATGTGTTTTCAGTAAAATGCTAGTAACTTGCGAACCACTCAAAACATTTCATTGTTATTTGGTGTACTGGTAAACTACGAAAAAATGGACGCCGTCCTCCACGAGCCACGCCCACAAATAAGCCCACAAATAAGGGCTTATCGTAACTTCAGAAGTAAAAGGCGTAGAAGCTTCAAATTCGCAACATAGGTTCACCAAGGCGAATGAAAGGTGTAGGGAAAAAATTTATGTATCCCGCCCACCACCCAAATGAAGATTTTTCGTAACAAAGTGCGCCATATTGGGCTGGGTATTTCAAACTCGGTCTTGACCGACTTTGGCTTTCTTACTTGTTTTTTTTTTTTGTGTTATAAAACTCGTAGAGAATCAAAAAATAGATCGAATATGGCATATGAAAAATGGCAATCGAAATGCTTTTCGATCGCGAAAAATATTTTTGGTTCGTGAACGGAATCGTAAACCAAACGAACGGAAAAAAAATTCGTGAGCGATTTTAATCGAAATTAATCGGTTGTTTTTCGTTCTCCGCCGTAGGTATGCAGTTTTGTATTTTTTAGGGGTTGAAATTTTCTTCTCAATCTTGAAGAGTTTGCTGTGCATTGGCCGCTGAACAGAAATGAATTAAAAAAATACAACGCACAGGTAAGAATTGCGCTCGTGCGCTAAAACCTGAACTGAATTTTTCCGTTCTCTAAAAAACTCTTTCCGTTCGGTAGCCAGCGAATTAATTTTAAAAAATTCAGTACACAGGTAAAAATTGTGCTCGCGAATTAAAAACGAATGGATCGCGCTGCGAGTCGTAAAATGAAGAAGAACTGAATTTTTCGGTTCGCGAACGGAATTTTTCCGTACCCTGCTCAAAAGAGACCCTTTTTCCCGAAAAAAAAAAATACTAAGGCTTATAGTCGTCAACCCAATTTAATTTTTTTTTTGCAGGCTTCAATTTCCAAATAATAGTCCAGACGGAAGCTAAAACCAGGCTTGTGACAGTTGCCAGGCACTTATAAGAAAAATTCCATTCTTCCGATTGGTAGATCGACCAGTCCGGTTAAATCCGAAGTAATATTGATGACATTGGTCAGCAAAAAGTTAAAAAAAAAACAAGTAAGGGTGTTATAGTCAGGCGAGCCTGACAATAAAATACCGACACAGACTAACATCTTCAAATAATTTTTAATATCAAGAGTGTTTAAGGCCATTTGGGGCCCCATATACCGACTTTTTGAATTTCTTTATGAAAACCACCCTTTTGCCACGCCCACTTTTCCATTTTTTTTTTTTTTTCTAATCGGAGGCCTTAATATACGCTCAAATTCTAAGTTTCAGTAAAATATCTCAAAAAAATCCGATTTTGGGGGCATTTTTGAGATTTTTGTGACAGACCCTAGAACTGGAGGTACCCTTTATAATGGACCTATCAAAAAAGTTTTTGGAGAGGATGTTTATGGCTACAAAGGAAGCATAACTGCCAAAGTTCGTTCAAGTCCCATTTGAAATTCGGGTGTAGGAAGCAATTTTCGAAAAACGCCCTTCGGCCACGCCCACTTTTTCAGGTTATGGAAATTTATTGAATTGTAAATACGTTCAAATACTAGAGATGCCGCGGATATCCGGTTACTATCCGGTATCCGGCATATCCGGCATAAAATGAACTATTCGGCCGATGCCGGATACTAACTCATTATCCGGCCGGATACCGGATATTAAAAAATTTCACATTTTTCATATAATTCCTTGAGGAAGCCCTTTATGACCAATAATAAGTTTTGAACAAAATCGCATATTTAGTATAATCGATCTTGACGACTTTGTTTATGTTTTTTTTTTTTTTTTTTTTTTTTTTTTTTTTTTTTGTGTTATAAGACTCGTAGAGAATTCAAAAAATAGATCGAATATGGCACATGAAAAATGGCAATCGAAAATGCTTTTCGATCGCGAAAAATATTTTTGGTTCGTGAACGGAATCGTAAACCAAACGAACGGAAAAAAAATTCGTGAGCGATTTTAATCGAAATTAATCGGTTCTTTTTCGTTCTTCGCCGTAGGTATGCAGTTTTGTATTTTTTAGGGGTTGAAATTTTCTTCTCAATCTTGAAGAGTTTGCTGTGCATTGGCCGCTGAACAGAAATGAATTTAAAAAATACAACGCACAGGTAAGAATTGCGCTCGTGCGCTAAAACCTGAACTGCATTTTTCCGTTCTCTAAAAAACTCTTTCCGTTCGGTAGCCAGCGAATTAATTTTAAAAAATTCAGTACACAGGTAAAAACTGTGCTCGCGAATTAAAAACGAATGATCGCGCTGCGAGTCTAAAATGAAGAAGAACTGAATTTTTCGGTTCGCGAACGGAATTTTTCCGTACCCTGCTCAAAAGAGACCCTTTTTCTCCGAAAAAAAAATACTAAGGCTTATAGTCTTCAACCCTTATTTTTTGCAGGCATTAATTTCCAAATCATAGTCCAGACGGAAGCTAAAACCAGGCTTGTGACAGTTGCCAGGCACTTATAAGAAAAATTCCATTCTTCCGATTGGTAGATCGACCAGTCCGGTTAAATCCGAAGTAATATTGATGACATTGGTCAGCAAAAAGTTAAAAAAAAACAAGTAAGGGTGTTATAGTCAGGCGAGCCTGACAATAAAATATCCGACACAGACTAACATCTTCAAATAATTTTTATATCAAGAGTGTTTAAGGCCATTTAGGGGCCCATATACCGACTTTTTGAATTTCTTTATGAAAACCACCCTTTTGCCACGCCCACTTTTCCAATTTTTTTTTTTTTTGTTTTTAATCGGAGGCCTTAATATACGCTCAAATTCTAAGTTTCAGTAAAATATCTCAAAAAAATCCGATTTTGGGGCAGTTTTGAGATTTTTGTGACAGACCCTAGCACTGGAGGTACCCTTTATAATGGACCTATCAAAAAAGTTTTTGGAGAGGATGTTTATGGCTACAAAGGAAGCATAACTGCCAAAGTTCGTTCAAGTCCCATTTGAAATTCGGGTGTAGGAAGCAATTTTCGAAAAACGCCCTTCGGCCACGCCCACTTTTTCAGGTTATGGAAATTATATTGAATATCGTCAAATACGTTCAAATACCAAATTTCATTCAAATATTTCAAACATTTTTGGCAGTTTTAGGTTAAAGCAGTTTTTAGGTCTGGTCCCGTACTGCACGAAACTGCCCAAAACTGCCTAATTTTAGCCCAATTTTCATACAGTTTTTAAAAAATTGTACAGTTTTGGACAGTTTTGCGTGCAGCACGGGAAAAGAGACCTTTTATGTTTTTCATAACAGACCCAACTACTGGAAGTACCCATTATTAAAGTCCGATCTGGTCCATTCTTGAACTTGTTCCTACTCATAAGTTTCGCGATAGCAGAGAAAAATTCTTCAAATTTCTTCTTTAAAACTTCTTAGATAAGAAAACTGTATACGGACAGATAGACATGGCTAAATCGAATCTCCTGATGACGATGATTATTTCTATACATATTCTATGTATGTATGCAGTCTATCTCGACTGGTTGTGGGTGTTACACACTCGATACAGATTGTGTCGAGTATAAAAAAAAAAAAAAACTCCCCCAGGTACACCGTATACAGGTACAGCTTTGCTTGAAGTTCAATTTTTCAAATTGTTACAGATTTACGCATCAGAGGACCTCAGAGACGAACAAAGTGGAATGTAAGGAATAAGAAAACATCAAGAAGAATAAGAATACGATGAAGGTTGCGGTTAGGAAATCAATGCCAAGCGAACAATAGTGCCCATAAAATTAAGAAAAGTACTCAACCGATAACAAACAACGCAGTTAAAGCTGAGCGGCTCTCAATGTGTCGGTCAGTCCATCGGTCTGTCTGTCTGTCTGTCTACTTGTGAAAGATTTGTGCCAAGCGTGGGTGAAAGGCAGATACAAACAACATCCCAGCAGAATATTATGTCGGCGGTGAACAAGTCCGCGCGTCCTTCAGAGCGGACGCCTCGGTAAAATGCTCTGCATGACAGTGTCAGCGAGGTGGAGCGAACAAGTCATGCCCGATTGTCATTTACATTTTGAACTCGTCTTGCTCGAATTTCATTTAGCTGATTAAATTTAAATAGGGTCTTACCGTCAGGAGATCATTTACGAGATGTAGCGTATGGCTTGCATACTGGCCTCACAATCCGAAGATCACGGGTTCTCGATCCCTGGCCGAGCCAAATAATAATAATTGAAGAAGCAAGAAAGATTTAAAAAATAAATTCGAAATACACAAAAGAAATAAAACACGATGAGAAATCCTCTCTCTTGAAACACGAGTTTCCTGCACTCATGGAGAAAGAGAGAGAGTTGTGTCAAACGATTTCTAATAATAGACACTGAGAGAGAAAAGAGCCACGTGCAGCTCTCAAATACTTTGTTCGCTATAGCGGACTTTCTCGCGCCGCCCCGATGACTTTGTCCGGCGTGATGCGCAACGCCATTTGTGTAGAAATATCACCGCGCGTCTCCTTTACAAAGGGAGTCGGGACGGCTCCTTTTTTCATTCTGATTTCATCGCGGAAGTCCGCCTGACATTTTCCACTGGGATAGCACATGTGTATTATTGTGTGTTTGTGTGTGTGTGTGTGTGTGTGTAGGTGTAGGTGTGTGAAGGAGTCCATAGGCAGCGCAGTGCTCGTTTAGGGAAAACAGATTCCCGTTATCTATAAAATGGGGTAGTCCTGTTTACGTCACGGTGCCATTTAACACACTGACTTATATTCGGGCACTCTGAACTTTCACTCGCCACTTACGGCGGCTTAATTTATTACTTACTATATTAATAGGAAGAATAATTTATTTATGGCGTACATTTCTGAAATGGCTAGATTTTGGGAAGTTCCGAATAGAAATTGGCAATGAAAAATCTAAAAATCCTTCTCTCTTAAGAATAAATCTCTTAAGCAAATAAAATTATGTCTATGGTCTGGTATTATATTTATGTATCTACCTATGCATGTATGAAGCTTCTGTGACATTGCCTTATAACAGGTTGGCTGATAAGTCCCCGGTCTGACACATAGATGGCGTCGCTAGTATTAAATGCATATTATTTTTATATAGTGGCAATCTTAAAATGATTCGTGTCAAAATTTGACGTCTGTAAGTCAATTAGTTTGTGAGATAGAGCGTCTTTTGTGAAGCAACTTTTGTTATTGTGAAAAAAATGGAAAAAAAGGAATTTCGTGTTTTGATAAAATACTGTTTTCTGAAGGGAAAAAATACAGTGGAAGCAAAAACTTGGCTTGATAATGAGTTTTCCGGACTCTGCCCCAGGAAAATCAACAATAATTGATTGGTATGCAAAATTCAAGCGTGGTGAAATGAGCACGGAGGACGGTGAACGCAGTGGACGCCCGAAAGAGGTGGTTACCGACGAAAACATCAAAAAAATTCACAAAATGATTTCGAATGACCGTAAAATGAAGTTGGTCGAGATAGCAGAGGCCTTAAAGATATCAAAGGAACGTGTTGGTCATATCATTCATCAATATTTGGATATGAAAAAGCTCTGTGCAAAATGGGTGCCGCGCGAGCTCACATTTGACCAAAAACAACAACGTGTTGATGATTCTGAGCGGTGTTTGCAGCTGTTAACTCGCAATACACCCGAGTTTTTGCGTCGATATGTGACAATGGATGAAACATGGCTCTATCACTACACTCCTGAGTCCAATCGACAGTCGGCTGAGTGGACAGCGATCGGTGAACCGTCTCCGAAGCGTGGAAAGATTCAAAAGTCCGCTGGCAAAGTATGTTAATGGCCTCTGTTTTTTGGGATGGGCATGGAATAATTTTTATCGATTATCTTGAGAAGGGAAAAACCATCAACAGTGACGACATATAATAGGTCGTTATTGGAGCGTTTGAAGGTCGAAATCGCGGCAAAACGGCCCCATATGAAGAAGAAAAAAGTGTTGTTCCACCAAGACAACGCACCGTGCCACAAGTCATTGAGAACGATGGCAAAAATTCATGAATTAGGCTTCGAATTGCTTCCCCACCCACCGTATTCTCCAGATCTGGCCCCAAGCGACTTTTTCTTGTTCTCAGACCTCAAAAGGATGCTCGCAGGGAAAAAATTTGGCTGCAATGAAGAGGTGATCGCCGAAACTGAGGCCTATTTTGAGGCAAAACCGAAGGAGTACTACCAAAATGGTATCAAAAAATTGGAAAGTCGTTATAATCGTTGTATCGCTCTTGAAGGGAACTATGTTGAATAATAAAAACTAATTTTGACAAAAAAATGTGTTTTTCTTTGTTAGACCGGGGACTTATCAGCCAACCTGTTAAGATAGTAATTGCCATCTTTATGACGACTCTGTGTCCTCTCTGTGACAAGATAGATTGAACATTTGCATATACCACACACTCGTATAGAATTTCCACTCACTGAAGCACGTTCTTATGCACTTCTTTTTTATTAAACGACATCCTTGACCTTCGAATTCGAATGTTCTGCGAGGCATTAAAGCGCGTGCCAAAAAAAAAAAAATACAAATAAAAAAACAAACTTTCAAGAGCCTTTTTTTGTTCGACTTCCTCGATGACTATTCTCCTTCTTATTTTCGTTTTGCTTGTTTTTGTTTTGTGTCATTCTTTGTGCTTTCATCCACTTGTTGATTTCATTGATTTCAAGTTTGGCATTTAAGCTTTTAAAATCTAAATAAAAAAATCGTAAAAATCGTTTTACGAAATAGGCGATATTATTTTCACGCTCGACTTCGAAGGATTTTTCTTGTCATCGTTCTTTCCAGTCTTCGAATCTTTAGTTTTCTTTTAGTTCCCCGTTGACAGCATTGCGTGGGTTTTGCCATTAAAATTAATTACTGTTCCATGATACAACGAGTTCAAATTCGTTTTTAAATCCCACGTTTTTGATGGTTACACGGCAAATAAGTTATAGCATAACATATGTATGTACTACGGTTTTAAGGGAAATCGACTGCAGATTCGGGGAAAAAATTGACAAACCTATGTTAATAGGACCTTTTTCATACCAAAATGGCTCCTGAAGTAAAAAAAAAAATAAGTTTTTACTTTGATCGTTTCTTTTTCCCTCAACAGCTAAAATTTTAACCAACAATTTATTTTTTCCTTCAAGCCCATACAATTGGCTTTCAAACCTCATTACAGTTTATTTTCTACAATAAGCCGTTATCGTGGTAGAATTTTTGTTATCGACTTCCTGCTTAAAAACTTCTCAGGGGTGCATTTGAGTCAAAGAAAGAACAATTCATTTCAATAGTAACTCTCAAATTCCGCCAATATATGTATCCATGTATGTAGCTATCTAAGCAAGTGCTCAGCAATATTTTTTTTTCATCAATGAATTGAAAATGAAATTCGCTGTCACAGATAAATTTAAATCTTTTTATACCCACCGTAAGGATGGTATATTAGGTTTGTGCGGATCTTGTCACAGCTAAATAGCAAAGTTCCGTAGATAAAGAAATATATAGGTATACATTAAGGTGGATCGATTTTGTAACCTCCAATTTCCCTAGCAGAATATTATTCTGTTGCCCATACTTAATAATTATGCCGAACAAAATATAGGTCAAATGTGAAAAATTTAAGGTTCCGCTTTTGCAAACAAAGGTTTTTTTATGCTATATTCGACATATTTTGGTCATCATTGTTGGTGAAAATATCTCAAAAAGCAGAGAAACAATCACTTCAACCTCCCTCAAAACTCGAGCCATTGAAAAAAATTTATATAATTCTTTAATAACTATCTAAAAATGGCCAATTTATGATGATTTTTCAAGAAAAATTTTATTATTTCTCATGCCTAAAATTATGCTAGGAAGCAAAATAAGAAAAATTCAATTTAAAAACATTTTTGATTTGTCAGAAATTTCAATAATTTGCAGCATGCTTTTAGGCATATTTCATATGGACCTTCTTTTTAAAAAGCCCAAGAAAAGAATTCGGTTTTGACCTATGGTTGCCTGGGCATTCTTTCTCCAAAAAAAATGTAGAATCTTATTTCACTAGGGTAATTTTCATTTTTTTTTTGTTTTGTTTTGTCGAACAAAACGATCCTCCTCAGTGTACATACATACTTATATTGTTGATCAGGATCGAAAACTGAATCGATTTTGACATGCCCGTCCCTCCATCCGTCCGTCCGTCTGTCTGTCCGTCCGTCTGTCTGTCCGTCCGTCTGTCTGTCCGTCCGTCTGTCTGCCTTTCAGTCTATGGTCGGATCTCCTTCCAAACGGCCGGACCAATCACGTCGAATTTTGGCAAAAATGACAAATGAAATGTGTAGGAGAAATTTTTATGTGTTCCGCCCAATGCCACGCCCAATAATTGAGATTTTTCGGAGCTTCCGAAGTTAAAAGCGTAGAAGCTTCAAATTCGCCCACTGTCAAGCCCACAAATATCAATTTTCGTACGGAAAGGCAAAACAAAGTGCGTCAAAAATATTTTCGGGACGCTGAGTATACCAAAGTCGGGCCTGATCGACTTTAGCTTTCTTACTTGTTCTTCCCTGTATTCGTATTTAAGCGTTACATTCTTCAGCGTCAGGCTAGACAAATGCTCTTCAATACACCATAAATAACAACACAATATAGGAAATCTCTCTCAGCGAGTAAAAGTAACTTAAGATATGATATCATGTGCTAATGAAATTCTATCGCGAGGAGTTTCTATATAACATATTCTGTGTGAGTTCATCAGCCACTCGTCACTGCTGTAACAGTTCCTGTGGGGGGGTTTTCGCCAATGGAACTGATTTAAGTGAACGCATAGGAATAATAGATTTATTTGCACAGCAAATCGTTTTCCTCGCACTCAAGAGAATTAAACGGCAGCGCTTTCAGGGCTTTTCATTTCGTTTTTGATTCATCCGAAGTCCACGCCTGAAGCCCATGTTCATCCTACCAATATATATTTGTATATGTATGTATGTATGTATGTATGTATGTATGTATGTATGTATGTATGTATGTATGTATGTATGTATGTATGTATGTATGTATGTATGTATGTATGTATGTATGTATGTATGTATGTATGTATGTATGTATGTATGTATGTATGTATGTATGTATGTATGTATGTATGTATGTATGTATGTATGTATGTATGTATGTATGTATGTATGTATGTATGTATGTATGTATGTATGTATGTATGTATGTATGTATGTTTATGCGATGGTAGAGCGTACACATCAACGAAATGAAAGTTCTCATTTAGGAAGGCATTCATCGGCAAGCGATTGAAGAAGCTGTTAATTGCCTCTGATTGTGCTCATTCAAAACCGAACACGATGCAAGCCTAACTTAACAGATACGAGTAGGCTTATGGGGAATGTTTGTTATAATTAATCAGTTGTTAAATTGAATTAATTATGCTAATTCATTCATTCAGAAAAATTCTTCTTTTCATTCAGATTTTCAGTCTGTTAAGACAGGGACGTAGCTAGAGAAAGACTGCTTTGTTAGTGCTTATATTGGCCACAGTGGCCTATATTGAACAAGTGAAAAAGAAAAGCGGGGTTGTTATCAGCATTGATAAAAGAAATTCGGCTTCTAGTTTAACTTACGGCAGAACTCGTGATGGCTTGTTTTTTTTAATGCGATGTCGCCGTCGACAACCAGCCGTGCCGGGCATGTTAGTTTGGTGTGGTTTTTACACCTGTAGAAGTCGTGCGTTCCGTGTTTCTTCCCACTGTACTTGTAAAAATTGTGGTTTTCAAAAAGCGCTTTTGCTTTCCCCTCCACCACAATTCGTTCGATCTCCTAAAAAAAACAATTTGTGAGTGGTCTCTAACACATTGTTAAAGTATTTTCCCGATGTATTCTCAGTTGAATACACCGTCTAAATACTTTTGTGCAAATATACGAATCAAAAGTACACAAAAAAGATTATTTTCAATCTTTTATTAAGTTTATGTCCTTATTATCAATCCACCCGGACACGATCACGAGGTTACGCGCAACAATTTCCACCGTTTGCGCTTTACTATGAGTCCGTCAGAAATACACTGCGTCCGTATTAATCGATACTTAAGGTCCGTCGGAATTGACGCAGGCACGTGTGGCACAGGAAATAATGCTTAATCAACACGTGCGGGATCAATAAGTTACGGCAACGACAATGACGTTGCTACGGGTGGATATAAAGCTAAAAAACTAAATGTTTTCATATTATAATAAATTACTCACTGCGTCTCCTTCCGCGCCGCCCTCTGACCCCAAGGCCTCCTCTTCGTGGTTACCTTGGGGTGGGGAACATTCTACGGAACATTCGGTATGGCAAGGAATGAGGTTGCCACCTCATCAGTCGTGCCGGGCATTTGAATTTGCTGTGCTGCTTGCATCTATAAAAGTTATGATTCTTTTGTGTTTCACTCGCATTATACTTGTAGAAGGTTTTGTTAGCATATATCGCTACGGGTGGATATAAAGCTAAAAAACTAAATGTTTTCATAATATAATAAATTACTCACTGCGTCTCCTTTCGCGCCGCCCTCTGACACCAAGGCCTCCTCTTCGTGGTTACCTTGGGGTGGGGAACATTCTACGGGAACATTCGGTATGGCAAGGAATGAGGTTGCCACCTCATCAGTCGCGCGCATAGGTTCTGGTGGTGTTTCACATAATTCTACATCTGAAAAATTGTCAATTTTATGTTAGACGAAATTTGGCAAAGGGAAATATATTATAGTAAAGTATAGCAGAAGTCTCGTCTAAGCGCACGTACAATATGAATATAAAAATGAGATCAAACTATGATATGTGATACAATACCAGACTTCGAAATATGCAAGAGCGAAACGTACAAAAGACCTGCAGCGGGAGTTCGACACAATAGACAGGGAATTTCTTCTTATGAAGCAAGATAAGAACGGAATCAGAGGCGCAGCGCTGGGATGGTTTGTGTCAAATCTACCTGCAATAAAGCAGAGAACAAGAGTACACAGTGAGATATCAAGAGAAAGGGAGGTGAAATTGGGTGTTCCTCAAGAGCCATACTAGGAAACCTATAATACATTATTTACATGAATGATATGGAAAAAGTATTCCGGCCTGCGAAGGTTTGCTTTTTTGCTGACGACACGCTTATATTTCGTCAGTGTCTATACATTATGAAGAAACGATAATAAAACGTGTTGTGAGTCACAACGGCACAAACATTCCCTATCCCGATTTTCCTTCTACGAAATGGCGCAACAACAAACATGAGCACCGAAACGCAGCATGAATGAATGCAGAACTGCAACCGCTATACAATGGACCTCAGCCACGATCACCAAAACGATAAGGCAAGTGATTGAAACATGAAACCTAGAACATTTGGGCGACGACAATATTCGACACAAGTGAACAAGTGAATAAAAGCTGAGATCGAGCATGTTTTTAATTCAGAAGCACTGATGGTGAAATATTGGTAGTGCTCAATGTTTATAGCCAGGAGAGAAGAACATTGTCTAATGGATATCATAGTATTGTTGATCCAATTTGGGATTGGCACCAGGTTGAACAACTGAAACTGGTCGTGTTCTATCAATGGTAAAGTAATGCTAAAAATTACGGTGTTTTTCGTGTTTCCTCCTTTGATGTTCATTAGTTTGTACAGTTGCAATACATCTTTCTGTTTTACAGGCAAGTCAAGTGACTCCGGAAGATGAAATATTATTTTGTCAACTTCATGCTGCAGCTGTATTGGTGTAAGCAGTAATGGACTAATGATGCCATGGTGAGTGTTGGTAAGAACATCGAGAATTGAAGCTTGTGTTCGCTGTAAGTTTGCGGCAATGATGCTAAGTTGAATGCACGATGAATAAAAAATCCGATTAATGCGGTCTTGGTATTGTTCTTCACCATCATTTCGTATGCGATTATAGATTTGGGATAGTTGGTTGTCAATGCTATCAAATTTTGCCTTCACAGCCTCTTGATCTGATTTCAAGATGTTGATGGTAGAATTAATAATCGAAGTTTGATTTTTTAATAGATTTAACAGATGCGCTTCATTTTCCTTAACTTGTGTTATTGTTTGTGACATTTGTTCGGCATATTCAGAGTCTAAAACTCCAAATAAAGAATGGGCGAGGTTGCCAACTAAATCAACCGCTCCCTTTTTGTGCCCTCTTCCAGACAATAGCGTGCTGTCCATAACAAGCTCAGCTCCCGTATGTTTAAAATATGCGGCTAAGTTTTTACAGGTGCTCTTTGGTTTCATTTATTGACACAAATGTTCTAGGGCCTTTGTGCCATTTGAAAATACTTCCAGTTCCTTCCACAATCCTCCCAGATCATAATAAATCAAGAGCTGCCATTCTGTAGACGAAAAATCTGCTGACCCAATTCTTTCGAAGTGTATTCCCAGCTTTGTTCCAAACCGAGTATTCTGGAATTGTGATCCTAATACTACTGGCAACAGCATAAGAGTCATTATTGCCAAAAGCAGATTATGATTTGTTGACGTTCGCTTTTATTCTTGGGTATTTCTGGTTATCATCATCTTGGTGATTGTTTGGCTCAGAAGGGTTCTCAGTTTCGATCGGCAATGGTGCGAGTCGGTCAATTGGTCTTCTGAAATTACCGTTTGCAGTTTTTATGTCAGCTACTCGAACGATGCCATCATCTCCTGGATGCACCTTTATGATTCTTCCCATGGGCCATTGTAATGGCGCTGTATTGTCTTCCTTAAGAATGACGAAATCTCCTGGCTTAATATTTACGCTTTGAGTTTTCCATTTGTGTCGATATTGCAGCTCACATAAGTATTCCCGCGACCATCGTCATCAAAATTCTCTTTTTAGATGACTTACTAGTTTCCATCTGGTTAAGAGGCTTGTCCTTGCTGGTGACGACTCTGGATCAATTTGCGCATTGAGTGGTTCTCTAATGAGAAAGTGCCCGGGAGTTAATGCAGCTAGATCATTTGGATCTTCTGACAATGGACTGATAGGCCGTGAGTTGAGAATCCCTTCTATTTCTATTACTACTGTTTCAAGTTCTTCATACGTTAATGAAGCTGTGGATGCACTTCTGACCAGAAGATGTTTTGCCGACTTCACTGCGACTTCCCACAATCCTCCGAAGTTGGGTGCCCTTGGAGGTATGAATTGGAATGTTATGCCTCTGTTTGTACATTCCCTGCTGATGACTGCGCTGGCGGTGCTATCAAAGACGGCTTGCGAAAGTTCTTTGAGTTGATTTTTACTACCAACGAAATTTGTTGATATATAATAAAGAATAAAGATTTGTACAATGGCCTCTTATGCTTATAAATCGCTTCAAGGATCCCACAAAGGCATCCGTTGTTAAATCGCTGACAAGTTCTAAGTGTACAGCCTTGGTGGCGAAACAGCAGAACACTGCGATGTAGGCCTTTTGCGGTTTCTTTCCTCTTACTTTATAATGTACCCAAAAGGGCCCGCAGAAATCCACGGCAGAGTTGATAAATGGTCGCCCTGGTGTGATGCGAGGTTTTGGCAAGTTCCCATGACTTGACTGGGTAGTTTTGGTTTGGCTTTTGTGCATCGTATGCAATGTTGTACGACGGATCGTGCTGCTGATTTTCCTTTGACTGGCCAATATCTTTGCCTCTTGTGAGATAAAAGTGCTTGCGGCCCACAATGACGGTTTTGCTCGTGAATCATTTGCATTAGTATTTTTGCTATCGGATCGTTGTACGGAATTAGCATAGGGTGCTTGGCTTCATATGACAGTAGAGATGACTCCAATCGTCCTCCTACTCTGATGATACCGCTTGTATCCAAAAATGGAGTGAGATTGCTTATTTGGCTGCTTTTGTTTACTTCATTATGTTTTTTTTTAATCTTTCAATTCGTTCTAGAGCTCTGATTCCTGCATTGAACGAATGATGACTACCAGAGCATTTTCAAGTTCTTGGACAGTAAGCTCTATATTTTACTGGTTTTGTTGTTTTCTCGCATGTGTAACAAACCTCAACACATAAGCGATGATACGTTGTAGTGTTCGAAAGGATCCCTTGTGGTCGATGTTGTAGACCATACTTGCTGTATTGGATGCTGCTGCTACTACCGTAACTGTTTTTCTTCGTTCCATGTTGTTATTGTCGCACGTATCCTTTGCTTTGAAGAAATTTGGTGGACAAAACTCTTCCCGACCGTGCAGAAAAAGAGGTTTTATAAAGCCATAAGTTGCATGTTGACAAATTCTTTGGAGAAAGGCCTCGTGATAAAATATCCGCAGGATTGTCCTTCGAACGTACATGTCGCCATTGCTCAGATATTGTTAGCTCCTGTATGCCTGATATTCGATTTGCCACGAATGTTTGATAAGAAGATGAATTAGAATTGATCCATGCTAAGACGATCTCTGAATCTGTCCACAAATACGTGGGTGCACTGTCGAACTTCAAATCCTGTTTTACTCTTGCCATAAGTTGAGCACTTAGCAAGGCAGCGCAGAGCTAAAACCGTGGGAGAGTTTCTCGTTTCAGGGGTGCTACTCGTGTTTTTGCACACAATAACCTCACTATTGTAGTTCCATCTTTTAATAGTGTTGTTATATAAATTGCTGCTACATACGCTCTTTCCGAAGCATCCGCAAAGGCATGAAGCTGTATTTTTGATGGAACATGGTCCTCAAAAATGTGTCGCGGAAACTGCATGTTATTCACACTTTCCAAATCATTTCGGAATGTATTCCATCTTGTGTGCATCTCTGCTGGTAGAGCTTCGTTCCAGGAGAGCTTCATTTACCACAATTCTTGAATGAACATTTTGGCTAAGATTGTTATTGGTGCTAATATCCCCAAAGGATCGAATAATCTTGTTAAGTCAGAACTGACTGTTCATTTGGCCACACGTTTGTTTTGTCCTAGGAATACCTTTTTTATTTTTTTTTATTTTGTATTTACATATTTGCCTAAAAATAGGCAGCCAAACTACCAGTAATATCTACTTGAGAGGTACATATGTGCTTTATATTTCTATGAATTCAAATGTATAATTAAATTACGTTTCAGGATTTCCACATTTTCACAGTTTCTAAAAATATCATAATATTCATTAAAATATCTACAAATGACTCTGAAAGGCTCATTATCCATGTACAGGGTGGCTTATGAAAGCCGCTACCAAAAAAAAAAAAATTTAATAATTTTTTTTCTATTTAAGGTTTCTGCACCATTCTTCTTTTATTTTGTAGATTGATCTTTAGATTTAACGAAAATAGATAACTGGGACACAGAAACAAGAATTTGGATTGTCCGCCGCTATCACGAACTAGAGTCCGTAGTTTCGGTGCAAAGAGAGTATAGGCGCACGTTTGGCGGCGATCCTCCGAGCAAGTGGACCATAATGAGGCTTATTAATAATTTTTCTGAGCATGGGACAGTCGCAAGAAGGCCTTACCATCGAAATCCTTCTGTTCGAACGGAGGAAACTATCGCTGCAGTAGCTGCTGCAATACAGAACAATCCGAGAGTTTCGACAAGGAGCTTATCTGCTCAAATGAGTATCAGCAGACGGTCATTGCAGACAATTATGCCCAAAAATTTGATCTTATTTCCATATAAAATTCAAGTTACTAGCAAACTGAATGCAGCAGACTTGCCGATTCGTTTGGAATTTTGTCAGAAGATGCTTCAAATAGTGGAAGAGGACGAAAACATGCTGCGCTGTCTTTTTATGTCTGACGAGGCCCATTTTGATCTAAACGGCAATGTAAACAAGCACAATTGTCGAATATGGAGTGTGTCTAATCCACAGACACTGCATGAGACGGAATTGCATCCACTTCGCGTCACAGTATGGTGTGCAGTTTCATCACGCTGCATTGTCGGGCCGTACTTTTTTGAAGAAAACGGGCAATCAGTAACAGTTACTGGGGACCGTTATTTAAGCATGCTGAGGGATTTTTTTCTATCCAGAAATACGCCGAAAGAGAATTCCTTTCAACTCTGTGTGGTTTCAGCAGGATGGTGCGACTCCTCACATTGCCTTGCCTGTAATGACAGAACTGCGAAGAAAATTTCCCAATAAGCTGATTTCACGTAACTCCACATTCCGTTGGCATCACAGGTCGCCTGACCTTACCACACCTGACTTTTTCTTGTGGGGTTATTGCAAACAGGAAGTCTACAAAGCAAAACCCACCAACTTGGATGAGTTAAAGCAATCTATTCGCGCAACAATCACGGATATTCCCGTGTCAACTCTCGAGGCAGTAATGAACAACTTTTTGATACGATGCCGCACATGTGTCAACGAGCGGGGGGGACATTTAAATTCAATTATTTTTAAAACCAATTAAAGACTGATAAATAAAATTGAATGGGCTGAAATATGAGTGTAAAAAAAAACTTCATTCCATAAACTATAAGAATGTATTTGAGATTCTTAATGTAGCAATATTCATCCGCCACCCTGTAATTGCTACCAGAATGAGGCAAATAAATCGGTTGAAGGTGGCGAGTAATTCTGGATGGAAATATAACGAACTTATGGCAATGGTTGCATTATCATGACTACAATGTTACGCAAACAAATTATTGGGTATTGACTTGTTATAAATCTGCATTTGCAAGTTCATAGCTCGAGCCAAAACAAAAGGGCAATTTGATATGAATGCAGTGTTAGGAAAATTCGCGATACAATTTTTATAAGTCGTCATTGAAGTTCATTTGTTAACAAGTTCATTGCTCAAGTTTGTAAATGCAATCAAAACAAAAAACAAAACTACGCAAAATCATACGACATATGGATATACAAAATAATGCTAAGTGCTTGAAGTGTAAACAGGTATGCAAGGTGGAATTTACGAAAATCAACGGAGATCACTGATCGTGGGAAACGCAGGATAACCCCTAATTTTCTTTAAAAACGGAGCAGCATCCACTGGTCAGGCAGACTGGTTTTGATGTCTCAACTCTATCGTGCGTACTCACCCAGCGGCCACGGCGACTAGAGAAGAAATTTCAAGTTATGGTAGACAAGGATTGTTCAAATAAATTAGGGAATAAACTTCAATCCTTTGTTTATACTTTTTTTGCAAAAAGGAAATAAAGGGACGATTATACGCTCAACACTGTCTGAGCGCTTGGTACACTATATCTTAATATAAGAATAAGGATGCCGTTATACGCCCGACACCGTCCGAACGCCTTGCACCCTATTTTCCAACTAAGGAATAAAGGTGCGGTTTTGCGATCGACACCGTCTGAGCGCTTTGCACGCTTTATCTAAAAAAACGATATTATTTTGTAAGCTCGATAAGTACTTACGTATATTTGGGACTCTTGTTTCCGCCATCAAAATTTGCTCACCCGTTCCGGCGGAGATTTTTATTTTTGCTTCTTTTAGGTCCTTTACCTCCTTCTAGAATAAAAATTTTTTTTGTTTATCTATTTTTTATTTTAAATCTTTTCTCTCTATCTTACGTCTCTTAAAATTTTCTCGCCTCCACCGAGCCTCGAACCGCTGACCACCAGATCGCTGGGCGAACGCCTTAACCATTACGCTAAACGAACGAATATAATTTCTTGGTCAAAATGCTCACTTGAGTTTAGCGTTGCTCAAATTTTGGGAAACGTATTTAACGAATTTTTTCACTCCAAAAATTGTTTATTTGAAAATGAACCATTAAAAAAAATAATAATAAAACCTTAAAAATTTAGGGGAAAATGTTTGTCTTCCAAAATAACTGAGCTATGAACAAAAAAAAAAAAACTCTAATTTATAAAAAAAGTAAAAAATTTAGGAAAAATTCTCGCCGCCCGCAGGGTTGAACCCCGAACCTCCCGGCTATCGAGTCATAGTTTGGACCACTGCGCTATCGAACGCTTGACGGGTAAATGATCAGAATGCGACATAAAAGCAGACAACAGCAAAAACAATCATACGCAGCGAATAGGGAAATGTGAGCTGGGGCTATCTAGGCTTAAGATTTTCAATGAATTCAATTAATTTTGACACTATTTCGTGTTGTGAGATACTGTACAACAAAACAAAAGAGAGAGAGAGAGAGAGAGAGAGAGAGAGAGAGAGAGAGAGAGAGGGAATATGCAATAAATTTAAATTTTTCAATTTTAGCTTTTGTTCGTTTTTCATATTTAAATGGGGAAAAATCAATTTTTCATGCATTGCAAATTTTCGAATGGAAAATCGTTAGACGGGTGACCACAGCATCGAGCCCAGTGTTGCCGTTTTGTGTACTTTAGTACGCATTGCGTACTTTTTCAATCACCTGAGTACTTTTTATGAACCAAATTATTTTTGGTCGATTTGCGTACTATTTCGCTCAACTCCCCATTAGAGTTGCAGGACTATCGATTCAGTTTTTCTTTGATTGTTAAAGGTTAAAATTAGAAACTGGGCTAACGATCAGCTCGATTCTGAATATTCCCGAGGAATTTACTTTTCTCGGCAGTAAACTTCATCTTTTTTAAATATCTGGGAATGGGTATTTGATCCACTCATAATTTTCCTTACCCTATCTATTTAAAAACTGATAATTTTAGTCTCGAGAAATGCAAATTCCCCGGGAATATTCAGAATTGGGCTGTATTTCTTCCATTCCTCTTTGTTTCTCTTTATGATTTTTCACTGATTTTTTATGTTGCTCGTTAAACCGAGTGCAGAAAAAAAATTAATGCCATTTTGCTCGTTATATAAAGTATTCAATAGAAATAATTTGAATGCTCGTTAAATGCGAGCCTCGCTAAAGCGAATGCTCGTTAAAGTATTTTTAATAAGTTTATACTCAAAACTAGTCTTTGACTCAAAAAAAAAAAAAAAAATTCATCTTGTATAAATATATTACCATGATGAAAAAATTACGTTAGTTTTTGTGATTTTTCTTTTTCAAAAAAAAAATATATATGTGCGTACCTTTTCTATCAAAAAGGTCCGTTTTGTGTACTTTTTGCTCAGTTTTTTTTGGCAACACCATCGCCATCTCGAGCGACATTCGGCGAACACAGAGCAGGACGGCTATATGAGCTCACGTATCGCTGTTTCGGGGCAACAGCCTTCGTCCAACCGAACGAAAAAAAAATTCAAATTATGTAAGCGTACTTTCGTTCAGTTCTTTGAAATTGAGATGTGAGCGTGACGTGATTTTCGAACGTGTCACGACATGTGCATGTGACGCTAACGCACGCGTCTGTGAAATACATTTTAAAACATTTTCTGACTTGAATAGATTTAGGGCCGTTTTCTTATCTTTTTTTTATCTGTAAGTTAAATTATCCTGATGATTTCATACAAATTTGATTAATAAGTCAAAGAAATTGGAATTTAACTGGCAGATAAAGTTTAAAAGTGGGATTAGAAAACGGCCCTTAAAAAAAATGTTTTTTTTTTCCGAGACCCGTTTTGAAACTTCGATATTTTATGAGATCGAAATACGTATACATACGTGAAAAATTTCTTTCTGAAAAGAATGTCGAATAATGTCAACCCTAGCCACTTGTCAAAATATGCCGTTAGAGCGGACATGCGCACGTCAACGCGATGTCCTGACATGAGTAGTTCCACTCAAAATGTAAACAAAAAACTGGTTCTCGCTCTGTGCTACTCACTTCGCCTGAAAAATGGCACGTTCGCTGTCAGTTCTGACAGCTGCTAGTGGCAGCATGTGCAGCAACCTTCAACCCCTACACAACCCAAGTACGAACACGTATGTTCTTAGGTATTTGCGTGGATGGCAACTTGACTGAAGCGAATTTATTGATTTTCACATTGAAGTGAAAAAAAGTCATATCAAAAGTCGAAGCTGTGAAGCAGTTGTGAGCAAAAATCGAAGAGCCGAAAAAAGCCATTTACTTCGTAGAAATTTCATTACGGATCCATTCGGAGGATCTGGATGAAAGTGAAGATATTGAAATTTTGTTCCGATAAGCTTCGAAGTGCTTTGTTTGTTGAAATTTGTTGAAAAACGAGAATTTTCATAAGAGCGTGAGAACGAGCGAGCGAGAGAGAGAGAGAGAGAGAGTGAGGGGGAGAGTGTAGCAGCCGTTGGAGCTCTCGACTGCTCTTCTCAACGATGGCTGATACGGAATTCGAGGAATTTCATCGGCCTATTTTTGAGCCAACTCATTCAATAGCTGGCTACACAAAATCTTCGAGCAACAAGAAGAATAGTCCACACACATTTTATTCGTAAGTTCGATCCCGATGAGTTTTAATTGCGCTTCTACATTTTTTTACCCATATATATATACTTACATACATACACACATGCATATATATATGCTAGTTTGTTTTTAATTTTTGTGTGTCCGCTCTTTAGGCTGATTCCCAACGATGACCTCGAGGACTCACCATCGTCAAAGAGCGATGTTTCGGACCAAGAAGACATTATTGGTGGCAATGACCACGTGAAAATTAAACGTCAAGTCGAGGACGATGAAATTGGCGATGGCCTGAAAATCGTTTCCCTTTCATCGGATGGCTCCTTGGACACAAATGACTCTTTCAATTCGCATCGTCATCATCCGTTGAATCACCAGAGTGCAATTGGTGGCTTAATGGGCATGACATCAACAAGCTCTCCAGTGCATAATAGCACTAGTCAAGATGGCACAAATCCACCAAGGCTTTCATCACCCAATACAGATGCTCAACAACAACAACAACAACAACAAAGGCGAAGACGGAAACTACCGGAAATTCCCAAAAACAAGAAATGTAAGTGGAAACACATTTCGTTTTTAAGCCACAGCCAACGAAATTAATATTGAATTAAGTAATTTTTATTAATTTTAATTTTAATTTTAATATGAGTTCAAAATTCAGAGCATATTCTTAGGGGCTCAGTAGGTAAATAAAATGATTAAATGTAGCTAAAAAAAAACAACGAAACTCGAAGCATAAAGCAAGGTAATAAAAAGAAGAAGTAGCAGAAAAAGCGTACCACATAAAGAGAGAAACTACAAAATGGATGTATGAAGTGAAGCAACAAAACAGCAAAAATAGATCCAATTATCCAACTCGAAGTGTCAACAAAGTAACAAGACAATTAAGTAATAATGAAGGCGACATCAATAAGTTATGAGAATGAATGAATGAATGAACGAATGAATGAAAGAACGAACAAACGAATGCACGAGTGAATGAATGATATTAATAGCAGAGAAAAGCGCGAAAGGAAGACAACCTTCGAAGGATAAATTCATTTTAATTTTCTCGTCTAATTGGAATTAAGGTGGTTGACAAGTAGTTAAATGGACGCAAATGTTCGTTGCAGCTTCCATTCTGCATCTTTTAGGTGGCGGCGGTGCTGGCGGTGGTGGCCCGGGATCATACGGCCAGGCAACACTGGCCGACGAGATAATAAATGGTGGTAGCTCGGCAAGGGCGGCAGCCATACGAAACAATCAACGCTCGTTCCTTACGCTCAAATGTGGCTATTTGCTCGATGAGGACTCAAGTCCCGATTCGGAGCGCTTGCAGAGCTTGGGTGACGTGGACAGCGGTCATAGTACAGCACATTCGCCGAACGATTTTAAGAGCATGTCGCCGCAGGTAACTTCCCCCGTTTCGCAGTCACCATTTGGCGGTGTGCCATTCGCACAACTTGAAATGCTGGAGGCCACACACCGCGGACTCCATAAGTTCGTTCCGCGTCATCACGACGAGATCGAAATCGAGATCGGTGACGCTGTCTATGTGCAAAAGGAGGCTGATGACCTGTGGTGCGAGGGCGTCAATTTGCGAACAGGCCGCCAGGGTATTTTCCCCTCGGCGTATGCCGTCGATCTTGATTACAATGAATTCGATCCGACGGTGCAGCAAGTCAAGAAGGAAAGATATCTTCTGGGTTATTTGGGATCCGTTGAAACTTTAGCCCACAAGGGCACGGGAGTTGTGTGCCAAGCTGTACGAAAAATTGTCGGTGAATACGGCAATTCGCCGACTGGACAAATCTGCATACTCGAAGTCTCCGATCAAGGTCTGCGTATGGTCGACCGTTCGGGACCGAATGTAAGACGAGACTTTTGGGCTAAATTGAGCAAATCAATTAAAAGCGAATAAATTTTTTTTTTTTTTTTTCTTAATTTTTTTAGAATAAAAAGGAGAAGAAACCCTGCATAGATTATTTCTATTCACTGAAGAATGTCTCATTTTGTGCTTTTCATCCTCGCGATCATCGTTTTATTGGATTCATTACAAAGCATCCAACAGTGCAACGCTTCGCCTGTCATGTTTTCAAAGGATCAGAGTCGACGCGCCCAGTCGCAGAAGCAGTGGGGTAAGCTTTTGAAACTCCTTCCAAAAAGACATTTCCATAAATCTTCCAAATCTTTGTATTCAAATCGCAGACGCGCCTTCCAACGATTCTACCAGAAATTTATTGAAACTGCATATCCCATCGAGGATATTTATATTGAGTAAATGCTTACAGAATGTGACTTGTACCGGGGCCGGTTTATAGCTGTCATTGTATCCAATGTACGCTAATGTAAAAATTTGTGTATGTTAAATTAAGCAGGAAGGGATGGGAAGAAGAAGAGTTAGAAGAATTTCAAAAAAAAAAAAAAAAAAAAAAAAACTTCAAAATCGATGTGCAAACAAATGGATCAAGAATATTTTGTCATTGACAAATCCTTTAATAAAATCCAATTACTTAGAATACTCCTGCATCCTTATGCTTAAATTCCACAAGACATAGGTATGATTACGTGTATGTACATAAGAATATAGAGCTATTTTCGAACCATTAATGTATTATCATGCTCCAGAAAAGTTGTTTCACTATTTCGAATTGAATTTCGAATATTTTTTCGTATATATAAATAGTTTTAATTTCGAATTCTTTTTAAGATAAAATAATTTCTCTTTTCAGTCCTTGCTTTTTGAGCTAATTTAACTTTTCTTATGAACTTTCCAGCTGCGTATTTGAAAAGCAATAGTATCGTTCTAAGTTAAGGTTATGTGTGCATCGAAGGCTTCTTCAGTGTTGGAAGAACCGATTAAGGGTGATGAGTTCTTGAGGGTTGCAAGAGCCATCACAGGACCGCGCACTTTGCCAAAAAATCAGACAGAATTAACACTTAAATATAAATTTATGCAAAAAACTTTGGAGCTTATGAATTTTATTTGGCCTCGATGAAGAAGTGCTTCCCAAAATTATCGCAAAACGAGAACTCGAATATAACAAAAAAAAAAAAATAATAAAAAATAAAAAATAAAAAACTTTAAAAAAAAAAACCTATGACAAAGTGTAAATTTAGAGTTATTACATTAATAGCCTTTTTGAAGTAATAAAAACTGTACCTACATTTTGTATTTTTAAGAGAAATCGCATGAGCAACCCAATGAACCGAAACTTCGCATTAAATAATGATGAAAATGAACGCTTAAATCCGAAAAGGGAAAAAACAACTTACACATACCATATATCGGGGCTATACTGTAAGACGTCAGCACAATGTTTGTGAAGAATTTTATTTTAAGCAAAATAAATAGACACTCAAATTCAAACACGCAATAAATTCATTCAAACGATTTCAACAATGTCCTGATTAAAAGGACATCGGACAAAAAAAAAAAAAAAAAAAAATACATGCATACATAAATGCTGAGTATGTTGTGTAATATAGATTTTTTGTGCATATACCTACATTTAAACAATAATTATGGCAAGCATATACATACATACATCCAACTATGTATTCAATAAAGCAAAGTAATTGTAATTGTAATTATTTGAAGTGTATAAATGATTTGAGGTTCCTTCAGATGAGCCCTTCTTGGCTTACATATTTACAAAGAATAGAGGAATAGAGTAGAGAACGGTGTAGTAGTACTGGGCTACATTAGAGCAGATAAAAAAACAAACAGCAAAAACAAACCATAGAAGAGTATAATTAAGGGGACCTTCTGGTCTAGAATTTTTTGAAAATTGATTTTTTTTTTTTTTAAATATTCGAAAGAGTAGATTTAAGAATTGCTGGCAAATTCGTGAAGATATTGACAATATTTGTTTTACACCTTTTAAGAAGGTGGAGACAGCAGGCAGCGCGCTTGATCAAAGCAACTTTGAACGCGTTTATCTCAAAACTACTTTTTTGACCTGGTGTGAAAAAAAAAAAAACCATCGAACCGATTTGTCTGGAAATTTTATATATTATTTAACATCAATGGCATGGCCCGAACTAGAATCGAATTTTTATTTCAAGAACTTCATATTTTTTCATCAAAAAAATGGTCAAAAAAGGGGAGTTTTTGATGGTTGAAATAAAAAATTGCGCCATTTTGTCAATTAAAAAAATTTTTTTTTATTCTATTCCCATAGCCGCATTCATTCTGATTAATACATATTTTTGTTTTTTTTTTTTCCGATTACCAGAACTGCCAAAATATTTCACACCACGGAGGTAATTTTTCAAAGAGGTCCACTTCAATGCCATTGTTAATATAATTTTTCAAAAATTTAAAAAAAAAAATTACATACAACATTTTTTATTTTTTGTCAATAAAGAATATAATTAACCTGCATACTTAGAAAATCGTTTTTCCTATTTGTCTTACATACTCAAAAATAAAATCATGAAAATACCCTAAATTTTCGTGCTCTAGACCAGAAGGTCCCCTTAAAGAGAATAGATTAGAATTGAAAATTGTTACTTAAGGACTGTCCCAGAGATAATCAGGGGTGTCACAGAATCCGATAGTTGTCGGAATCGAAATTAAAACCGATCGAAATTTCATACAGAATTTAAAATATTTGTTGTTTTTGGTGTTGAATTGGAACTATTATCGGTTCTCAATTGCACAGTAACCTATTTTATCCGGCTGTCTATGAAATTTATATGGAAATTCAGACGACTAAAATTCCAATTCCGACAGCTATCGGATTCTGTGACACCCCTGAATGGTCCGTTTTTTCCAAACACCACGTGCAAAAATAACGCTAAGGAAGTTGACGTGTGCACAATAGCTGTCAAAAGGACCATAAAACGATGCACCAAGCATACCCCTTTATCGAAAAACACTACAATCAGGTCGAAAAAGTGGTCGAGCGAACCAACCGATGGCCAAAAAGGTGAAGCGGCTGTTTACAAGAGATCCGAGCACTTCGGTTCGTGGTATGGCAGCAAAATCGGGATCATCGAAGTCTACTGTTCAACGGTACACAAAAAATTTTTCAAATTCAGGAGGTATAAAGTAGAAGAGGGCTGGAAAATTGAATCGCTATTAGATACCTGCTCCAATTTGAAGATGAAAACGTATTGCAATGCGGATTTCAAGCAGTTATCTGGACACGGATATTATACTGCGGTTACAAATAGATGGGTTATCCTCCAAATTTACAGAAGAAAAGCATTCGAAATTTTCAAAGAAATACATGATTTGCCAGGCCATTTGGAAAAATAAGTAAGGAATTTGTGACAGATCACACCATCAACAACGAAATTTTGCAACAGAGTGTCTGGCGATGAGTTTGCTGCCTCTTTGTTATACATACATCAGCATCAGTAGCGGATCCAGACTTTAGTCTAAGGGGGGGAAATGCAAAAAATTTTTCATTATAAAAAAAAATCAAAAAAACCAAAGTACAATTATATGGATACGGCAACCAATAAAACTCAGTGTAATAGACATTTTTAACTCAAGTGTAATAAGCGATATCTATATAAATACTGTACAGATGTATACAGGTACATATATCTTATATACTTGTACATATATCAACTTAAATTTTATAAGTATATTCGACGACATCCCATTTTTGCGAACATTTCAATGACGTTTTCTGGCTTTTATCTCAATATCTCGGTGAATATTTAATAAAGCCAATCCAGTTAGTCGGTCTTGAAACATTGTTGTCCGAAGCCAGGTTTTAATACGACGAAGCGAAGAGAACGAGCGCTCAGCGCTAGCATTAGTTACTGGTTAACAGTACACAATATTAACAAAAATTGGTGAATAGTTGGATAAATATCCTTATCACAATATCTCAGTGTTCCCAATTTCCCCCCCTTTGTATCCGCGCCTGATACAGTACATTAAGAGTTCGAGATATTAATTTGTATGGTCACGGACCTAGTAACATCTCGAGTAACGACCCGATAGGACACGAGGGGACTAGGCTACCCAACTACATGTTCGAAATGTTTTTCTCCAGGGCGAACTATCGTTCAATGCGAAAATACGTATTGGGATTTAATGGAATACTAGATTTTTATCATTATTTGTGCGATATTAATTTAATCCAAAGAGTGGTAAAGACATTGTGTTATTATATAATAAATCTGCCTGTGATCATTTGAAAGAGAAGCTCAAGTCATCATAAACCATTATTGAGTTAATTGCTAAGGAGTTATACGGAGGTCAGGACGCTGATATATGCTTCATACATTTTCATAAATAATGATTTCATTCGAAGGTGTTTAAGCCTATGATTCTCGGAAAAAACTTTGATCTAGATTCTAAATTTTGTTGAGATATTTTGAGCTTTCATCCATCATCAAAAAAAAGTAGCATTTCTTGATTTAAGCCATTTGAATTTTTGCGCCGCAAACATTTTTATACCCGACACACTCTGTGTCGAGGGTATATTGCGTTTGTGTGGTTGTGTGTTACACCCAGAACTAGTCGAGATAGACTATGCAAAATGTATATAGAAATGATCAGCGTCACCAGGAGATTCGATTTAGACATGTCCGTCTGTCTGTCTGTCCGTCTGTCTGTTTGTATACAGTTATCTAATCAAAGGAGTTGAGCTATCTTGACTTGGTATGCGTGCTCACGGGGACATGAGTAAGAACAAGTTCGAGTATGGACCCGATCGGACCATTTTTAGGGGTACCTCCAGTACTAGCCCAACTAGCAAAATAGTTCCAAAGTTGATATTTTCTTACCTATTTTAGGGCAGAATATTTTTTTGCCCTGCCCTAAATGGGGCATAATTACGTCCGTACGACTTCCATTCGACGTAAGTGGGGAATAGAATGGAAGTCGTCTGGCGGTAATAATAGGGCATAATAGGGCGTTTCGTATTTAAAGTAAGGGCATTGAGAAATTGGGCAAAGAATGAAATGAAAAGAACGAAACGAAAACGAACCCAAAACGAAACGACAAAAAGGGAGAGATATATAATATATAAATAGATAATATCTAATTCATTCATACGGATTACTTCAATACAACAATGAACGAAAGATTTTCTATCAAGTATGTCTTATGAAATAAATAATAAATAAAATATGAACTTGAGTAAAAAATATTTTGCGATTCATAAAACCTTAATGTATGTGCGAGCTTGGATTTATGGTGAAAGTGTTCCTTGTACTCCTTCATTTTTCAGGGGCCATCTCATTGATGTGAATTAAATAAATTTTTCTTTAAAAAAAAATTCTTTTTCGTATAGAAAAAATAGATGCAGAAGAAGAATTCTCAATCCGCAAAATCGGGCCACAAAGTCGATTTTCCTTCATTTCCTTACCTAATAGGAAAAAATGACTTTCTTTATAGTTATTTTTCCTTAAATTATCCCTGTTAAGGAATTTATTACTTATTTTTGCTCTAATAAGGCATTTAAACTTTTTTTTGCGACAGCCACTCACATGTGTTGCTTACGGTTTTGCCTCAGTTTGACGGAAACAGCCGAGCATGCAACATCGAGAGAGGGCATGTGGAAATTTATAGCTTTTTCCATCAATTTCGGCTCTTTTATGCTACTTCTAGCTTTAATTAAAACTCGAGTTGCTTCTTCGCGTTTAGAGTACCTATGCATATGTTCCTAGCAATTGGGACCAAATGGAATTTTATTCTGACCGAATAAAAATGCATTAATTAAAACTCACACTTCTTATGCTCTCAACGTTACTTTACATAATGGTCCTTTTAGGTCAAAATAGGGTATACGTTTTTTTTTTTTTTAGCTTTGTGTTTTTTCTTCAGAGGCATTTCGACTTAAAAGTCGAATAATCAATGCATCTCGACTTATAGGGCAGAAATGCAACAAAAAAAGTAATTTTTTTGACCTAATATCGCCGTAAAAGTCGAATGGACCTAATAGGCGAAATTAAGTCCAAAATTTAGTCCATATCCCTTAAAAAACTTACCTAATTTTGAATTCAAAGTTATGGCACTATTAGTAAGGGTATTTTTAAGGCAGAAATTTGGTCAAAAATAGGTAAAACATAACCAAAATAGGTCGAATGGACCTAGCGCTGGTCATATTTCCTTACTTTGCTTGTTGGGAGGGTCTGTTATGAAAATAACAAAAACTGCTCTAAAACCGGAGTTTTTCAATATATGTTAATTGGCACTTGTGCTTCCTTTGTAGCCATAAACATCCTCTCCAAAAATTTCTTTGATAGGTCCATTATTAAGGGTACCTCCAGTACTAGGGTCTGTCACAAAAATCTCAAAAATGCCCCCAAAATCGGACTTTTTCGAAATAATTCAATGTTACTTAGAATTTGAACGTATATTTAAGCTTCCGATTAGAATCCAAAAGAATTGGAAAAGTGGGCGTGGCAAACGGGCAGATTTCATAAAGAAATTTAACAAAAGTCGGTATATGGGGCCCCTTATGGCCTTAAATAACTCTTGATATCAAAAACCTTTTTGAACATGTGTGTCTGTGTCAGGTATTCTATTGTCAGGCTCAACTGACTATAACACTCTTACTTGTTTGTGTTTTGATCCAACTTATGTTCAGGTAAAAAAATTCAACAATTTTAATTAAATATCGATAGAGCGCTCAGTTAAAAAAGTAGAGTACTGCAGAGTTAAGCAAATGTTATAGCTCGGATTAAGGTTCGCAGTCGTGAGAACAACAGTGTTCATGTCTTCTAGGTGTAAAGATTCAAACATTTTAGCAGCGGCAATAAATTTTTTCCTATTACACATTGCTATTTCAAATGAACAATTTCATTGAAAGAGGCAAGGATACCTCTGTTTTAACAAAAAAAAAAAAAAACTTTCGAACTTATACTATTGATGAGATCTTTAAGCCGTGACGATTCTCGCTAAGGGTGAACAGTATTTTCAATGTTTGTGCGATCTGGAACAAGCAAACACGAAAAGTTCACTGAAAGTTTACAATTTTTTAATGAATTGAACTCTGAATGGTACACAAGGAATTAAAAATTCTTTTTTGTAAAGTAGAATATTTGAAAACTTTTTTTTTTTTGCACTCGCATACAATCCGTGGATGCATTGCGTTATACTGAATGTGGTTGGAAAAACTACAAACTATTGGCCATTAAATTAATTCTGGGTCTTCTTACACAAGTTTCCAGAAAAAACGCTTTAAGGTGTATTTTCTTGTTCTCAAATCAAATGCATCAAATGTACAATATTCCCTCTCTTCTCCGTTCTTGTTAAACCTTTTAATTAAACAAGACAAACGAGAAGATCACAGCACAAAGAAAAAAAAAAAAGAGAGAAAGAAAAAAAAAAACAAAATTCAAAGTACCCTGTAGAAGATTAGGGTAAATTGGGGTCCTAGCTAGTAGTTTTCGAGTATACGTACAACGAACTGGCACACAAGTAGAGACACGGACAGTAGAGGCTAACTAGTGACATGGTCAACGAGGTGTCTACAGTTCAACTTTGTTCAAATATTAATGTAAAATATTCTGCACGTGATTCAGATGGCTCCGTGGCGTAGTGGATAGCATGTGCGCTCAGCAAGCCGAAAGTTCGAGTTCCAATCGCCGGGAAGAAGAACAAATTTTGAAGAAAGGTAAAAATCGAAAAATATAAAAAATTAGAAAGGAATAAGAACAAGACTTCGCCAACGCTGTTTCAGAACATCGCGCTCAAACTTTGTAAAAAATTTCTATGAATTTGAAGAATTTCTTTTTTATTTATTTCTTTTTTACTCCTCTTAGGATTTACATTTTAACTGCTAACTCAAAAGAACTGGTCGATGAATCGAACCCGGATCCTTCGGCTCATGAGACGCACGTGCTACCTACTGAGCTACAAAAGTGCGGGTCGCCCCTCTCTTTTTGCGGACACTCCTCTTAAGTGGACACCTCCCTTAAACGGACACTTTTTGGGAATGCTCTGATGCTTCTGTTTCTCAAATGGTTTCCTCTTAAGCGGACATATTTTACGGTCCCGTAGGTGTCCGCTTAAGAGAGAGAGAGAGAGGAGAGAGAGAGAGAGAGAGAGAGAGAGAGAGAGAGAGAGAGAGAGAGAGAGAGAGAGAGAGAGCGATAGAGAGAGAGAGAGAGAGAGAGAGAGAGAGAGTGCACTGTACATCAAATGAATTGAATTGACCCCGTTGTCTCTACTCCTGCACTAGTTCAAATGCGAGTAGGGATTTTTCAAATGACAGCATAACAATAAAATCGTCAGTTGAATACATACATTGTGAGTGAAATTAACAGCGAGTAGTACTGAAGCATTTAAAAGTACACTTAGACAATACCCTGGAGTAGTCCAATCATCTGGAGGGTACCTACAGAACAAAGCGAATGTGAGCGTAAGCGCCTCCCTCGTTTCTGCATGGACAACTTTTATATGCACTTTCGAATTTGTTATCTCAACTCAAATTAATTCCGTACAACGCTTGAGCACAATGTTCAATTGGATTCTGTGTTCCCAGAAAACTTTCTGACCTATGGATAAGTTTACGGTCTGTTCAGATGATTGCGTAGTCCAAGTTCATATCGCACCATCACCATCAATTGTGCAAGTGGCTTACTTCGCACTGTTGTGGCATTAACAAGCTTTAAAAATAAAAAGTTTTCTGATTTTTTGTACGTTTTTTTTTTATTCTTTTGTTTCGGAAAAAGTTTTCAAAACTTCTTGTCCTGTGAATGTGTGACGAATTTCGTAGATTACCTCAGTCATTCATTGCTTAGAGCCTTCGTTCTCCCTGATACAAAGCATGACATGACATGAACATACTCGTTGTTGTTGTGATTGCTCAAAGTTGATAATGATGCCCATTGTCAGGTTTTGATTTGAATCAGTCTGTCGTGACTGTTGTCTCTTCATGTTATGAGGCTCCTGCTCTCAATAGCTCAATGGCTCAGTGGCGCACATCCTCGAACTGTCATTTCTTTGGAAGGCGTTTAATTATGTTCGGCTAATTCATAACTGACAATTTCATCAAAGACGCGCACCGAAGCGGATAAATTACGACCAGGCGAGCGAGCGAGCGAGTCTTACGATTGAAGTTGCCAGTGCGTGACGAGTTCTTCGAAATGCGTCACGGCAACGAGTAATAATAACATCAGATCAGTAATGTCCAAAATTTGATTTCCCTTAAACATGTGTTTGAGAGATAAAATTTTGCCGATCCCTCAGTAGCACACGTATAGGGTATACCACAATTCGTGCGAACAACGCCCGACAAATCACTCATAACTCACAGCGAAGTCGGAATTTATAAAATTCAATTCATAGGTTTGGACATCACTGCTTTTGATTCATGTGAATTGACTGCTCCTGCTCCTGCTTACCGTTAGTCGATTTCCAAGAAGAACTTCACAAATGGTTACATATTTGTTGTTAAACATTCGGAACACATACACGATGCTTATCTGAAGCCTTACTTGGAAAGCCGTTCAACTCGCACACGCAAATCCGAGTTGAATGAATAACAATAATAACGCATAACGAACGTCCGACACTCGAATAAGAGAGTATGAAACGTTCGAATCCGAGAAAATCTTTATTCGCGTCGTAGGTACTGCAGAGTAAGGGCCCTGGGAGTGCGCATGTTAAGCCTTTTAATGACTGGATTGACGAGTCCTTGTTTTGTTCAGTGAGATTAAAATGTTCCATCGATATTCATGGCCTTCGATTGATGGCCTAAGATATGTTTAAGATTTAATATCGCTGATTGTCATGGGTGTAATAGGTCACAGTAGGTTAGGGGGTGATAAGCTGGCCGCCACCTTAATGTTGCGTTCTAACTACTTATAGACCGCAAAAGGGCTTTTGAAAAGCATCAAGAGCATGAGACACACAGTTTGTTCTGAAATTCGAAATACTTTCATGATGATACTATGTTATGTATGTACATAAAGAAGGGTAGAAGCTATTCAGGGCCGCTCTAATCTAAACAAGGCCCATAAATTTTGTAAAAAAATTAGTGTCTGTAAAGTCAATTTACGGACGATAGCTTTACGTGATAACGTCATAAGAAAACACGATGGTGATGATGGTGGTGATGGTGTTGATGGTGTTGATAGTGATGATGATGTGATGGTGAAGTTTGTGATGATAGTGATGATGATGGTGATAATGATTGTGAAGATGATGGTGATGATGATGATGAGGTTCGCGATGATAGAGATGATAGTGATGATGATGATGAGGTTGGTGAGGTTGGTGATGGTGAGGCTGGTGATGATGGTGATAATGATGATGATGGTAATGATGGGGATGGTGATGATGATGATGGTGAGGTTGGTGATGATGGTGTTGATGATGTTGATGATGTTAATGATGTTGATGATGTTGATGATGTTGATGGTGTTGATGGTGTTGATGGTGTTGATGGTGTTGATGGTGTTGATGGTGTTGATGGTGTTGATGGTCATGATGATGGTGATTATGATGGTGATGATGATGGTGAAGGTGTTGATGATGGTGATGATGATGGTGATGATGAGTGTGATGTGATGATGTGTGATGTGATGATGGTGATGGTGATGGTGATGATGTGATGTGTGATGTGTGATGGTGTGATGGTAGCTCATGGTGTTGATGGTGATGATGGTAGACTGGTGGATGATGATGGTGATGGTGTATGATGGTGTTGATGTTGATGATGGTGTGATGAGTGGTGATGGTGAAGTTGAGTGTTAATGATGATGGTAACGGTTGAGATGATGGTGATTATGATGGTGTATGTTTGTGTGATGATGATGGTGATGATGAGTTTTTGACTAAGCACGTTTTCCTTGAGATTTTATCACGTTTCCTTCTCCAAAAATCTCTTCAGAAATTCTGCGAGTCTTAAATGTCCCATTTTACAAACCAAATGAGAATTATAGGCGTCATGCTAACTTTTTATTCTATGCACTGATGCCACAACGAGGGGTTTTTTTAAGGTTTTTTGATAGAATTTTTCGATTTTACCTTTAACCAAAAATCACTTCATTTCATTCATATTAAATCGTTTACTAAGAGAATTTCAAATTGAAGCATGAAGAATAGAAATTCCTTAAGAAATACTTGGAATTTATTTCTAGCTCAATCGAATGGGCGTGAGTGAGTATTGAGAAAGTGAAAATTCCTTATGAAGACGATCAAATAATTTTGATAATCGTTAGCGGCACGATTTGGGCTCGCTATAAATTTTGGCTATAAAAAATTTTTGTTAATTGCTCCTTGTAGGAAAGCATTTTTGTGTCCCCATGTAACATACACCTTGTAAACGAAATTCATGGAAGGCATAAGTAAAAGGAAGCTCGTAGAAGACAAAATAAATAATGATTAACGCAATAAAATCCTGAATGGCTTTCTTCGCTGATGGAATCGGAATGAGTTGCGGTAATTCGTTTGGCACTCGAAATTGTTACGTGATGCGATGCGATGGCGTTCCAAGAAGTGGTACTGTTAAACAAAGAAAAATAAAATGGATAGCAGGCGGTAAATAATTATTTTGAGAATTTGAGTGGAATTCCCAAGAAAGCATTCGAACAAAATTGCTTATGAAGAGGGCAAAGGAAAAGGACATAGGGCATAGGGCTAAGAAACAGTTCATTTAATTGATACAGTCAATCATAATTGCCAGAAGAGCTTTGAATGAAATCGACGATAAATTCCAATTATGTACAAATGTATGTATGAGCGGACAGACACATGATCCTACACACCCGCTGTCAGAGTCCACAAAAACACCTCCCTCTGGCATTTGAATCAAATTCGCAATGGCATAATATTAAAAGAAGCCGAAACTGCCGCAGCGTCCTGTCACTTAATTTGCACTTAAAATCATTCCTCGACTTTGGAACTTGTGTGGGCTACAGTACGATGGAAAGTAATTTGCTAACATTTGACTTATGAACTTCCAATGTTCGCCTTCCGTTTTGCGGCAATTTCATTTCATTTGCGGCTGCTGAGGTTGGCCACATCAAGACTCGTTCAATGGTCGGCGGGTAGATCGGGCATCTTTGAAGCGACGTTCATTGATAAGGCGCGTAACTTCTGCCAACTTCTGCCATCCATCAAGTAATTTAATGTCCTTTTGAGGGTTTTTCACTTACATATATATTGTATTTAGCATTGCCACGTGCACGAGTGTTGAACACTGTTATTTATTTCTATTCAATCATGGAAAAGTTTGATGATGGTATTCGTGGTATTGGTTTTGATTATACAAGTAGGTAGGTACTTTTGGTTCCTTTTTTTGATTTCGTAGTAAGAGAGGAAATAAAATGGTTTTACTTCTTAAAAGATGCATTAAAGCTATACAGAAATGGTTCAAAGTTCCTGCATCTTTCCTCATCCTGTTGCATCGCATTGCGTCACAATGGCTTACTGTACAATTGCCCTGCGAGCTTCCATTAGGTCCTTTATTGAGCTTGGAACTTGGATTAATCCGCTTCTCGTATCACTATCACTTCCAAAAGAAAATATACATACAAAGGATAGATTGAAATTAACTCCAAAATCAGAGTCTTGAATTTCAGTACGATTCTATCTCATCAGTTCGAACATAAACTGTTTATCCACAGGTCGCAGTCATGGGTTTCAATGATGGACTTATTTCTTACTTTATTCTTTCTATTATTATTATTATTATTATTTTTTTTTTTTTTTTGGGCACACGTTTCAAAGCACAATATATTTGCTTATTTCCTTCGATCCTTGTACGTAAAATTTAAATGGCGCCTCCAATCTTCTACGTGCGGAAAGGTGAGAAAATTTTTCCCTCAAACGATAAAATGCTGACTACATTCGCATCACATGAACAGATTTATAAACGAAGGAGTATTCAATTGCCGAGGGCAGTTCAAATTCCGCTGAAGAGGCACACGTTCGTACTGAAATTCGGGACGTGGTCGTCTTACTTCGGCTACTTTATTCCATCCTATTCCATATCGCATTCGTTCGTGCATGTGTGGCTGGCTGTGTTTCCGGTTTCCTCTTATGACTACTTGACAGAAGCGGCAATTCCGGCGGTTGACATTTGTCGGTTTCCTGTTAGATTCCATTCAGCTTCAAGGCTCTAGCTCGGGCTCGGTCTCGGTCTCGGTCTCAGGCACTAGCACTGGCGCTGGCACAGTGCCTCTTTAATGCTGAGCCTTATAAGGACTGAATGTGACATTTATAAGTGACATATCTTCGAGGATGCGCACGTGGTCGTTCGTCTATGAAAATTGCATTACATTTTGAAATCCTTTAAGAACACTTCCTTTCAAGTCACTTACAAGATGTGGATTTCGGTATGATTTGATTTGTATACGTTTACATTACTCACAGTGGCACATGCTTGAGACGGAAACGTTTCCCAAATATTCGCCATGTTTTCTTATCCTATCATGGCGGTGGAAATTTAGAGCTTTAGGCTTTTAATCTGGAGTAAATTCTTCATGGAACATCTTAGGGGATTCAAATTGATTTAACGTTAATACCAAAGACATAACGGAACTGTTCAAAAATCAGCCAGTTTCATTGTGCCTATGAGAGCGGAAACTAGACCTTGGATTATTGGTCAAAATCGGAAACTGGGTCGAGATAAGAAACAAAAAAACGGTTTTTAAAAGCGTTAGATTCGGTGCAGAGAGAGAGAGAAGACGAGAGTAGAGAGAGAGAGAGAGAGTGGAGTAGGAGAGAGAAGAGAAGAGAGAAGGTTTTTGGTAGATGGGAGAGAGAGAGAGGAGAGAGAGAGAGAGAGAGAGAGAGAGAGAGAGAGAGAGAGAGAGAGAGAGAGAGAGAGGAGAGAGAGAGAGAGAGAGAGATAGAGAGAGAGAGAGAGAGAGAGAGAGAGAGAGAGAGAGAGAGAAGAGAGAGAGAGAGAGAGAGAGAAGAGAGAGAGAGAGAGGAGAGATACAGAGAGAGAGAGAGAGAGAGAGAGAGAGAGAGAGAGAGAGAGAGAGAGAGAGAGAGAGAGAGGAGAGAGAGAGAGAGAGAGAGAGAGGAGAGATAGAGGGAGAGAGAGAGAGGGAGAGAGAGAGAGAGAGCAATAGGGAAAGAGAGAGAGCAATAGGGAAAGAGAGAGAGCAATAACGAAAGAGAGAGAGCAATAATGAAAGAGAGAGAGCAATAACGAAAGAGAGAGAGAGAGAGAGAATAATAGGGAAAGAGAGAGAGAATAATAGGGAAAGAGAGAGAGAATAATAGGGAAAGAGAGAGAGAATAATAGGGAAAGAGAGAGAGAATAATAGGGAAAGAGAGAGAGAATAATAGGGAAAGAGAGAGAGAATAATAGGGAAAGAGAGAGAGAATAATAGGGAAAGAGAGAGAGAATAATAGGGAAAGAGAGAGAGAATAATAGGGAAAGAGAGAGAGAATAATAGGGAAAGAGAGAGAGAGAGAGAGCGTAATAGGGAAAGAGAGAGAGAGAGAGAGAGAGAAATAGGGAAAGAGAGAGACAGAGAGAGAAGAGGAAGGACTTCGGATCTTAAGATATTAAGCTCAATTATCCTCCATTATTGAACGCTCTGATACAAGAAGCTTTAAAAGATTTATACCCGACACACTGTGTCGAAGGTATATTTTTCGTTTGTGCAGTTGTGTGTAACACCCAGAGCCAGAGATAGACCATACAAAATATACTTATATAGAAATGATCAGCATCACCAGGAGATTTGATTCGAGCCACGTTCGTCTCCATGTCTGTATTCAGTTTTCTTATCGAAGGAGTTGAGCTATCTGCACGAAATTCGGCATGCGTGATCAAGGGGTCGTAAGTAAGAACAATTTTGAGAATGGACTCTATCGAACTATTTTTAATGGAATCTCCCTACTAGGGCCTGTCACGAAAATTGCAAAAACTGTTCGAAAATCAAAGATTTTCGAGAAATTTATTTCAATTAAATTTGAAATTTGAGCTTACATACATATATAACAGCTTCCAATTAAATTTCCAAAAGTGGGTGTGGCAAAAGGGCGGTTTTCATAAAGGAAAATTCGTCAAATGAGGATCTCATTGTCTTTCAAATCTCCCGAAATATTCAAACTTGTATAGCTAACCCTTTATCGGTGTCGGGTATTGTATGGTCAGGTTTGCGCCTTATTTGTTTTTGTATTAATTTTGATATAATTTCCCTGCAAGCATTTGGAAGATTTTTGGAAGAACGTTCGTCCAGAAGATGTTTAGGCGATTCTTCTGGAAGAAGGTTTGTCCAGAAGATGTTTAGGCGATTCTTCTGGAAGAAGGTTAGACGATGTTTTTCATTTCATAGCAACAATTCAATAGCAAACACGTGCATCGCCGAATCATCTTGTGGAAGAATCGCCTAAACATCTTCTAGACGACCGTAATACGAACGTTTGCAGTGGAAATTTCCACTCCAGGTCTAGCGAATCTTCTCCGCGATTAAAAAATGGAATCTTCTCCGCGATGAAGAAGCGAATCCTCTCCGCGAATCGCTTTCGACCGGACAAATTCTCACAGCTATGATCCGAAAGCGATTCTTAAGCAACTGTTGCGGCGAACAAAACGTTCGCGGCCGCGAATCGCATTCGGATCTTCCGCAACTGAAAATGCTTGCAGGGTTTAGACATAAATACTAATGTTTACTCCTTCACGTAAAATTATTTGCCTTTCACTAGTGTCCACTCGTGAGGCATTATTAGATAAACCCTTGAGTATATGAAAGATCTTCTATCTTAATTGTTTAAGTATCCAAATTTAAATATCCTTACTACAAGTAAAAAGTTTAAACTTCGAATTATTGGCTATTTAATTTTATTGTTCATTTAAATTCAAAGGGAAATGATATTCGGAAATATTTGATTTCAATTCCTGTAGAAATATTTCAAAAGTATTTTCTATGAAAACTGCACACTGCACACTGCCCAGGCTGGGCCGGCGCTTGCTAGTTGAGAGGGATTTTCGCAGCCGTAAAATTCCCATTGAATTTCATGCTCAAACTTCCGAGAACTTAAATGTGAATGTGTGTTTTGTGTGTGTGTGTGTGTGCGTGCTTTTCTGAATAAATATCCGTCAGATTGCCATGGCGCATTTGCTTTCACAATTGTAAGAGCTTAACTTTAAAGTGCTGAATACACACACACACGCACACAAATTTGTACATTGCATTTCTTTGCTATGCGGAAAACGCCCATTAGGCTAGCAGTTTTTCTTTCTTATTTTTTAATATTCGGACATATTATTTACTCTTACATAAATCGCTTTGAGCCAAAAACACTTAAATTGCAATAAATTTTTGAGACTGGCAAAATATACAATTTTTGGATTATTGCATTTGGGAAGATTCAGCATTTTTATTCCATACAGAAACGTTATGTTAAACATGTAGAGTCTTTATAAATTATTTATTGACAAAAAATTTCAAATATGTGTTTCGCTTTGTGCATTTTTGGCTGTCACTTCTCAGTGCATCATCAATCATCAGTATCCCTTTAAATATATACAGTCAAATTCCTTACAAGTAAAGACTTATGATAAAAAAAAAAGCGATCTTCAACTTATGATAGGTGTCCGATTTCTAGTAAGAATCAATTGGAAGAGAGCACCCTCCTGTGAGGGCATATATTTAGGCCTTCAAATACATAAAAGAATAAAAACGAAAATCGAAAGCTAACCTAAAACGCTAAGTGCACATCTGGCATTAATTGAGTTCGAACAAAAGTTTCACATGAATTGCTGCCTAAAGCCACGATTGGTGGGCATACTTAACTGATACAGGATCTGTTGGTCAAACGCAGTGCACTAAGTGAAACGAATTATCAGACGAAATGGGAGCACAATGGAACATTTAAAACCCACCAGGAGGAGCAAGTGTATCTTTTCACACACAGGCATACAGACACACATATACACGGCCACCCATTTACATACATATATGTATGTTTATGTGATGGGCAGGGAATTCATGGAAGTTGTCAACGTACTGAAATGACCCGATGAGCTCCATGAAATTGCTTTTATTTTAAGAAGAAATTCGAATTTTAGGTTGCCCCGTTTTACCCCTCCATGGCTATTCTGTGGAACTAATAGCTGGAACATTGCGTATATTTTGAAAGAGCACGACTCCACATGGGACTCTAAGCTGTAGAAAAACGCAATCAGCACAATCAGAGCAGCCGAACATAACTTTCCAAACAACCGTTTTGTTGCTCAGCAGCATTTATCGCGTCATTACGTTTTTGGCTTTTACATAATTTCGCTGTTTAGCAGACCCGATAAGGTCGTATTATGCCACAGCGTGATGAAGGCCAAACAATAAAACAACTGAAATGAACATTGGAGGAATCAAAAAAAAAAAAAAAAAAAAAAAAGAAAGAAAAATGGCTACCAAAATGTATTCCGGATACTCGACTATTCCATTTAATTTTTTTTTATTCTTCACTTTGGTTTTAAGTGGCACGTCACGGACGTGGAGTACCCTTCTACGTGGGGCAACGAAATTGAATTTCTCATTTTGAAAAACATTTATTTCCAAAAATTTCATTCGCAGAATCTGTAGTTATTTAAGTTATGTTTAAAACGTAAATTAAAACAGCAAAATCAAGGAAAATCGCTGGCTAAAACGTTGTTTGGCATTAGTGGAGTCCTTTCAGCATTTTAAATTTCCTGTTGGCCATCAGTTAACATTCGTCAGCAATTCAAATGCATACATCGTGTGCATTTACTGCAGAATCGGACTATTAAATGGAGAAAACGAAGAGAAATAAAGGGAGGATGACGGAGTAGAGGAAGAAGGAAAAGGAAAAGGAAAATAATGATTTAACCAAAGATAAACATAACATAGCAATGGCCAAAGACAACGAGGCAGCAATCGTAGTAGCCACGCCATCTGATTACGCAGACGTTTTACGGATCTCATAGAAGGACTCTGTGTGTCTGCACGCACGGCTCTGTAAGTATATCGTTTCTGTGTTGTCCTCCGTTTGTTTCCGTTTGCCTTAAGAGGTTTACACACTCACAAGGCATACAAAAGAAGCTTTTAGCCTGTTTCAACAATTTTATGCAAGTTACTTATTCTGCTTTTGCTATTTGCTTGGCTTGCTATGGTGTTGCAACTCCACAGATTCGTTTCTTTATTTGAAGTGCTTTGTTTTTGCTCTCTTTTGTTTATCCCCTGGTACGTTTTAATTAGATTTCGTTTTAACAAGGCTCGAGTCTTAATAATTTGAGAGAGGGAATGAAAAAAAAAAACACTTTTAATTTCGTGTGAGAGCGCCTCGGTCTTAGTTCCAATAACAAGACACGAAAATTTTAAAAGTTCGCAGTAATATATTGGATTTCTTGTTACCAGATTACAGAAAATATTTTTCACATCCTTCAAGATTCTTTTGCTCGTTTGCTGGGCTGGCTATACATTGGCATGCCATTAATCGTCAATCATCAGTGCCTTTCAAGTGCTAAAGACTTTTGTTGATGTGAAACATGCTGCCCAAATATGAAATCAAGAGGCATTCGAGGCACATACATATATGAATTTATATAATCAATAGCTGTAAGGATAGTGGCTACGGCCATAATCCACAAGCATATGTGTAGGTGGGAAATCAGTCGCGTTAATGGTCACTGTCATGCTCATAAATCATACTAAATCATCACCCTTCGTTGAAGTGTTTGCTGTGAAGACTAAATGTAGTCTGATAGCCAGACCGATAAAAAGCAGTGTCTGAACCTGTAAGACGACTTCGAAATGTCAATGAGAGAGCCTACTAAAAAAAAAAAAACGAGCAATTTTAATACAGGCTTTAACTTGAGATTGGTTCTCTTGAACTGCTTTTATTGAGAAACTTATGTAGATTTGGAAAAATCCAACGAAAATGTTATCAAATGTGATGCCTAAGTATATATGTAGTTTGAAAAGCTATATTCAAATAAGAAAAATGAAGTATTCTCACTTGGACTAATCGCAAAATAAGGATAAAGAACGGATCTTTATTGAAAAATGTTCGCCGTCTACCTTAGGACTCGAGTCTCCTCTGTAAAGTCCTCAACTATTGTCATTCAATTGCACACTGCTACACCGAGAGAAATAACAACAGTTAAATCAACTACTTAGAACAGTTAAAGTAAGAGTGGTCAAATAAATTGTATTCCGCGTTAAATGCACTGAAAAAGGCAGTCAAATGAACAGTTGAAAAACAGTTACTTTTTATGTTCAAATTCGCTTTCGTTCACTTAGACGTATAAGTGCGCATTCTGATCAACCGTATGCGGAGGTTTCGATAGCTCAGTGCTTTAAACTGTTACTCGACAGTCGTGAGCTTCGGGGTTCTATCCCTGCTGGCGGCGGGGAATTTTTCTGAGTTTTTTTTTTGTTCAGAGTGTAGTTGTTTTGGAAGACAAAAATTTTCTCCTAAATTTTTAAGGTTTTAATTTATTTATTTTTTTTTTTAATGGTTCATTTTCAAGCAAAAAATTTTGGGAGTGAAACAATTCCTTAAGCACGTTCCCCAAAACTTGAGCAACCATAAAACTCAAGTGAGCATTTTGACCAACAAATTAAATTCGTTCGTTTAGCGTAATGGTTAAGACGTTCGCCCAGCGAAGTGTGGAGGTCAGCGGTTCAAGGCTCGGCCGAGGCGATAAAATTTAAACAGATGAAAGAGAAAAAGATTTAAATAGAAACAAATAAATAAAGAAAAAATATAATAATTAAATAAAAAAAAAAAAAAAAAATTTAATAAAAGAAGATAAAAAAAAAGTCAAAGCAAAAAATAAATTATTTTTTCCCAGTCGCTGGTGACAGTTGATTTAACCGCGAGACAGTTATATTAACCATCAGGTAGTTATATCCTTATTGACTGTGTTTGTACTGTTGAATTGACCGCTACTACACATAAGCTAAGAAATAACGGTGAACTCGGTTATTTTAACCTGCTTTGTCAGTTAATATAACTACCTTTTTCTCTCGGTGTATCAACTCAAGCGAATATTAAGGATATAGTAAGCCTTATATGGTAAAATTTCAAAACTTATTCTGATGAGCAGTGAATATTCATCCTAGCTGGCAGTTTTCTCACTGGAAACTATTAAGAATAAAGCATTTTTGTTGCATAAGCTGCTTTCTAATGAGCATAAACCGAATGTCCTTTCTCATAATTTTTTTTTTTTTGTATTCTATGCTTTACGGTGCGGTTCGGTTGCCTTATTTTGGTTCCGATATTCATGGCTCAACGTTAGTATTTCACTTTTGTTATTTTCTGTTGTCCTTATGGCAGTCGGTTCTGCTAATGAATTTGTGGTTATATCTTAATCCTTATTTGCGGTTTAACCATCGAACAAATGGTATTTAAAAACGAACTTGATTTTTTTTTTTTTTTTTATTGTGATTAAATTCTAAAAAGAGCAATCTGTAGCTTAAAATGGCCGTCCAGAAATTTCTGCACAAATAAGACAAATCTTGTTTTAAGATAATGCGAACTTTAACGAGAAAAATGGATTTTCTTTTTTGTTGAGCTTTATTAAATTGAATTAAAAAAAAAATTCGAGGTCCTTTTTAAAGCTAATTTTTTCGATGGTTTAACTGGAAATAAGGTGTAGCATAATACGGTTTTAAAGGAAATCGACTACAGATTCGGAAAAAAATTGGAAAGCCATGTGGGTCCTCTTTTATACCACAATTGCTCCAAGCGTTAAAAAAATTTAAAGCTTTTTCAGAATTTTCAACTTTGACCGTTTATTTTTCCCTCAATGGCTCAAGTTTTTACCATCAATTAAATTTTGCCTAAAAGCCCATACAATTGGCTTTCGAACCTCGTTACAGTTTTTTTTTTTTTTGTCTACGATAAACCATTATCGCGGCAGAATGTTTTTTTTTTCTCCATTTCCTGCTTACAAACTTTAATGCGCCATAACTCCACAGGAGTGCAATTGCGACTCCCATCTCTCGTACGATTTTTTTGTTCATCTTGGCTTCCCCTACCATCCACATTTACAAACAAAAAAGCACTACCGCACGGGACACCCTGTAGAAAAGCTCAGTGGGCGGTTGAGTGAAGAAGAGCTGACCACAATTCAAATGCTCAAAGATAATTTGGAGAAAATCTTTAAGTATGAAAGCCGCACTCAAATTATTGTTTTTTCTTATTATACCTATAAATAGAGGTTTTCCTTTAAACGTGTATTTGCCTCGAAAGCTCGTAAATCAAGAATGCTTAAAAATGAATGAATGAAAAATTTTAACCTTCTCTGCTTTTTCAATCATTTCACTTTGAAGAGAATACCATTGAAATGTTTATGCAAACTATAAATATTTGCTATCTCAAATTATGTAAACACACTCATTGGAATAGACGTCGTATACGCATTTACAAATACGTGCAGAAAGCCACCCAGTTGTAAAAATATTCCTGCAAGATGCATGAATCATGCCACTTAAGGGTGCTTTGCATGCATGCCAACCTTCCATGCCTGTTCATTTCTTTTTTATACAGGCTTGTCATAGGAAATCATGCATAGACAAAAATGTTTGATTAATCCTTGAGAAGCCATGAAACATGTCTTCCCTACCATGCATGATTCAATGATCCTGAGAACACAATAATCCAATTGCTGGAATTCGTTCGCCTAAACAAGCAGTAACAATCCGATGTAGGCGGGTTCAATCCCCGCTACGGCGAGCGTAATTTTTATTTTTTTTTTTTTTTGGTGAATACTTAGGTAGATAATAATATAACATTTCAAAATAGTATTTCAAAATAGTATTTCAAAACTTAGAGGAATAACTAGCTTTCATCCAAACATTATTAATGAAAAAAAAAAAAAAAAAATTTTAAGCACTTGTATATGCATGACGTGTCTGATGACTGGGATAGGAAACTTCAGTTTATAACAGACCTGTTAAATCCCGATTAAGATTAATAATCATGAATTATTGTTCTTTTTTTAATCCATAATCATTATTAATTTAACTTCTTGAAATTTTTGATTATTAATGATTGCGATTACCAAATAATCGTGAAATAATCAGGACTATTTCAGATTAATGAAAAAAAACAGGAAAAATCAAAAAATAATCAAAAAAATAATCCCGATTAATTTTAGATTATTTTTGAATATTTTTGATTTTTTTTGATTATTTTTGATTTTTCCTGATTATTTTTGGGTTTTTTGATTTTTTTGATTATTTTTGATTTGTTCTGATTTTTTATTTTTTTAATTATTTTCAATTTGTATTTGAATAACATCGTTTTTCCAAAGTTTCTCTATAGTCCGTGGGACCGGCAACGGACAAGTGAATTCACCGGCCATCTGTGGTTAGGACCACCCCTCGTCAAACCACCGGCAATACTTTCGAGAGGCGAATTTTACATTGCGATGTCATAGGCAAGGACATATGGGCCCCTCGCTGTACTACATTTAATTATATTCAATTACAAATTGAAAATAATTAAAATTAATAAAAAAATCAGAACAAATCAAAATTAATCAAAAAAAATCAAAAAACCCAAAAATAATCAGGAAAAATCAAAAATAATCAAAAAAAATCAAAAATATTCAAAAATAATCTAAAATTAATCGGGATTATTTTTTTGATTTTTTTTGATTTTTTCTGATTTTTTTCATTAATCTAAAATAATCATAATTATTTCATGATTATTTGGTAATCGCAATCATTGATTAATATAGGTCATACAAAAATAATCATTAAATAATCACTATTTCACTCATAAGAAAAAAATAATCTGATTAATTAATCATTAATTAAATAATCATTATTTAACAGGTCTGGTTTATAACTGCCAACTTGCTTTCTACCCCCCCGCGCCCCTAATTGGGCCAAAACTTTACCACAAATTTTAAAATTTACTTTGCATCTTTCTAAGTCCCAATTTTTCCGCCTGCGACAGGAATCGAACTCGAGCCCTCCAGGTTACAAATCGCAACACGCTCCCATTACGCTACCGAGAGATCTCATTCGCGAGTGCTACATTTAATATACATATTAACGTTCGAAAAAATCGAACTGTAGAGGCCTCGTATGTATGTACGGCATCTTTATAACATAAATATTATTTTGGGTGGATTTGCGTTGTTCTTAAGAAATTCAACGTTTTCAAGGATTCATGAATCAAACAGGATCATGAAAGCATCAATCATGAATACTACGGGCATGCGTTCTTGTTTTACAACTGGAGAAGAAATGTTTCATGTGTTTTCAAGGAGTCGTGAATCATGCGTGATCATGATCGCATGGGTCATGAATTCTTCTGGCATGCATTCTTGTTTTATAACAGGGGAAGGCATAAATCTTGAATACTACGGGCATGCGTGCTTGTTTTTACAACTGGGCATACACTGAAAAATTGCTCATACGCCGAACTGTACCAGAGTCACAGTGTCTTATTGCTGTGGCATAATGAACATACTTTTACATAATATTAAGCATTGAATTTCATAAATAATCTAAACATTTTCTCTTTAACGAGCTCTAAAATGTATTTAAATTCGATAAAAATCCGCAACAACGGTGCACGTCAAGACTGAGATCATAAATGTATGCAGAAAGACAAAGATGTGCCGGAAGCTATCAATATAGAAACTAACTATGAACAGCTTTCGTTGGGGCTTGAATTTATTCATATTTTTTTTTTTTTTTTTTTTTTTTTAGTGTAAGTGTAATGTAAGTTTGTGTTTTTGTTTTCAGAATGTGTTTGTAAACATCGTAAAATGTTAATATGTCAGTCAACATGCTTTGATTCCGGGTAAATCAAGATCTTATACACCGAAAAAAAAATGTATACGAAATCGTCATAATATTGATATTTTTCACTTACAAATGTGAGCCGATACGCAATATTATTAAAATAATACTACCTGTCGTATCAATTCTATACTTTTTTATTTGTCAAGCTTGATACGAAAAAAGTAAATTTGACATGAATGCATGACAATATTTGAAATGAAAAAATTTCAAATTGATACTAAAAAGGACAATTTGATAAGATTTATGAGATATTGATACGCAAAATATAGTTTTGATACTGATCTAATATGGAAAAGATATTAAAAATGTAATTTATCACCAGAATTCCACGGATATTGAAAATGTAAGATTAATACGAAAAATTGATACGCAAGTGTAAAACATTTCCGTATCAATTTGATGATTTTCGTATCAGAGGAATATTAAAAAATATTAACTTGATATTATATATATCAGTCTGATATTTTTTAATGCAAAATTGATATTTTTCAATTTATACGAGGATTGATACGGATTTATCAATCTTCGGATCAGGCGGATTTTTTTCGGTGTACATAAACTTTCAAATTCTATTCGGCTACATGGAGAGCCTTGCATTAGTTTCTGGTGCAAAATTCAAATTTGAATGTGTAATATTGTAGTACAGAGTCAAACTAAAAAGCTTGCTTTATACAAGCAAAAGGGAAATATTTTCTATAAAGGGAATGTCTGGCTGCAATTTCCTATAATTATTGGTTAGTGCTTTTAGGCTGTTGCCTTGATACATCCCTTTTAAGACTTGTTGAAATGGGCTGTTGATTTTTCCCTTCTCAACAAAATTGTTGTTCTTCTATTAGATTTGAGGTTGGATCAATGTTTGTGTTATGTTTTTTTTTTTTTGCTATTATTGTTGATGGGAGACAAAATAAACGTTGTTGTTTTATTGCTTAGCCACAAATTTGATGAATTCAGCCTTTGGCACTCTATGAAGTAATGGTATAGCATGGCTGTGCTGAAATTGCTTTTTTTCGCCTGTAACTGATAACGAAGAAGAATGAGAATACAAAATCAAATGAAATTCAAATGGGTTGTAACTACCGAAAGTAAATTAAAGCCATGGCGATACACTGATTGTCGCGAATTCATTCCCAAAAATTTTAAAGACTATTTCTTCTAATTTTGAGGCAATTAAAATGTAGCTTTCCATTGCAATTACCACGTTCATGTATGTACGTGATCTCAGAAAGGCTTCAGGTTCTGTATCATGCATTTTCGCTCACTGGAGCATACAGCCATGAGCTATGTCCCGTCATTGCAAGTTCTGCAATCACCTATGCACATGCAGGGCGCAAAAGATTTCATTCATTCCATTGAGAAAAGTCCTTACTTGCCTTTTTTAAGCAACGATTCTCATCGAAAAGTTTTCGTTTATCGTTATAGTTATCGCTATTGTCACTAATTGCTGACACGTTCCGTTCATTAAAAATTTTTGCTATCAAAAACGAAGGTCCGCTCGACCATTTGGCAGACAATTAGCATCCACGAAGCATTTCGAATGGGGCGGAAAAAATTAATGAGAGGCTGAAAAATTGCGAAAGAAAAATTGGAAAGAATTATGGGGAAGAGCGACGAACTGAAAGGAGGGAAGTAATAAAAGGGATTATCGTTCAATAATTACAATTTTATTTGTCCATTAATTCTTAATCACGTCGCATTCGACTTTTTCCAACGTAATTATGTCGAAATGAAGAGATTTTTTGAAAGCTTGACACTCAACACTCGACGAAAGAAACTCAACGTCGAATTATTTTCGAACTACGACACGTTAACCCTTTGCAAAAGAGCATCGAAGCGAAAATTATTATTTGATTTTATTTGAAAAGAATTTTCCTACCCATGCGAAGTTGTATAGTGAGTGGCCTTCTTTTTCCACTTGATTGCTACGAGGGATTTTTTGTTGTGAGGGGTCAATGTGTGATACAGAAAAAAATAAATTGATTGGACAACACCAAGGCGCACAGTAGGGCATCGGTGGAAAGAAAATAGGGTTTTTCAACTTTTGAATTTCAAAATTTTAATGACACACTTTTATAAAGAAATATTCGGATATGAGGAATTCGACATTTTTTTTTTTCGAAAATTGAATTTTTTATTAAAAAAAAAAACTAACAAAAGTCAAGGAATGTTATTCAAAAATTTCAGATTAATATTGTAGTCCAAATAGAGCACATTTTTTATGTGATCATCCAAAGCTATTGCCTTTGTTTTATTTTTTTGTGGAAATATAGCAATTATAAAATTATTAAAATTGGAAAAGTAGAACAATTATTATAATTTTCCAGAAATTAGAGTAAAAAATATCAACTTCTCATTTTTTGTTGGAAAAAAAAACTTCATGTCCTTTGCCTTGCTTAGCCCTCTTACTGTATAAAAATGAAAGGTACGAGTCTATACTTTCAATATAAGCAAAAAAATTCACCTTCTAATACCTTTTCTGTAAATAACATCGATTTGAAGTTCAAAAGTCACAGCAATATTTCATACAAATGCTCAATAAGACAAAAAATGGGGCATACTTTTAGGTCTTACGTAATTAAAACATGGAACGATTTATAAATGAAATATTCTTTTTGTTTACGAATATGTAGGCGTTACGAATTTTAATGACATTTCAATGTAAAAAAAACATATTTAACATCAGTATCTTTCTATGACACACTTTAGCTTGGCAGAATGCATTTGCGGGATATTTTCGCTGATTTCGAAGGCTAATATCGTTCGCGGAAGCCTGTTGAGGGTATAATCTTATTTTGAATGGAGACAACTAATGTTTAAGCTTTTGGAAAAAATTAAAATTCTTAAATTTATGTGAAAATTCCATATAATGCTAGATAGGTAATAAAAACATGTAAAATCTGCAACTTTTGATGGGGTTAAACCCAAAGTAGGCGTGGCAGCCACAATATTTAAAAAAATTTTTTTTGAGGAGAACTTAATTAAGAAGTGTCGCGAATTTCAAGTCCCTAGGTCCAAAAATAAAAATTTTGACATGTGCACTTATATGGGAGGTAGGCGTGGCAGTGGGCGGATATCCAAGATTTTTTCAAAATATCTTAGTTTAGCCCACAGAAAAGCTTATGCAAAATTTCAATGCTCTAAGACGACTCCTTCTATTTTTTTCCAAGAAATATATGGAGCGGCCCCACTGTGAGGCGTACCGGAATTGAGAAGGCCAAGATAATCTCCCCCGCTCGTTGGTAGTAGTAAAGTGCTATAAATACAATTTAAGGTTTGGTTTTTTTTTTCCAAGGAATCGAGAGTTTCTCGTCCTTGCATTTCTTTTTGAAGTGTTTTTTTTTTTTTAGAAATTTATTGAAAGCTTTCGCAAGTGACAGAGTAGTTCACCGATGAAAAGCTAAAGAAAATAGTTTCCATAGAGAGAAAGACTCTGAAGATTATGACAACACTTTTCATAGCATTTCATTGAGCTTCAATCACAGCTTCAGTCGTTTTAAAAATTTTTCTTTGTCGGTCTACCTGTCACCTTTCCATACTTTTGCACTTCAATAACTTCTGTGAATTGATTTTTCCAGTACTATTTTCAAACTACTTTTTCCATTTCCTTTCATCCAATATTTCGCCAGCATTCGAATGCAAATTTTATGAAAACACGGTTCGCAAAGCAGAGTAAGAAATCTTTTGCTTTTGGTTCAACATTTCGACTTTTGCTTGAATGATTTACATTCTGAAGGCCGCATCCCTGCCCGTGCATACTTAGAAGGACGTCGGTCCAGGTGAAATGGAATTTCTATAGAATTCTGTTGCCTTTTTAATCTCACTATCGATAATAGAGAGAATGGAGCTAGATTCCTTCAGAATATGCAAATGTTTCTATTAAGGCTTCAGCTCGCTTTTTCTCTCAGCGAAGGTTGAACATGAAATTGGCTTTGGCTCATTTGAACGATGGGAAACGAAGGAAAACCAAAAACCGAATCTAGGACAAAAAAAAAAACAGATTCATTTCATGAGAGATTCATTAAGATTTCGTGTTTTCTTCAATTCAATTACGGTAAAGGTCCTTTTTTGGGTAATATTACTTACAGATTTACTCAATGGCATTTCTTTACGCCGATCACTTTTCCCACGCATTTGAGAGATAAAGTTAATTAAGGTCGTATTGGGACCCTTTCCAAGGAGTGGATTATTCCTTTTACGAAGTCGAATGCAAAGAAATTCGAGCACAAAAATTTTTGAAAAAGAAAAACATCATATTGAAAGTTCAAAGATTCAAATAATGCAATACAAATGCACGAACTATGAGCACCAATTGCTTTCCTGAAACGTTCCGCATAAGTAGTAGGAAATAAATACCGAACGGAAAGTAAGAGAAAACCGCCATGGTTTCTCTTTTGCGTCCATATCCAAAACATCCTTTAATTTTTTTTTTTTTTTTTTTTTGGTAATCAGGCAGAATACGAAGGCGCATTGCGAAGAAAATTTAAGGATTTTGACCTGTCCGCTCGTTTATCACTCCAGCAACGAAGAATTTATGTCACACACAAATCTTAAGCGTCCTTCCGTCAGGGATTCTTCCTTGAACTCTCCGTTCGTTTAACTGCGGTTGTCGGTGATGGTGGTGGTGGTGTGTCTCCGTGGCTCAATGACTCCATCCCTATTCGCCGAGTTTCATCACGCTGTTCAGCGAATGCAATTCGAGTGCGCGAGAATATGAAATTCAAATAAATTATATCCGCCGTTTGTCAGACGATTATACCTCTGCTCTCCAACCTCCGCAAAGATGGAAAGCAAGTCAGCAGTTGGCATGAACACCTGCTGGCGGCGTTGAGGGGCAAAGAGAAGAAGACGTCCACTTAAAATCCTGCAGTGCGATTCAACGGCGCAAATTCGCTTTGCTTCAAACGAAAGAAAATTAATAAAGCAATCAAAGGAATTCCGAACCGATTGAATTCAAAGGCATTGCAAATGTATTTCAGGAGGAAGCTCCCAAAAGCAGCTTATAAAGCATTCAGACTATTGAACGACTTCTTTTTGCATTGCTCCTCCCGCTAATGAGCGATCTCATTTACTAGGTATTTGACCTAAACAGCGTATCCTCCGACTGTCGTGTTGTGTTTCAGATGCAAGGACGTGTGCTGGAACGAGTCAATCGAAACACAAATGGAGTTCTCATCAGACTGAGGATTGGACCGTTTAACTTCTTCGAATGAAGACATTTCGCCTTTCAAATAATTACAATCCGACTGGACGTTTTGAAGCTTTTGACAACTTCGGTGTCAGTTGAGGTAATAATCCCTCTGGCTGTTAGATTGTTCGATGGCAGTAGCCAGTTTCGCAAAAGACTCCTTTGTTCTTTTGTCAAATCAATGATGGTGGAAAATAAGCGTGCGTACTCTTTCGGTGATAGAAATTAAGATTAAAGCTGTACATAAGGAAGGATAACCGATGGCATTGGAACTTTAAAGATAAAGGACATTAAGCTATCACTTCTATGTAAACCTCGGCGAAACTATTTTCAAAAGTACAAAAAAATCCTTAATTTTTGAATAATGCAAATTCTCTGCTTGAACGTAGCCGCTCCTGTTTGTTTCCCTGCAGTCTTTTTAAACGGGGAGAGACTAACAGCACGCTTAAAGATGTCTAGGCATTAGAAACGTTTACGAAAATAAACGTGTCAAATCTGATCATAAACTTGCGCCAATTATGAGTCGTCTAAAGAAAATTTATCGATGTCAATGAAAATGAAATGATGACGTCCTCAACTGTGTTTCATTCTATGGCGAAAACTTTTCATCGATCTTTTTACAAGCTGTCTTTTTTTTTTTTTTCAAGTTACTGCAAAATTTTCAATAACTTTTCAAGCATGAATTGTCAAAGTTCTGCTGACATTTTTTGCAACAGTTGCGGCTGCTACTTAATTGCCTTCGTTGCTCTACATTCTGCGATCCGATGTTATGTTCTTCTGATTAAGAAATAATTTCACTTTCAAAGAAACAACTCAACCATTGGCTATACAGGACTACAAAGAAGTACGCTCCTTTTTGTGGCCTTTATTTCGTCGGCAAAGAACAGTAAGCTCGCGCAACAGGGGAAAAAATTTAAGGGTTCGAAAACTCCACTTCCGCTTCCGCTTATCGAAATCGAGATTACCAACCCAAAACCTATAGAATGCCTCCTCGAAGTTTTCTTGCATTTCGAGAGTGTCAATTGATGCGAGACTGCACTGTATATCGTATTCAGATGTCTGTCTGCATAGAGGATACTACAATAGCAGTTTTTCTTTAGGTAAGTGAAAAGAAAAGAAAAATAAAAAAACGCAGACGAAAGCGAAAACGAAAACGAAGAAATAAGAAATATGAACCTAAATATAATTTTGATTGAATAACAGAAGAAGACAATGGAATTTATCTTTTCATAATTTCATGCACCATCGCTACCAGTAGCTATGAAGCTTTGAATGAGTGAGTAAGTGGAAGGAAATGCCATAACTGCGATTAAGAGGAAAATGCACACACCGACCAGAAGACGTTAATGCAATTATGGAAAATTGCTGCCAGTGAAATCGCTGCAACCAAAGAAACAAAAGCCGAGGGAAAAGAAGAACAACGCAAAGGCAAGGACAAAGAAAATAAACGAAACGAAAAGAAAAGAAACGAAAAGAAAAGATCAGACCAAGTCAACGAAAAACAAACTAACCAACTGTGAGTGCAAGCGATGGTGGAAATGCAATTTATTCATGGACTTGATTGAGGTCACTTAAGCTGCAGGAGGCAAGGAAGCGGCGCTAAACGAACTCAAGGAATATGATACTTTCTCAAGTGAAACTTTAAATAAAATTGCGAAGAAAGTAAAAAACCAAAAAAAAAAAAAAAAATCAACCTCTGAAAATTCTCTTAAGCTATTAAATTAAAGCTTCATTAAATCCTCAGCGAAAATTATTAAATCTTTTGAAGGAGCAAGTTTCAAAGAGGAAAGACGATTTTTCCCATTATTATATGCTCAGAAAGATTCAACAATCTCCGTTCTGATTTTCATTTTTATTTTTTTTCATTTGACTTAAGTACAATTAGTTTGTTCGGCATTCTAGTGCTTATAACGGTTAAAGTAACGATCTTAAGGATTGCACTTTGAGATAATGTTATTTTAAAGCGTCCTTTGGGGGAGTTAGTCACTTGATTTTCTACTTTTTGCCCATTGAATAAATTATGCAAAATTTTAATACAAGCAACAAGTTATGCTGAAACAATCAACCCCTTTGTGTGTAGCTTATGAAAAGGACTTGGCTTGGCGGCTTATAAATTATTTTGACGATAGAGCTAAATGATACATACTTATATATGTAGAATTTTAAGACTTACCTAAATGTTTACAATAGGAGGTGTGCAGGCCCGACAGTTTGGTGTTTGTACTCAGTTCAAATTTTACTTTTAATCGTCATATTTTCGGAGGAGTGCTTTTTTTTTGGTCAGACCAATGAGAAAAGAATTGATGGTCCTGGAAGAAGGAAAAATTGAAAAAATCAAAAAGCAGAAAGCAAGAAAAACAACGAAATGCAATGAAAATATGATGAGAGGTTCATGATGGATGAAAAATTCGTTCAGAATGCTTTCCCGGGAAATTCTTTTCATTGAATGAAACGGCGAAAATGTTTCCTTCGTACTCACGCCAACATTTTGTAGCATTTGCTTAACATCTGCTAACGACTTCGATCAATTCAACATTCAATAAAAAAGTAAAATATTCACAAAGGAACGGAAATGGCAACAAAAAAAAAAAAAAAAAAAAAAAAAAAAAAAAAAAAAAAAAAAAAAAAAAAAACGTGGAAAACATCAAAATAAACGAATTAATAAAACATCGAATTGTATTCAATCCGTTGAGCTTGCCGAAAGTGCTCAGCGTCCAGCTAGCGGCGGGCAGTGTTGAGTGTTTTTTCAGTTGCACAGCTGCTCGAACGGCAGGGGCCAGTCGTCGAGGCATCGGAATTTCGTTCGCCCAAAAGCATTTAAGCCAAAAGCGCTACAAAATCCTACAGCCATCAATTTCCCTCACACACCTACTCATATCCATATCTCTCCACGATGTGTTCTTCGTTTTTATAAATTTCCCTTTGCTTTGCTTCTTTTAACAGGTTTCATATTTAGGTATATCTCCCTATCAGAATCTATCCTTGCCGTACGCCTCAACGTATTGTACATACAATAAAAATTTCTTACATAATTTTCGTATATCTCTCAACGCCTAAATGTGGCACGTGGGCATGTTTATGTGCGCGAAAAAAAAAAAAATAAATAAAAACAAAATCGTTTTTCATATTTTCATAAAATTATTTATTTTCCTGCTTAATTCTGTTGCCAGCTTCTGAGGGCTTTTTCCTCCATATAAAACAGTATCTTTAAACAAAGAAATTCTTTCGAATCGGTTCAGTGCAGGTAAGGCATAGTCCTCTCTCTCTCTCTCTCTCTCTCTCTCTCTCTCTATCTCTGCTATAACCATTCTAATTTTCCACTTCGATGCGTCCAGATGAATGTTTTTCTACTTCAGAACTGACAATTTGAAAAATATGCCGTATCTCAATGATTAAATCGCATATGTTAGGCATTTCGAGCTCATATTTCGAGCTCACATTTGCTGCGAATAATGAAAATCTGAGTTCAACCGATTCTTGGATTGTCTGCAAGCACCTGGTTGAATACTTTAAAATGGCAAGAAACTTTTGAAACCCATAAGTTGGTGGCTATGCCCCCGTTAAGGAGGTGGCTCGAGGAGTGTAGGCAACAAACCAATTTCATATTTTAACATGTTCCTATTTGTGTCCGTGTGTATGTATATATGTGTGCATGTGTGCATGTGTTTCGTAGAAGACCCAAAACGGCATTTCACTCAATAAACGTACGAGTCTTCAAGGAAACACTCTTCATTCAACCAACCAACACATGAACACATGCGGCAGGAAGTTGAAAATTCAAATGAGATTCTTGAGCTTAATTGAGTTGACTGCGTAAGCCTTATCGGCGAGGGGAATTGCGACAGCCTTAACCATCACATCCAATCGGGATCAAATTGGAGAAAAGTCGTTGGCTCTCGCCTCCTGCCAACGAAGGACGGAAAAAGAAAGTAAATAAAGATAAATAAATAAATAAAATTTATTATTTGAAATATTTTTTTTTTTTTTCAAGACTGTTTTTTAAGAAGTTTTCCTTTAAAGTTTACCTTGAATTTCCTGGAAAAATAGATAAGATAAGATTAAATAAAAAGGAATTTCGAAGTGAAAAGTTTTGAATCCTTTTGTCGAAGCGTCACTATTCAAAGTCCATTATTGATTTCAGCTCCCCAAATCTCTTGGCCTTTCAGACTCTACATATAAAAGACATTCTGAATTTGATGATTTCGTGAAGTTCGATTCAGGACGAGCTTCGGCTTCGATGTAAAAGTTTCTATTTACCTAGATAGACAAGAAATAGCCACACCTTGACCCATTCATGTTGATTCATCAGCTTAACTCAAATAAGCTTAGGTGCAAACAAGCTGAACAGACGAACAAGGAATATCGCGAAAAAATTTCAAGCAACATTTTTTAGTGTCTTAAACATCCTTCATTGCCATCTTATTTCCGCCATTCATTTTTCTTTTTTCTTTTTTTGCAATTTCTTCGCTCGCATTTCCCAGTTAAACTTGTCCGCTTGTCCGCTGCTTTAAAGCTTCCCCAATGCTTAAAGCATCAAAAATCCTTAATCATTCTTCCAATCGAATTTACTGTCGAGCTCAAGTACTCGACACGAAATTGTTTTCGTTATTGTCAATTTTCTTTTATCTTTGTTCCGAGAAATTCGTTTTACGCTGCACGATTTATGCTGCATTTTCTTCCCCGTAATAAGCATCAAAATTTTCGTGCTTAAACGAACATGTCATCCTTATGCTCGTCTTTGTATTGTTTTCGGTTGTAGTATGTACATATTATCCCCGGATGGCAGTTTTCATACCCGATTCGAGCAAGTCATTTTTTTGTGCAAGCCACGTTCTCTACAATTTCGAAGTCAAGCCAATTGGAGGCATTCTCCGGCAAGTGTTTTTAAAAGCGAAATTCTATGCAAAATGAAAGCCGTAACTTCTCGGCTCGGAGATATTTATGAGAGCTAGAAAAGAAAGCACTCTGCACGCTTCAGGGAGTGCGTGGATAACAGATATTTAATAGGATATGATTTAATTTTTCTTAATAGCCTATGAGACCTTCTGAAGAGCGAATCGAAGGGGCGCTGAATTGAGAATGAAACATTTAATTGCGCTTTACACTCGTACAAACGAATTCATGATATGTAGGAACAAATATATTGTATATTTAATTCAAGGAATTTGATTAAAAGCGTCCAAATGGAATTTGTTTTTATTAATTTTTGTTTTTTGTTGCTTTCTATGTTTTTTTTAATCTGAAGGTAAAAATTTTTTTTACTTCACGCTCATAATTCAAATGCTTTGAAAGCTCATGAGAGAAAGTATATTTCGGAGTCCTTAAAGCCCACCCCCAATGTGTTTCTTGTCAATTACGTTTTTGTGCAGCGAATTCAAATTTAAATCGAAGTCTGCACGCAAGCAAGCAAGACTTTTTGAAGTTTTGAGCCAAAGTAGAACCTACCGAATGCGTCCTGCTCTCAAGTATTGCTGTGCGAATGTTATTCTCGCTATGGAATATGCATATGTATATGCAATGCTGCAGGCATTGATAGGAAGAAAAACCCGCTCACGCGAATTAATTACTTTCGAAAATATCCGAAGGCCAAAACAAATGTCATTTGGGTTTAAAAAAAATAAATTTTAAATGAGTAATTGAAAAGGCAACTATGTGAGCTAAAAGATTGCATTTGAAACAAAGAACAAATTCTCTCTCTCTCTCTCTCTTTCTTTCAGGGACCCGAAATAATAATTATTGAAATTTCAGATTTAAAAAAAGTTGCTTTTATTTCAAAGAAAAATTTTTAAATTCTTTGTATAACTTTTACAAATTCAATAAGTCTTTTCATAACTTTTTCTTTCCAATTTTTGGTTTTTACGTTTCTTTATAACTTTTATTTTTCATGAGAAGTTTTTACGTCTTTGAAAATTATTATTGTTCAATTTTTATTCGCTTCACTTGTAATAAACTAACAAACTTTGTAAAGGAATCTTACAACTTAAATTTGACTTAGTTCCCGATTTCTGATTGATCTGAAACTTTGCACATATGTTTGGTTTGGATGACAATGCATTAATATCCCAACTAGCAAAATAGATCGAAAATTAGTAATTTCTTACCTATTTTAGGTCAGAATATTTCGTTGACCTAACCTAAATAGGGCATAATTACGTCTGTACGACGTCGATTCGTCGTAAGTGAATAATAGAATGGAAGTCGATTGGCGGTAATAATAGGGCATAATAATTCCCTTATCTAATTTGCTGACGACGTAAACTATTTTTCTTCAAACATAAAACTTCTAAGGCAACAAGAAAAAAATTTTCCCCCTATAAAAGTTTTGAAAAGACGTAAAAAATATTTCTCAAAAATAAAACTTATTTTTCAATTAATAAATTTATTTCTCAATCATAACAATTATATGGAAATTTAAAAAAAGTAAGGGTGTTATAGTCAGGCGAGCCTGACAATAGAATACCCGACACAGACACACGTGTTGAAATAACTTTTAATATCAAGAGGTGTTTAAGACCATAAGGGGTCCCATATACCGACTTTTCTTAGATTTCTTTATGAAAACCGCCCCTTTGTCACGCCCACTTTTCCAATTTTTTTGAATTCTTATCGGAGCTTAAATATACGCTCGAATTCTAAGTTTCATTGAAATATTGCGAAAAAGTCCGATTTTAAGGCAATTTTGGGATTTTTGTGACAGACCCTAGTACAGGAGGTACCCTTAAAAATGGCCCGATCAAGGAAATTTTTTGGGAGGATGTTAAAGGCTACAAAGGAAGTATAACTGCCAAATTTCGTTCAAGTCCCATTTGAATTTCGGGTGTAAGAGACAATATTCGAAAAACTCCCTTCTGCCACGCCCACTTTTACAATTTTTGGAAATCATATTACTGGCCTTTAAACATGATCAAATATCAACTTTCATCAAAATATCTTGAAAAACTTCGGTTTTAGAGCAGTTTTTGTGATTTTCATAACAGACCCTAGTACTGGAGGTACCCCTAAAAATGGTCCGATCGGGTCCATTCTCGAACTTGTTCTTACTCATGTCGCCGTGAGCACGCATACCAAATTTTGTCGAGATAGCTCAACTCCTTCGATAAGATAACTGTATACAAACAGACAGACAGACAGACAGACAGACAGACGGACGGACATGTCTAAATCGAATCTCCTGGTGACGCTGATCATTTCTATATACATTTTGTATGGTCTATATCGACTGGTTCTGGGTGTTACACACAACCACACAAACGCAATATACCCTCGACACAGAGTGTGTCGGGTATAAATATAAAAATTTTTGATAATAATTATGAAATATTTTAATTATTTTAGTCACAAGATAATTATTATGTTAAGACTTTTTTCGAAAATACTTATAAAAGTCAGGTCCCTGCTTTCTTTCTTTTTTTTTTTTGCGAATTTTATGCATAATAAATGGCACAAAGTAATAAATAAACTGCAGGACAGAAGGAGAAAAAAAGACCCCAAGGAATCCCATTCTTGTGTAATTTTTCTCCTTGGTACGACATAAGTTGGATTGGTCATTTCAAAAACCTCATGTCACATTTTCCCCCCAAACTTTCCATGCCTTTCCATACCTTATTATACTCGACAGTGTCGACACACTCTGTGTCGAGGGTATATTGCGTTTGAGTGGTTGTGTGTAACACCCAGAACCAGTCGAGATAGACCATGCAAAATATATGTGTATAGAAATGATCAGCGTCACCAGGAGAATCGATTTAGCCATGTCCGTCCGTCTGTCTGTCTGTCTGTCCGTGTGTCCGTCTTTCCGTCTGTCTGTATACAGTTATCTTATCGAAGGAGTTCAGTTATCTTGACAAAAATCTGTATGCGTGCTCACGGGGACATGACTTAGAACAAGTTCGACAATGGATCCGATCGGACCATTTTTAGGGGTACCTCCAGTACTAGGGTCTGTTACGAAAATCACAAAACTGCCCCAAAGACGGACTTTCTCGAAATATTTGAATGAAACTTAGAGTTTCAGCGTATATATAAGCCTCCGATTACGATTGCAAAAAAATGGTAAAGTGGGCGTGGCATAGGAGCGATTTTCAGAAGGAAATTTAACAAAAGTCGGTATATGGGGTCTCCTTATGGCCTTAAAAACCTCTTGATATTAAAAATTATTTGAACATCTGTGTCTGTGCCAGGTATTCTATGGTCAGGCTCGCCTGACTATAACACCCTTACTTGTTTTTTGTTGAAAATGATTTGCTTAAAGGAAGATGCGTAAAAATCACGCAAGCTGATACATTCCTTCGTCCTTAAATAACACTGCATGATGGACATTCATTGCATAAACAACATAAGTCAGAGGTTATTGGATGGCGCAATTAGTTTATGAATGAATTTTCCGGTTATAATTTGCTTTGTTCCGATTGTTCCAACTATATTTCAATCTTGAAAACTCGAAAACAATTGTCATCAATGTCAATGGCTTGTAGATTTGTTTGCCGAATTTGTATAAAAAACCATGTTTGTCAACTGAATCTTATGGAAAAACAAGGGTTAAAGGTGGATTTTTATTTTAAATCGAGTTTTTTTCTGTGATTTATCTTTTTGCTTAACATTTCGAGAATATGAGCAAAACATTTTAAACCGATTGCAGCAAAACTCTAGCAGCTACGGGCGATCGCGATAGCAGTGGATCTGGCGACAAACTTTAAACGCTTTTTTCTCAAAACCACTTTTTCAATGTCAGTGTTCAAATTTTCTCGAAAGCTACATAATACTTGACCGATTGTTTTCAAGCTAGGTCTGTTTCCGAACTGTACGAAACTGCCCAAAACTGCCAAATTTTTTGAAAACTGTATGAAAATTGGGCAGTTTCGTGCATTACGGGAACATATCTATTTTGTACAAATTCTCTACAGAAAAAAATCTGACCGCTACTTTAAGTGAAATTTTTTTTATACCCGACACACTGTGTCGAGGGTATATATATACCGCATAGTCCATAGTTTTCAGGAGAAAAGATGTGAGACTTATTGGTCTGTAAGACTTCGCGTCTTCACTGGGTATGTTACCACAGTTTGGTATAAATACCACTTTAACTTCTCTCCACGGTTTGGGTATATACCCCCCAACAGAGACTAGCCCGGAAGAGGGCGATTAGTGTTTCAGAAAGGACGTCTATGCGGTTCTGAAGGAGAGCCGGAAAAATGCCGTCTACCCCCGGAGACTTGAGTGGACTGAAAGAACTTATAGCCCATCTCAGTTTGTCAGTGTCAAATATGAGGCCTGACAGAGACCTGAGTCTGCTGTGAGGTTGCTCATAGTTTGCAAAATGATTTACATCAAGGTCGTCCCCTAAGATCGACCCGGGAAAATGTACGTTTAGCAAGTGGTGTAGTGTTTCACTGCCGTTTGTTGTATAGAGGCCGTCATGTAGGCGAGCCGCCTGTGGGCAGTCGTTGATACTGCCGCAGAAGGTTCTCCTCCTTCTCATAGTAACTACGATACCAAATCATAGGAACTACTATACCAAATGATAGGAACTACGGTTTCAAATCTTGAAGTACATTTATATAACTTCTTAATTTTGATATTAATTCTTGTCGGCGGGTTCGATCCCTGCTCCAGGGAGCGTTTTTTTTTTTTTTTTTTTTTTTTTTTTTTTTTTTTTTTTGGAAAAGTAGATAATTGATCATTTATATTATTTAAAAAAATTAGAGAGAAAAAAAATTTTACAAATCTTTTTATGCTTAAAAAATTAAATAAGATTCTATAGGAATTTCTTGAAAGAGCTTGTGCGTGACGTTTTGGAAGGCGCGATGAAAGCAACTACAGTGGAAATCGTTTATAGCAGGTCCGGCTATAACAGACTATCGTATACAACAGACAAAACCTCTGGTCCCTCCAAGTGTAATGGGAATAATACATAGGAATTCGTATATAACGGAAATCGCTTGTAGTAGACATATCGCTTATAAAATATTATACACGTTTGGAAGTCCCCACGGCTCGATATATCGTTGGTAACAGACAATTGACTGATTCCTTTGCTTACTGTTTTTTTTTTTTTTCACCAAAAATGCTTCTCGGGCATTACTGTAAATAATAGAATGTCTGCTATAGATCATAAATGTATCTTATATAGCAGACTGTCTTCTATATGCGATATATTTCTTTAACAGATATCGTATACAACAGACAGATTTTCCGGTCCCTTTAAGTCTGTTATAAATGGTTTTGACTGTATTTATTGGTTGGCAACTTATTTTCTGTTCCCCGTATTTTTTCCTTCAAATTTACTTACCTGTTTTATTCTCCATTTTTTTCACCAATTTCTTTGGCCTGTGACAGGGTTCGAACTCGGAACTTCCAGATTACAAATCAAATTTATTATATCAATATAAGTGGGAAACAGTAGAAACTATCGGATTTACATTAGAAATTATTGTATTTTATGTAGATTCTATTATATTTCTCTACTTCTTCCTATCGTAGAAACAACGATGGAAAATTTTTTCAGTGTACGTAATTCCAGCTAAAATTTTCTATTACGCAGAGGTTTTGTTGACGTTTTAGAATAGTCAATGTAAATAAAAAGGTATTGACGTTTTGGGGTGTTGGCGGAATAGGGGGTTGACGTTATCCCGAGTGTACTGTATTTTCATGTGTGCAATAAAAATAAGTAAGTAATAAACCTGGCTGTAACTAATATACCCTGCTTACGCTGGGTATGAAAAGGGGAAAGCAGCACGAAAGACGAAAGAAAAGAACATTAACGTACAGTTTAATAAAAAATGTGTACACATGCGTGAACTATTTTTTACATGTCCTGACAGAGAATGACATCCAAATTGAAAAGTATGGGTTTAATAACGAACATTTCTAGGAACTCGATGTCAAGGCAATGGGAGCGGGGCAATTAAGCGATCATCGAAACTACAGTTTTATGAGGGACATTCTACGAAAGGCTAAAACAGAAACTTTTTTCTTTTTATTGTAGAAAACAAAAAAACCGGATATTCCCGTCGGCAATATCCGCAAATAAAAGTCCGAAGAATTTGAGAAAAAAGAAAATTTTTTATTTCAAATTCAAAATTCAATGGCGTAGCTAGAGAAAGTGTGCTTTGGTAGTGATTATACTGGCCACAGCGGTATATTCAATAATTATGAAACATTAACGAAAAAAATTATAGGAGGGATCAGAGAAACTTTAGAGTTTTGGACCAAAAACCCAAAAATCCGAAAAATTCATGAAGCCCGATTTCATTGAAATTTTATATAAGATTTTATAAAAGAATTTATATAAAATGTATTATAGAATAAGTGAAAAATTCTTACAGCTAGTCCTTTTTGGACCAGTTTGGAACTAGACCCAAACTAGACTAAATGTAATCAGTTTTGTGAAAAAATTCAATAATACCAAAGCACTCTTTCTCTTACTACTCCCTTGTCAAAATGGCTGACATATTGACCTGGTTTTAAAAAAGCCGTCCTACCGTCCAAGCGATATTGTACGAAGTTGAGGTCCAGATTGGTTTATAGTCTAGTCTGTACCCATGGGGACTTAAATCGAGTTTTTTTTTTTTTTAATTTTTCCCGGGTTCCCATCCTGCCTCCTCAGTGGGTATGGACCGATTTGGCTATCCTGGATAAGGATACGATGCTATCCTCACCTCATTAACAGCCACCCACGCCCCCACGATACGCCCCGAAGGGCCGTTCCCAATGACCGGCAGAATACTAAAACGTATTCTGGGCCACCGGTCCTCGTGGTCCCATGTTATGTCCAGTTAAAGGCGTGACTACAACTATTGCCAGTATAGCTGCAACACGCCAATTCTAAGTATCGGTCATATGGTAAAACCGGTCCCACTGCACTCGACTGCGATGCTACCACATTTATAAATCCATACCCAGTCGGTCGGTCTGTATTGGCTGACAGTTGGCTAGGGTCGACGCGGTTGCCACGCCCCATAAATCATACAAATTCCCCTCGCGGGATCCAAAGTTGAGGTCGGAAACAATCAAAATTATAAGCTATCAAATTCCTCAGCAGGCTTGTCATAGAGTGCCATACTTAAGCGATTATATGCGATCAATCGGTTAAGAGTCACATATCGAAATTATTTGAAATAAAGAATCATAATCGATATGTGACAAATCAATATTTTAAGTAGGACGAGGGAATTTCTCGTTCGGATGTTTCGAATTAAAAGAAATTCATAATTCATACAATTGATCGCAATCGCTTTCCCATCACCTGAAATTCGTTTCTTTGGAAGAACTACTTAAAAGACTTAGCTCTAACCTTCCGAATCGGTTACCTCGAAACCGAAATGAGAAAAAATTAAAAAAATAAAATAAAATTCTTTTCTCATTTAGGGTGAAAATTCATCGTTTTGCGAATGTGAGAATAAAACAATAAAAACGGACCCATAAGACAACATCTTCAAACGATTCGCACATTCGCACGAACTCGCAGCCAGATAAAAAGGATTCGAAGAGGAATATAAAAACAAGTAAGGGTGTTATAGTCAGGCGAGCCTGACAATAGAATACCCGACACAGACACTTATGTTCGAATAATTTTTAATATCAAGAGGTGTTAAAGGACATATTGGGCCCATATACCGACTTTTGTTAAATTTCTTTATAAAAACCGCCCATTTGCCACGCCCAATTTTTCAATTTTTTTGAGATTTCAATCGGACCCTTATATATACGCTTAAATTCTAAGTTTCATTGAAATATTTCAATAAAGTCCGCTTTTGAGGCATTTTTGGGATTTTTGTGACAGACCCTAGTACTAGAGGTACCCTTAATAATGGTTCGATCGAAATTTTTGAGGAGGACGTTACTGGCTATCAAGGAAGCATACGTGCCAACTTTCGTTCAAGTCCCATTTGTATTTCGGGTGTAGGAGACAATTATCGAAAAACGCCCTTATGCCACGCCCACTTTTCAAATTTTTTGAAATCATATTACTTGCCTCTAAACATGTTCAAATACCAAGTTTCATCAAAATATCTTGAAAAACTCAAGTTTTAGAGCAGTTTTTGTGATTTTCGTAACAGACCCTAGTACTGGAGGTACCCCTAAAAATGGTCCAATCGGGTCCATTCTCGAACTTGTTCTTACTCATGTCCCCGTGAGCACGCATACCAAATTTTGTCAAGATAGCTCAACTCCTTCGATAAGATAACTGTATACAGACAGACGGACAGACGGACAGACAGACAGACGTACAGACGGACATGTCTAAATCGAATCTCCTGGTGACGCTGATCATTTCTATATACATTTTGTTTGGTCTATCTCGACTGGTTCTGGGTGTTACACACAACCCAACAAACGCAATATACCCTCGACACAGAGTGTGTCGGGTATAATAATCCGACGCGACAATACAACGAAGAAGACACAAGAGTGAGGAAATGTTGCTAGATTTAAATGAATCGCTTCCTCCTTCCCCCTTCCTCCGAAGACCTTTCATTTTCTTCCTGTTTTAAATATTTTTAATTTTTTAATTTTTTCCGGTCTTTTTTCTCCTTTGTAAAATGAATAGCGTTACGGGTCCGTGTGTCGTAATTCATTAGAAGAAGGAAAAAGGATTACATCGGCTTAAGCGCGATTAACATGGGAAATTAGGGAAAAAGAATGTTGGGGGGGGAGGCATTTAAGGACGTGTGCAATGTAATGATGTGTGGGGCGTACGCCCATTCTTTTAAGTGTAATCGAAGGAAGAATTTCCAAAGTAATTAATTGAGTCGAAATTTCGTACATGTTTCTACAAAGCGAGACCAAAGTTAAAATGAGATTGGAAAAGAAGGACAATTGCTCAATAGTATGGAGCATAAGAAAACTACCTGCAAACCTATGAGCCAAATTAAATACCTATGTGAATTTATCAAAGTAAATATAACAAGTAAGGGTGTTATAGTCAGGCGAGCCTGACAATAGAATACCCGACACAGACACACGTGTTCAAATAATTTTTAATATCAAGAGGTGTTTAAGGCCATATGGGGGCTCAATACACCGACTTTTGTTATATTTCTTTATGAAAACTGCCCTCTGCCACGCCCACTTTTCCAATTTATTGGAATTCTAATCGGAGGCTTAGATATACGCTCAAATCCTAAGTTTCATTGAAATATTTGGAAAAAGTCCGATTTTGAGGCAGTTTTGAGATTTTTGTGATAGACCCTAGTACTGGAGGTACCCTTAATAATGGACCGATCTAGGAAATTTTTTGGGAGAATGTTTATGGCTACAAAAGAAGCATAAGTGCCAACTTTCGTTCAAGTCCCACTTTAAGTTCGGGTGAAGGGGACAATTTTCGAAAACCGCCCTTCTGCCACGCCCACTTTTAAAATTTTTGGAAATCGTATTACTTGCCTTGAAACATGTTCAAATATCAAATTTCATCAAAATATGTTGAAAAACTTCGAGTTTAGAGCAGTTTTTGTGATTTTCGTAACAGACCCTAGTACTAGAGGTACCCCTAAAAATGGTCCGATCGGGTCCATTCTCGAACTTGTTCTTACTCATGTCCCCGTGAGCACGCGTACCAAATTTTGTCAAGATAGCTCAACTCCTTCGATAAGATAACTGTATACAAACAGACGGACAGACGGACAGACGGACGGACATGTCTAAATCGAATCTCCTGGTGACGCTGATCATTTCTATATACATTTTGTATGGTCTATCTCGACTGGTTCTGGGTGTTACACACAACCACACAAACGCAATATACCCTCGACACAGAGTGTGTCGGGTATAAAAATTCATAAAAATCGTTTTCGCTTTCCGATCGAAGTGGCGAAGATAAAAAAATCTATTAGAAAAATAATTTTCTTCCACTCACACTTCAAATAATTTCTCTACGTCAGAAATTATCCTGAAGAGTCAAGCTGTGCAGGTATCCCTCATGATTCTAAGCATAGAATAAAATAAAAAATAAAAAAATAAAACCTCTTTACATAAACGAAATGGGCTTTTGCATCCAGTTAAAAATTCCCTTTTGAACATGCACAATTTCGGCATTTCCTTTTCATTTATTTATATTAACTGGCCGGCACCGTCTTTTCCTGGAATCGAATCAAATAACCTTCGAGCGCAATATAAACCAGGTGCTTTTAAATGTTTCCCCATTGCGTCAGTCTATTCGGTTTTGTTTTGCCGTGCATGTGTGCAGCCATATGGCAATACTTAGCCACACACACACACATGCATGGGTATGTAAACTACTTTCGAGAGGATGTGCCTACTAAACTGCCTACATTGTGTCCTCCGCCGCCGCCACCGCCAACGCATCTCACAAACGAAAGGCAATGAGTGAACTGCTCAGGTTTTGGGTGAGAGAACAGCCACAGACCGCAAATTGTTGTCGAAATGTAAAATTCATAATGCAATAAATACCGCAATAAAAGCATAAAAAGCTACTTTCGCAACAATTTTCACCGAAATTCGCACTCAACCGTCGGCCAACAAGCTGCTCCAACTCATTCGAATGGAAAAATGTATGTTTTTTTTTTTCTTTTTTGTTCATTTGGAAAACAAAACATTCCCACAGCAACGTGTGGAGAATGAATGCTACACAGAAACGCAATGCTGGAGGTATCATGGCCACTTACGAGTAAGTAAAACGTTTTGTTTTTACGACATCTCGGCCGATAACAAGTTGGGCTTCTGAGGCACCTGGCAGCTAATAACTGGCAACGGGCAACTGGCAACTGATGATAAGCACTTCATGTGGTGCATTACCTCACATATTGGTTAATGCAGTTTAGCTCTTAGGAACTTCAGTAAAATATATTTATAAATATAAATATATATATGTATATATAGGTATATATGTAGGAGGAATGTATTTGTCAATCAAGACTTATGTAACATAAATTTAAATGTGTAATTGGGTAAAAACATCGCCAAGGAAATAAAGAACATGTTATGTTTTTCGCCACAAAATCTAAGGGTTCTTCAATTGTACTAATCCTCTTAATCGTTTGGATATGATGAAAGATCTAGGTGTGGTGTTTTGATTCCAAATTTGGATCCTTATACGTTAAAGTCACTATTTATATCGCTGGTTAGGTCTAAATTAGAGTATGCATCTTTAATTTGGAGACCGCATTTTGAAATTCATATTGCTCGTGTCGAGCGAGTGCAAAAATCTTTTACACGCTTTGCTCTGCGAGAATTGTTGAAACGGTGAAATGGTTCCACCATAAAGTACTCGCTGTGCCCTTACAGGTATTAAGGGGGTCTTCTCATTGAAAACCCGTTTTTTGGACCTTTTTTAAAAAAATTCTTATTTGAAAACGCAAAGAATAATTGAAAACTTTTTTTTATTTATTGTATTACAAAAGGTTCAAAGTAAATAAAAAAAATTTTTTTGCCTCGATACGTGGGCTGTTCAAAAAGTAATGAGACTTCAAAGTTGGTGGTGAAAAAAGGTGCCTTCACGGCGGCCAAGATTCCGGGCCTCCGGAGCGTCCGAAATGGAAAAAAAAAACGGGGTTATAATAAGTATAGATGTAATTCTCGGGTGAACCTCAAGCTTAATTTTGTGATTTTTTTTTGACAAAATGGCGGCCATTCAAAAAAAAATTTCAATTTCGGGCTTTTTTTTTGTAATTTTGTGTAAAAAAAAAAAATAGTAAAAAATTTGTTTAAATTATGGTCGAAGTGCACCCGAGAATGGTGACAATTCTGCGTCGATTCCACTTTGTTTCATGAAAATCGGTTCAGTTGAACTGGAGATATCATGGCCGCCAGTTCGAAAAACGTGGTTTCGAGATAAACGCGTTTAAAGTTTGAAGCAACGCAAAAATTACTCGTTTTAGCGCAGATCTTGCTCGACAAAGAAGGCTATATCCTCTAAACTATTTCGAATTTCAAAAAATCCTTTTAGGGGCATATTCACTACTACCCAAGCTATAAATAAATGCAAAAAAAAAAAAGTCGAAAAAAAAAGTTGCTCAATGAGAAGACCCCCTTAAGTATTTCTGTTTTCCGCCACAAAATCTAACGGTTCTTCTGTCAGCAGAGGTCAGAGGTAGCATCGCTTTTTCTGTTTAAAAGTCACAGTGCATTCATTTCCTCAACCCTTTTTTCCACTATTAAGTGGCGAGATCATTATATCCAATATATTTCCAATATAATCTTCCATTTCTTGTCATTAATTCTGTGCAACGATGGAATTGGTGCGTTTCTTCAAAGATTTCATAGATATTGAACTCCTTAGCAAGAGGCGGGTATTTAAATTAAAGAAATTATTCGGACTAATAAGATAAACCTTGAAAGAAAATGTCTGGCTATCACATTTTAGTATATAAATATTTTCAAAAGCGTACGTTTTTCTGAACAAAACTGAATTTTTTTGCCCCCTTTGATCCCCATTTTTAATTTAAAATATTGAGGATTTGTCCACAACTTTATGGTTTACCCTTTTGAAGTTTGTGGTTGCTTTACGGAAGCATTTAAACTTAACAATTGAAACAAATTGAATTCTCATATTTTTTGGTTAATGCTTAATTCATGCACTCCCATTCAAAAGAGTTTTTTCTTGTTGCAATCACGCTTGGATTGACTTCATACACACACATTCATACGTTTATAGGGTGAGTTGCATAGAAATGATTTCAAAGAGTTTTTTTTAATTATTCCTTTCGAAGTTGATGAAAGTTTTGTGCTTCAAAACTATGAAATTGCATTTTTTTTATTACCATTAGGTACTAATAATGAAGAGCATAGGTTTAAAATATTTAATAGAATCCACAATCTCACCAGAAGTTTTCGAGTATTCAGTCATCACTTAAAATTGAAACGTGAATGCAATGAGATTTGCACAAATTTTAATTCGAATTTTTTGAAATGCACTTTAGGAAGATATCAGCATAGCAAATATTCCGAAATAAATCTACATATCCTCCAGACAACCCAAGACACTTCAGGGCACTTCAGCAAACAGGTTGCATGAAAAGGCGGTAAATTAGCTTCGCTCTGCTTCGCTCTGCTTCGCTAGCAACCAAAATTCGTTTGACTCAAAGCGTATTGCGTGAAAGCAACAATGCTCGAAGCGGTGTCTATCAAAATGGCAATGACGGCAAAGGACAACGCCAATTCCCAAAATTGTAATGTAATGTAATTGCAATTAAGACAATTATTCCGCTTGCGTGTTCAAGTTTCTCGGCCTATCCGGGGTTCCCTAATTCCTTTGAATCGAAAGTCATGCTGCAAATACACTTCAGACTGTCATCAGAGGAATTCCCTCACGATGAGCAACAAAACAAAGGCTATGGAAAGCATCGACTCTACGTCTGATTCCGACAGCCGGATGAATCTGATGAGAGATTTTCCATCAATAAGCTGAGGGAAAGTCAATAAAGGCATATCTTTGGCCAATATCAATCATTGATCATTAAAGGGTATATATACATATATATATATATTTGTATGGACTTTTCAGGTGCACATCCATCGTCCCAATGACGTGTTCTTTTTATTCGAATGTTTGCTGCTTGCAGCACCGGTATATACCGACGTATACGTAACGAGTATTGTGTATGCAAAAATAACATCGCTCATACGTAGCTCGGTCAATAATACAAAAGGGAATTTATGACTTTTCTCGAAGCTTTTGTCATGTCTCAAGTTACTTAACACTTGAAAACTCCCCTTGCAGTTGAAACCAACAGTGATATTGTTACCAGCTTTTGTATGTTTCCATTACAGCACATAAATTTCGCAACTCATTTGTCATGTTTTTCCTGTCTTCATTGCTATTGTTGTAAATGGACGGACTCTGTTGTGTACCGAATAATAGAAAAAAATAAACATTCCAAACAAAAGAATGTGGGCAAGGTCAACCAAACAAATGAATAAAAGTAGCTAAGGTATCAAAGATGATTTTGAAAAAAAATTTTTTTTTTTTTTTTTTTTTTTGAACAGCAACACTTTCTGAAACTTCCAATTGGCGCTGGAAGAAACCAGCACCGTACATAAGTCGACAACAGGATTCTCGTCCACCGTAAATTTTTACACCATTTTTAGCTTCAGTGGTTAAAATACGTTTTAGAACAATCGTATGCCATGAAATTGGCAATAAGGCAACTCAAATGAACAAGTATTAGGAAAATTCAACTCAAATTCTTGGTCTATAGGCCATTTCATGCAAAGTATTTTCGCTTTGATCTAAAGCGTTGAGATTTTGAAAAAATCACTCCTTACATTATGGCATCAAAGTGTTTTCACCTTCAATGTGGTCGAATTCCATGTTCGGTGAGTTTACTTTGCCCAAATATCGTAATTTTGAGTAATATAAATGCTACTGAGAACACTTTGTGCTCATGGTGAGTTTTATTAAAGGGAGCTAAAGCTTACATTATCGCAAATTAGTACTAAAAAAAATTTCAACCCAAACCAAGAAGCTTTTTCAATAGCTTGCACACATACAAACAAGTCCTTTACGGACTTTCATCTTGAGGCGCCTCCTATAAGTGGACGACTCAAGTGATGTTCCCTTTGAAGTTTGCAACGTTATGATTTAAAAAGTTTATAACGCACTGATATTGGCTTGACCGCACGACTTTTCCGAGTAATTTCAAATCAAAGACCATTTATACTTACAATTCAAGCTACAAAAATTGAAGAAATTCAAGCTTAAGGGGACCTTCTGGTCTAGAACACGAAAATTTAGGGTATTTTCATGATTTTTTTTTGGTATTAAGCCAAATAAAAAACGATTTTCTAAGTATGCAGGCTTATTATATTCTTTATTGACAAAAAATAAAAAAATGTTGTTGTAATTTTTTTTTTTTTTTTTTTTGTATTTTAAAAATGGCGTTGAAGTGGACCCTCTTTGAAAAAGTACCTCCGTGGTGTGAAAGATTTTGGCAGTTCTGGTAATCGAAAAAAAAAAAAAAAAAACAAAAATATGTTATTAATCAGAATGAATGCGGCTATGGCAGGAACTAGAATAAAAAAAATTTTTTTTTAAATTGACAAAATGGCGCAATTTTTTATTTCAACCATCAAAAACTCCCCTTTTTTTGACCATTTTTTTGATGAAAAAATATGAAGTTCCTGAAATAAAAAATCGATTCTAGTTCGGGCCATAGCCATTGATGTTATGAATAACATATAAAAATTCCAGACAAATCGGTTCGATGGTTTTTTTGTTTTCATTCACACCAGGTCAAAAAAAGTGGTTTTGAGATAAACGCGTTCAAAGTTGCTTTGATCAAGCGCGCTGCCTGCTGTCTCCACCTTCTAAAAAGGCTGTAGCAAAACAAATATTGTCAATATCTTCACGAAACTTTGCCAGCATATTCTTAAAAGTCTATTCTTCCGAAATATATTTTTAAAAAAAATCAATTTTCAAAAAATTCTAGACCAGAAGGTCCCCTTAAACATGATTGCAATTTGTCAGCAGTATCATGCAGTACAATTTCGCATGCAAGATGAGCAAAACTTTTGAATCTGCCGAGGCTCGTCTGTCACCTCGTTGAATTTAAATTTTATTTGCAATAAAGTTCTTATCACCCAATTCATATTTAGGTGACGGACGAGCGAGCACTCTTGGCCTTTTTTTTTTTTTAAATAAAACACTATTCCGTTGTAACGAAATATGGTCGTAAATATGGCAATAGCCGGAAAATCTCAATTAAACTCTGTTTGATTCCCATTTCCTTTAATATATACGATGTCCATATTCTATCGTTAAAATTAACTTCATTTCCCACTGAACTCAGAACTGATTTGAATTTCTTTGAACTCTAGCCTTGAAATTAGAAAAAACGAGGTAGCACCAATGAACATACATATGTTTGTACATAGATGCGAGTTACAAAATTGTTGCGACAATGTTATTTATGCACATCCAATTTGTTGCTGAATCGTAAATGTTTCAATTTTCACGTGTTTCAGGCCATTAAAAATTCACATTTTCATTACGGCTGTCTGCTTTTACATGTTAGTCCTTAACAGTAAAGAAGAGAGAGAAAAAAAAATAATAATAATTTTCCAAGGTGCCCAGCCCCGAACATTCCACACTCGAGCTCGAACACATACCATATGTACGCCGACGTGCATACTCACATGCAGTTAATGTACGAAAAATTCGTATTAGGTTCGAAAGGTCACAGTGTGGAAACGGGCAATTCGGAGTGCATTGCCAGGACATTTGAATGCAATTTTAATCACATCCTCAATGCACAAACTCAATAACAATCATGGCTATACCACAGCACCGCACATATTTGCATATGTAAATGCCACTCTTCGGTGACGGAGAGTGGGCCCCATAAAAGAGGTCAGCAAGATTTAACATTATCGATACTTACATTGAGATAAGATTTAAGGAAAGTCTTAATTCAATAAATTCCTAAAAAAAAAAAAAATATACTTATCCAACTTAGAAAAGAGAGTAAATGCGTGCTAATCTGCTTAGACGATAATTCTCATTCATGGAATTATACATTTTCCATCGTATTTGCATTTCTAGTAAAACAAGTGGGAAAAAAGCAATTGGTTTTGTTGCCTGCAGCATCCCGACATTAAAAAAAAAAAAAAAACAAATTGAAAGAAAATTATTCATTCCAATCACATTCGATAGGAGCAGAATGCAAACAGGATTTATATGGAAAATTCCAATTAGGGTAAATTGCTCAGCAGAGGAATTGGTCATCTCATCTCATCTCATCGCATCGCATTGCATCGAAAACTGTAGCCATTTTGCTTAATTTTTCTTATTTCTTTATTGAAGCATCACTTCGATCATGAACGTCCGACACGTACATACATACATATGTACCTATATACATACATATGTAAATATGTATACCTCAAAACTTCGAATCAATTTCAAAAGATTCCGATATGAGGACGAGAAAACCAAACAAAGTCATCGATTGCACCGTAAATAAACAATTTACGTTGAATTTTATCATTTTAGTTGATCCAGCGCCATTAAAGCAGCCATTGTACTCAATCCATGCGAGGAATGACGACGCAGTAACCATAAATCTTGTCGGGTAACAATCACGAAAATCGAAGTTCCCATTATGATAATCATGTATGCGTATGTTGAAGAGTATAGCAGGTCGCACAAGTGCCAGGGCGGGAAGGCAAAAGGATATGACCTGTTGATTTTTCATGTCTTGAGCTATGTAAATTCTGGCGACCGGATCCGTGCGAATGAATGATGGAAGCAAAGCAAAGCAAAAGGAATTTGCAAAAGTAAAGTACTACTCGTATTATCGTATTTGCTTCTCACTGGAAATACGTAGTTTGGGCGAAATTTATATCTTCAGTGTGGATTAAGCTGTAGGGTAAGTAAATGATTCTAGCTGTCACTTTCTGAAAATATTGCAGTCATGCGGAAGAAAAGAAAGATTTCAAATTGGGTGGAGGGGCTTTGGTGGATGGAATTAAATCCGACGAACACGGACAATGAGGGGGCGGATGTTTAGAAATGTTAAGGGAAAAAGTCGATTTTGCACGATTATCAATTATCCCATACCCATTACGCATTACGTTTAATTAGTGACATTTATACCAGATAGCATCTACTTGAAAGTATCGGCTAAAACGCACTGCGAATGCCACTTAGGAGTTAAGATCAAGTTAAGGCAAAAGAAACCACGAAAGAAATACACGAAAACACAAAAACCACATCGACCGCATTTAGTTTCATATCAACATTTTTGCGACATTTTCTGTCTCTGACAGCGGAGAGTGCAAAAAAAAAAAATTTACTCCGCTTTAATTGAGCTTAAGCCATAGAGGTTTTCGGTATTTTCACACGTTATTCAATCCATGTTCTTCTTGTCTCGCACCACCCGAAGCGATAACTGTCAGCATGAATCAGAATAAAATTTTTCAACTGCATTTCAAAGGAAAAACGGATTTTGCAGCTTTTCAAATGCGAGCTCTTTCGATTGTCAGATATCTCTGCAGCTGTGCGCTGAAATAATCCGATATTCGAGCCTATTGACAAAAAATATATAAAAAATAAAAATGAAAATTGCACAAAAAAGGACATCACGCAATATTCTCGCAGGTATGGCTGAATGAATAAATAGTAGAATGCATGGAGTGTTCAATAAATTTCGAGAATTTTGAAGATCTATGATTTTAAAAAATTTTAATTTCCGATGACTCTTTCAAAGGGAACCGGGAAAGACTTACTTAAGACTAGAACTGGAGCACGCTAATTGATCGGATTCAATTAGAAAATTCGGTGGATTTATTTATGATATGAATTTTATAGTGTATGTACTACAGAAGTACAATTGGAGACTTACATAAGTCTTCTTGAATGAAACAATGAATTGAATAAACGAAATGAAATGAATATTTTTGACTTCCTCTAAAGGATATTTTGTCCAATGCCAAAAAAAAAAAAATGCGTCAAAATTTTGCTTGAAATAGAACTCGATGAGGAGGTAATTTCTTAAGGGGACCTTCTGGTCTAGAATTTTTTGAAAATTGATTTTTTTTTTTTTATATATTTCGCAAGAATAGACTATTAAGAATATGCTGGCAAAGTTTCGTGAAGATATTGACAATATTTGTTTTGCTACAGCCTTTTTAGAAGGTGGAGACAGCAGGCAGCGCGCTTGATCAAAGCAACTTTGAACGCGTTTATCTCAAAACTACTTTTTTTGACCTGGTGTGAATGAAAACAAAAAAACCATCGAACCGATTTGTCTGGAATTTTTATATATTATTCATAACATCAATGGCTATGGCCCGAACTAGAATCGAATTTTTATTTCAAGAACTTCATATTTTTTCATCAAAAAAATGGTAAAAAAAAGGGAGTTTTTGATGGTTGAAATAAAAAATTGCGCCATTTTGTCAATTTAAAAAAAAATTTTTTTATTCTAGTTCCTGCCATAGCCGCATTCATTCTGATTAATAACATATTTTTGTTTTTTTTTTTTTCGATTACCAGAACTGCCAAAATCTTTCACACCACGGAGGTACTTTTTCAAAGAGGGTCCACTTCAACGCCATTTTTAAAATACAAAAAAAAAAAAAAAAAATTACAACAACATTTTTTATTTTTTGTCAATAAAGAATATAATAAGCCTGCATACTTAGAAAATCGTTTTTTATTTGGCTTAATACCAAAAAAAAAATCATGAAAATACCCTAAATTTTCGTGCTCTAGACCAGAAGGTCCCCTTAATGCAAGAGAGAACTACTTGAGAAACAACCCTTGAGTATGAATTTCAAAACGGTTTTCAGTGCGAGGGACGATGAAGTTTTTATTTTTATATATTTTTTTTTTTTTTTTTTGGCTGCAGATTTTCATTTGAATCACTGCTGACTTAACAGTTGGAGCGGAAACAAAAGCTCAGTTGAATATATTTTTTTATTATATTTGGAAAAAGAAAACATTAATAAATAAATTAAATAAAAAAAGTTTCGCATGCTTATGACTGGATGTGAAAGATGTGAAAACTTAACTTTAAACGATTGCAGATTTATTATGTATAAATTTCGATAATTTAGTATCTGGTTCCGTAAATAAGATGAGGCTAACGCACTTGTACATTGCAGTCCTGCTGGCATCTCTAAAAGCTACTCCCATGAAATTCATTCCGAAGCTCCCTCTCAACTCACATCTCTCTCGCTCATACTATCAATTTTTTCCTAGAAATACATGTCTCTCGATAAGGGCGCAGTATGGAGACAGACGAACGGACGGACAGAGACACGTACTTATGTGTTCTATCGCTTACATATGGACCCAACAATTCAATATAAGTTATGTACTCAAGGCGAAAAGTGTTGTGTCTTCAAAAGATTAACAGTTTTTGCAAACCAGGTATACAACGGCTTCGTTCAGGATTAGATACGGACTTCTTTATCCTAATGTCTATTTTGAAAAAACAATTTTTTTTTTTGTTTTTCAAAATAGCCTCTTCAGGTGCTACAATTTTGCTCAAATAGAATTGACTACAGCTTATCGTCGATTACTCCAATTATAATGGAATAAGGATAGTCAATCTTTATGTGTCATGGTTTACTTCAAGGGAGACGTTTTTTGTACATGAAATTCTGTGTATTTATACACACTGAAAATCCGAATAAAATATCCTCATAGGACCTTGGTTACACTAGTGTACAAATGAACTACAGGCTTACAGAGGCAGTGTTATGTATAATGGCTTTGCCAGGTTAAGATATGATGTACACAATTGAGTACAAAATGTCACCAAGGATTAATGAAAGGGTATAGAATTATTAGCATAGTGATTCGGCTCTCGAAGCCTATTTTGGCTCTCTATCTCCTATAGTCCTTAGAATATCGTTGAAAAAATAGTTTTTTTTTTTGGAGCAATTTAAAAAAAAAATCATATCTAAGACAATTCTAAAGATAGAATGTTCATTTAAAAGCCCATATATAGAAAACCCGTCAGGAATTATTACAAAAATATATTTCAAGCAATTTTGTCAAAACCAATACATACTCTCGTGGAAGGATATTTTTTCATGATCATTTTTTTGTTGTTCCAGAAGTGGTACAATTTACCCGAAATGCACGAAAATAAAGTTTTATGCCAAGATTAAGTATGTTAAGTTTCAATACGCAAAGCCGCCTGCAACATTCTTAAAAATAGCAAATTAAAAAAAATGTTGCATACTTCTCGGGTATGCCAGTGATTGATATGCATCAATATGATTTTTCCGTATAGTCATATCATGTGAATTTGTGTAACAAACAACAAACAAGAATAAAAAATTGTTTAATCCTGCAGAAAAATCTAACCACAGTTTTAAATTTTCCCTAATTCGATTCCAAATAAAAAGGATATTTTCGACTGCGGCCCCAGAAAGGGATTTTAAAGCTTTGTTTACTTTTCGATTGGCTTTATCTAAAATCACTGTAGAAAGCATTTTTAGGGATCCTGTTACGAAGTGTCCTTGAAAGATATTGGAGTTTCGGCTCACACTGCATATCAACACACAGTGCACCTACCTACAATAGGTGGACATATTTGGCCATGATAAATATTTTGTTCAAAAATCATAATGCTTTGGCGGCTTCTTAAACGAAAAATATGATGACCGGTCGGTCTGCTAGCCTGTTGATCAATTTTTTATAAAATTTTTTAAATTTTTAAGCAAAGTTTTAATGATGAAAAAATAAAATTGGGTATAGTACTGTAGTATATGGGGTAAAGGTATCTCTCTATAACAAATTTCAAGGGCCCCGAAAAGATTCCTTATGGAGCGAATTCTTTATAACGAGAAAAAAGAATTCGCTAAAAATGTAGCGAAAAATTCCTTAAGAAGATTCGCTATAGGCCGATATTCGTTATAGTAGAGGAGTTCGTTACACAGAGTTTCGACTGTATTCGAACACCCTACAGATGTTCCACATAGAAAGTGGACCGTTTGCTTTTCAGCCCTATTCATGGTTAGTGCCGCATGGAGCCGCCGCTATCCGCTACGCTTAATGAAAGTTCACTGCTCATAAATTTACAAAAACGCATTCAAATCAGTTTTCACTTCAAAAAGAAAGTTCTCAAAACGAATGAAAAAGCTTGAAGGGTTCTGTTTTTTTTTTTTTTTTTTTTTTTTAAGGCTAAAGAAGAAGGTCTTAGATCTGAGATGATATAAATTTCTCGTGCTAATATAGGTGATTTGAATTGTTCAACTGTTTAAGGTAGTCTTCTTCGACCATGTGACCAAGTGATTCTGCTGTTATTGTGCCACGAAAGCGGTAAACTTCAACTTGACACGGAAAGTGCCACAGCAGATAAGCGGAGTAGTGGAGTGGCGGGGTGCTTACATCTGAGCAAATTGAAATTGAAAAATTGCAGATGGCAACAATGAAAGCAGCTTTGTTTAAATTATTGACTTCTTAGCGTTGGGTTGTCGTCTGGCTCATCTTATGCATTGGCTTTGAGGTCCCAGCTGCCGTGCATCAAACCGATTATCCTTGGTAAATCGTCGACGAACGAATCGTCGGTCGGATGGATGGACGGACGGACGGACGGTCGGGGGAATCTCGCTCGTTGAGACCATTGATAGATGACCGCATTTAATCCAGATACTTGAACTGAGGATTTCTCTTTCGCCTTTCGTATACGTTATACCTCGCCTTTCGTTCTTTTCCTTTCGTTTCCACAATTCTATTGTATTTTATGCGCTTGCATTGCTCTTCTGTAAGTACAAAAAGGCGAGTGTTTCAAGTGTGAATGGCAATCGAGCGCATAAATTCGCTTTTTTCCCCATTCTTCTTTTATTGTCGTTTTCGCTATTTTTTTTTTTTTTTTTTTTTTTGCATTCATTCTTACAGTGTCTCTGTGTTGATTTCTTCGCTCTTTCATTTCATTTCTTTCGAATGTTTCCTCTTGAATGTTTCCAAGTCCAAGTGCTTCGAGCGTTCTCTTCGCTTTAAGCAGCTAATAAAAGCAATACTTTCGTATTCAATGCATCAAGTGCCAACACTCGATAATGGCGTACTAAAGTGGATAAACAATCGTCATGGAAAGGGGCCAAAGGTCAAACAAGAGGAACCGACAACGATGTGAAACTATTTGAGGGAGCTTAATTCGCTGGAATCGCTTATTTTGTAACCGAAATTTGATTAGCTAGAGGACTTTAAAATGCCCGGAAGCAGGAGAGATGGTACACACATATATCTATATATATATATATATATATATATATTTTTTTTTTTTTTTTGACGAAGTCAAGACCAAGTCAAATTTTCTCTTACGTTGAACAACTTAATCGTTATCGCTATTAATTTTTGACATTGCTAAGCAAAGAGCAGGCGAGTGGAAGAATTCGTGAAAAAGTCGGTCATGAAAGTTGCACCAAATATACGAATGGGCCCTCCCTGGAGCGAACAAGAAATTTTCAAAATCAAGTTGCAGGACTCTTCGAATAGCTCCATTTTTTCATACACCTTTTGCTAGACATAAGGACAACTCGATTGTATAACCCAGCAGGAAAAGTCCTGCCTGACAAAATCAGTGATGTCAGGATGAATTTGGGACCGGCATGCATGCCAAAACATAGGACACTTTGTATGACATTTGTACACGAACAGGGACAGGGACTTCCTGGGTGACTTCTGTCTTCGTGGGATTAGAAAAAGTCACTAGTGACGCCCAGCAGGACATTGTCCTTGTCCATTGTGGCGAAAAAGGCATTTGAGAGCAGCACATGCTCTTTTCTCTCTACATGTCACTTTATAGAAACCGGTTTGAAAACTCTCTTCTTTGTCTTCTCTTTGAATATTTCGAAAATTTTTAAAAATCCATTTTTAAAAATTTTTGTTTTCCTCAGCCAGGGATCGAGAACCCTGAAGGGTCTTCCGATTGTGAGTCGAGCACTTATACCACTTGAGCCATCCATGCTAACGCTCAACTGACGGTAAAACCCTTTTTAAATTTCAGTAGCCAATGAGGTGCAAGAAGATGAACAGCATTTCACGATGGCATTTCCGCCAATTTGGCATGCATGACAATGTCACCTGTATGACCCAGTGAAATCACTAATGTTTTTATCCTGCTGGATATATTTGCCTGCTGGGATGTTATTATTTTGTATATATATATTGTATGTAGCTGTGTAGAGCCTCAGTTGGAAGCACATTTCCTAGCAAGATGACTTCAAAGCGGCAAAATCGAAGAAAATAAATCCTTTTGACCTTCAGCGAAGAAGATGCCTTAAATAAACCCTCTTCAATGTGATCGTGGTTTTTTTTTCTTTTTTTTATTAAGAAAAAAAAAAGGAAAAATAAAATAACTTATTGTGAAGACATCGGACAGAGTTTTACTGTCATTTTGTCAAGGAATGCGCTGCCATCTTGAAACGCTGAACGTTCAGCCGCAGTTGAATGCTTTTGGAATACCAAATCGGTACGTGACGAAATCCTTTGGAAAGTATTAATGTCCTTTAAAGCAATCTCCATTGAACACTCAGCGGCACTTTATATGAGAATGTATAGCGATCAAAGCAATTTCGACGTCGCTTATTGATTTTCAATGATTTATTCTGAGGAACCAAACGAAAGTTGCCACATTTTTTTTTTTTTTTTTTTTTTGTTTTTTGTTATTCTCATCCAAATTTTGCGCAGGCTTCGTCGAAAATGATGGACGCATTTATAATGATTTGAAAATAAATTCAAAATTTATAATTTATTTGTATACATAAGCATCAGCAACGAGGTCTCTTGGAGCTGAGCGGACCTAGAGCTGGGCTTAAAGCTCTGCAGAGATGCAAGAAAAAACCAAAAAAAAAAAAAAAAAAAAATTTCCTAAGCAGAATTCAAATGCGGGTTTGTCTAGGCGGAATAGATCCACACGTAAGCATGTATGTCCGATCTGGTGGAATTTTTTTTTTTTTTTTTTTTTTTTTTTTAATGAGAGCCCCTTAGAAATTGAAATTCGGAACAGAGAAATGAAGGACTAAGGCCCGATATTACAGTGTATACTTAAGTTAAGGAAGCTTGAAGACTTAAGAACACCTTAAGTGTCAAGCGGTTTAACAGTAAATTTTTATCCAAAACTCACGAAAATTGTTTTCGGCAGGCAACATTTGAAAAAACCTATATTTTTTGTCTATACTTTTTTAAATTTCGTAAAATTTGTGAAATTCCTTCATCGAATTAATTTGAAAACTTATTTAAGGAGCACTTAAAATTTGTACTGTTAAAATGCTTTACAGACTTAAGCTTTACTTAAGTGCTAAGGAGACCTTAAGTATGCACTGTAATATCGGGCCTAAGAAGACGATGCTGAGTAAAAATGGAAGCTCTGAGCTGATTTTTTCTGGAAATTGGCCGTGTTCGAACGCTTCCGGAAAGAGGAAACTCAAAAGAAAGGGATGGGAACGAGTATTCGGGAAATGTACTTGCCAATGATTCCACCATTCATTGGCTATTTCCTTTATGAAATACTTTCGAGGACATACATACAAAATTCTAAGCATATCCGGTTCGATGAAAAATAAATATTTTTCTGATCCTTTTTTTTTTTTCGTTCTCAACGGGTTGGTGTACAAACTTCCCTTTAAGCGTGAGCTTCAACACAGCCATTCAGTTCGAATGGTCGAGTAAGCGAGCGAGCGAGCGAGCGAGTGAGTGCCGGTGTTTTTCCATTGGCACTTTTGACAATTTAAGAGCCACTATTCCCTCGCTTCCGATTCGAAAGTAACAAAGACAAGTTGTACGCAATGGCAGTTGCATGAATTGCACCAAAATTTAGTTGAGCTTAAACATTTGACTTGTGGTTCCCACGTGAGCGCACATGAACAAGTCCTTTTGCATTGTTCCATGTATGTATGTACATGCCAGCGATTCGTTTTCGTAGCGCATTGCGTGTTAAACAGTTACCGAACAGAAGCACACAGCTTGGAAAATTGCCTTTCATCTTGGCAACCTCTTGGCCATTGAATTCCTAATTTTCAAACCACAAACTAGTTATTTAGTTGGATGCCAAGTTCTTAGGGCTTCCTTTCCATCTCAACTTTCCACTCTCCGCTCTGAAAGCGTGAATAGAACGCGATTGCACACGAATGTGTAGTCGACTCGATTTGGCCCATGTCCGGCTTCGATTGTCGGACAGCGCTTTCGGGTACCGCTTGTTGGCGATTACACGGTTCATGTCTTACGGCTGGCGGGGTTTTTGTGCCCCGAAGCCGCGACTCGAATGCGGTACTCTCGGAAAAGTTGCTGCTCATTTTGTGGTATTTCCAATTTGCAATTTTTTCCACACTTTGTTCCTCTCCTCCGTACTGTATGTCATTCTTGTGGCCATTATTGTCTTAACATGCAGATCTTTCTACATGATTTTTTAATTTCGGAAATTGCTTTCGAACAATGACAATTGAATATGGAAAACATTTTACGATTCACCGAAAAAAAAAAAAAAAAAAAAAAATTAATAAGAAAACCACTTCGGAAAATTAACTTTCATTCAGTCGTGCGAGAAGAGAATTCTGGTTGTGGGAAATAGTAAAATGAGAAAGGAAACTGAAATTCTGAATTTCATTCACAATGGACGACATTTAAATGAAAATTTCATATTTTATTGACAGCTTACGAGACGGCTCAAAGGCTTTTTTGTTGAAAGGGAACTCACATCATTACTGCGATAATTTCGCAAGCATTTTCGACTTTTCTTCTCTTTGATGGGATTTTAAGATTTGCCTTTTTATTCGTGTCAACTTTTGGGATTTCATTGCACAAAGAGATTCGCCTTCTCGGAATATTTAACACTTACAATGAGGCAAGAAATAACGGAACTTGTGTCAAACAAATCTACTTTTTTTTTTTTTTATACCCGACACACTCTGTGTCGAGGGTATATTGCGTTTGTGTGGTTGTGTGTAACACCCAGAACTAGTCGAGATAGACCATACAAAATATATATAGAAATGATCAGTGTCACCAGAAGATTCGATTTAGACATGTCCGTCCGTCTGTCCGTCTGTCCGTCTGTTTGTATACAGTTATCTTATCGAAGGAGTTGAGCTATCTTGACACAATTTGGTATGCGTGCTCACGGGGACATGAGTAAGAACAAGTTCGAGAATGGACCCGATCGGACCATTTTTAGGGGTACCTCTAGTACTAGGGTCTGTAACGAAAATCACAAAAACTGCTCTAAATCCGATGTTTTTCAAGATATTTTGATGAAATTTGATATTTGATCATATTGAAAGGCCAGTAATATTATTTCCGAAAATTGGAAAAGTGGGCGTGGCAGAAGGGCGGTTTTCGAAAATTGTCTCCTACACCCGAAATTCAAATGGGACTTGAACGAAAATTTGGCACTTATGCTTCTATGTAGCCTTAACATCCTTCCAAAAAATTTCCTTGATCGGTCCATTTTTAAGGGTACCTCCAGTACTAGGGTCTGTCACAAAAATCCCAAAACTGCCTTAAAGTCGGACTTTTCGAAATATTTTAATGAAACTTAGAATTTGAGCGTATATTTAAGCCTCGATTAGAATTCAAAAATTGGAAAAGTGGGCGTGGAAAAAGCGGTTTTCATAAACAAATTCAACAAAAGTCGGTATATGGGCCCGTAATGGCCTTAAACACCTCTTGATATTAAAAATTATTTGAAGATGTGTGTCTGTGTCGGGTATTCTATTGTCAGGCTCGCCTGACTATAACACCCTTACTTGTTTTTTGTGTGCTGATGCGCTTACACGTTATTCCTCTTAAGACTTGCCCATTTTTCGCTTTTTACGCATCACACAAAACACAGTGATAAGAAGAAAAAAAAAAAGTGTTCAATGAAAATCCAAATCCTTAAACAGCTTATAAAAGGTGTGAAGTCACATCGATTTATGTTCACGTCTGTTAAAAGTGGGGAAATGTAGGGAACACTAGTAGGAAAATATTTTTTTCTTTGACAGAAGTCTGAAGTCCTTTCATCCATCATCTTTCGAGAGTCAGTTGTATCAGCCCGTTGTGAGTCAGAATCGCACAAACAAAAAGCCAAATGAGAGGTTCCAATGGGTGATTTACAACTTCTTTGACTTCTTTCTTTCAGGAAATTCAAAAAAAAAAAAAAAAAGAAATTGGAAAAATGTCCAATCGATCCTTTTGAATTGATCTAGACTTTCGTTAAGATGAATAACTTAACGTGGAAAAAATTACTTACTTACTTACTAAACTTACTGCTGTCCTTCTCTCCTAGTGAAAAATTAGGCCCCAACTCCGCCGTAGACGGTCCCAAGTCCATTTGAAAAAAGAATGAGGGTATGCGAACAACTAGTCTGGATGGCTTTTGAGAACCATAGCGTGTAAGGGAAAAAATAAATATATCAATTGATATTTTTGTATTTTAACAATATTAGCAAAGCAACAAGTTTTTTCTTAGCAACCCACCCAAAGAGGGGACTTTTTTTTCAACTTATCTGGACCGACATACAAAATTTCTTAGACTAGTAGGTAAATAATTGCCAATTCGATATATGCCATAAGAATCTGTCAAATCAAGAGTTCTTCAGTGACCCATTTAAGGCTTTGAGAGCACCGAGAAGACGGTCATCTAGATTACGAATTCTTATTTCACCTTCATTCCATACAAACCTATCTTTCTTGTTCCCCATTTCACCACAGTTTTGGTGAGTTCGTACCCTTTTCTTCCTGAACTTAACGAGAAGAATTAATGAACCATTTCAGACCGGATAAATGTGAGACAAAGAGAGTTTTAAAGTTCGACAGGATATTTTATAGCTGATTAAAAACACTCCCATGACTCCAAATTTTTAGGGCTTATTAAGTCATTATTATATTTTACATAGGAATACAAATGCAACATTCACGAATCCTGGCAATTAAAAAATAGCCTAGTGACGGCTTTAGATAGCAATATTATCCTTTCTGCTCATTTTAATATTAAATGATTGATTACCTATTATTTTGACACGGAATTTTGCTTGAAATTTTTGCTAAATGTGTGAACGTCGCTATAAAGTCATTCTTTTTTTCTGCCAACGAAGCTCGTGGATCAATTTTCAGCAAGTCAAATTCGACGAATTATGACAATTTGTGTCAGTTTCTGTAGAACTAACAGAAACTTCAATTGAACACCATCGGTTATCCTTAGTTCCCTGATCGGATCATTCATCTTGCCTCATGTCGTTGATAGCCTACGCATGCTTATTTTCGAATATAATAAATTAAAAGAAGAACAAAGGAGCTCCTGCCATCAAATCGCACTCTTGCTAATAAGTCGGCACAATTCAAAATTTTTTTTAAATCAATTATTTATTTTATGTTCGATTGCATTTTTCGGTAAGAAACCCAACACCTAGAAAATTAACCCTTATCATGACAGATGCAGCAGTCGATTGAGATTAATATAAGTTTAGAAAAAATATTATTTCTCCTTAGTTTTAAGAGAGATTGAATGATTTTCGAGAAATGCGAAATTTTGAATTGTGCCGATTTAGTAGCAAGGGTGCGAAATAATCTAACAACCAGAGGGATTATTACCTCAACTGACACCGAAGTTGTCAAAAGCTTCAAAACGTCCAGTCGGATTGTAATTATTTGAAAGGCGAAATGTCTTCATTCGAAGAAGTTAAACGGTCCAATCCTCAGTCTGATGAGAACTCCATTTGTGTTTCGATGACTCGTTCCAGCACACGTCCTTGCATCTGAAACACAACACGACAGTCGGAGGATACGCTGTTTAGGTCAAATACCTAGTAAATGAGATCGCTCATTAGCGGGAGGAGCAATGCAAAAAGAAGTCGTTCAATAGTCTGAATGCTTTATAAGCTGCTTTTGGGAGCTTCCTCCTGAAATACATTTGCAATGCCTTTGAATTCAATCGGTTCGGAATTCCTTTGATTGCTTTATTAATTTTCTTTATGGAATTATTTCGTTTTGAAGCAAAGCGAATTTGCGCCGTTGAATCGCACTGCAGGATTTTAAGTGGACGTCTTCTTCTCTTTGCCCCTCAACGCCGCCAGCAGGTGTTCATGCCAACTGCTGACTTGCTTTCCATCTTTGCGGGGGTTGGAGAGCAGAGGTATAATCGTCTGACAAACGGCGGATATAATTTATTTGAATTTCATATTCTCGCGCACTCGAATTGCATTCGCTGAACAGCGTGAAACTCGGCGAATAGGGATGGAGTCATTGAGCCACGCAGACACACCACCACCACCATCACCGACAGACCGCAGTTAAACGAACGGAGAGTTCAAGGAAGAATCCCTGACGGAAGGACGCTTAAGATTTGTGTGTGACATAAATTCTTCGTTGCTGGAACGATAAACGAGCGGACGAGGCGCAAAATCCTTAAATTCTTTGTGCATTGGGTTCGTGTTCGTTTGTTGACCAAAATAAAAAAAAAATAAAAAAAATAGAGATAATTGGTCATCGGTGGGAGAAAGTGGCGCTGCTTGATAAGACATAAAAGTTATTACGATTGTTGGTCGTATTCGCAAACGCGAAAGTCCTTCACTCAGATGACCGAAAACAAAGCTCGATTTAATTCATCTCGACAGTATTTTTCACAATTGTTTAAAGTTTGCCGATACGTCGAGCCTTCTACAGTAGCTGAATTCAGGACAAACGAAAAATTGTGAAAACCCAAAAAAAGGTTGTAAAATCTTTTTGTCGGTGGTACATACATATGTAGGTTCATACATACATATATCCATGAAGAGTTGCAAAACGATTTACATTCTTTCTTTTCTTTTTTTTTTTTTTTCTTTTTGTTTCCAAGCCCAACAAAGCCTTTAAAGAGACCAATGATCATGATGATAAAACTAACCGCGAACAATCACAACAAACCCCTTTTAAAACGTAAAACGAGACTAAAAGGGAAGCTTTGCTAAAGAAAAGAAAATTAATGACGGTAATTCGTCGTCCAAAGAAAACGTGAAAAATTGACATAATTTGACGAAAAGGATTTGGAATTTGCATCGCGCAGAGTCAAGCCCTTTTTAGCAAAACAAAACATCAGTCTCCTTACATTTTATGAGTGTTGGAATGTCGTTCGTTCCGCCAGTCACATTCCCGTTCTAATTTCTACTACATCTACATGCCATAACTACTTGTTGCCTTCTGGGATCCCCTGCACAGTGGACCTGAGTGCATTAAATACACACGATATGTAAGGACATGGGATATGTTACAGTCAATTTCAAAACAGCACGGAAAACGGAAACCTAGGTTCATAATTTTTAATGAAAAACGATATTTAATTATTTTTGATGATACCTCAATATAATAAAAGCATTTTCTGAGACAAAAAAAAAAAAAAAAATAATTTTTCCGCTTATTTAATCTGTTATGCAGTAAAGGGTTTAGGGGGTCTTCTCATTGAGCAACTTTTTTTTCGACTTTTTTTTTTTTTTGCATTTATTTATAGCTTGGGTAGTTGTGAATATGCCCCTAAAGGATTTTTTGAAATTCGAAATAGTTTAGAGGATATAGCCTTCTTTGTCGAACAAGATCTGCGCTAAAACGAGTAATTTTTGCGTTGCTTCAAACTTTAAACGCGTTTATCTCGAAACCACGTTTTTCGAACTGGCGGCCATGATATCTCCAGTTCAACTGAACCGATTTTCATGAAACAAAGTGGAATCGACGCAGAATTGTCACCATTCTCGGGTGAACCTCGACCATAATTTTAAAAAAATTTTTTACTATTTTTTTTTTACACTAAACTACAAAAAAAGCCCGAAATTGAAATTTTTTTTTTGTCAAAAAAAATCACAAAATTAAGCTTGAGGTTCACCCGAGAATTACATCTATACTGATTATAACCCCGTTTTTTTTTTCCATTTCGGACGCTCCGGAGACCCGGAATCGTGGCCGCCGTGACGGCACCTTTTTTTTTCACCACCAACTTTGAAGTCTCATTACTTTTTGAACAGCCCACGTATCGAGGCAAAAAAAATTTTTTTATTTACTTTGAACCTTTTGTAATACAATAAATAAAAAAAGTTTTCAATTATTCTTTGCGTTTTCAAATAAGAATTTTTTTAAAAAGGGTCCAAAAAACGGGTTTTCAATGAGAAGACCCCCTTAAGATTTCGGCGGTATTAGGGAAGTTATCAAATATTATGATTAATCCTTTGCTCTTCTCTGTAGGCTTGTTAATTTTAAGTGCAAATTTTTATTATTTAAGCCCACTGTATGATAGAGATTACATTGCTGCTTATATGGGAAAACAAAATCCTCGAAATGCCATAGTGAATTCCTGCACCAACAAAAGGAAAAAAACAAAGTTCATGGTAGAAACGGCAATTGTGCATATTTCTGTTCTGTAAGCATATTATGTTTCTAAATGTTATTCATTGTGGAAAGAGCTCCTCTAAGCGTATGCATGCAATTCACCTTATAGTTATGGATCGAAATGAGGGTGAAGAGAAATTGTGCTTGCAGTCAACATGTTTAACCCATTTTCATCCGCAAGACGTGTTTTTTTTTTTTTTTTTTTTTTCCAAATGCACATATGTGTGGGTGATTTCAAACATTTTTCGTAGTATGTTAGATTTTTGAGAATTTTTTCGATCATCCCGTTTAACTTTAAAATATTACGAGAGACGAGAGATAAGAGATGCCTTGTATTTAGAGATATATTATGAGAGTAAAGACAAGTAAACTCGTTCATATGTATGGGAGAAAGATGAATTTAAAATTTATATCCAATGAGATCTACATGTATTTATGAAATCAGTTACCTTGCCCACTCAAGGCCCGATGCCCTCCTAATGGCAGAACCCATACTACGGCGGTGAGGGTCGTTGTGACTCTTTACCCTAGAAAATTAACCCTAAAGACAATTTTATTGTATTAAAGAACTATTGCATTAAAGGGACAAAATTAATGTGAATTTGTTGTTTTCGGTGAAAAATGGGTTAAGTGTGGATCGAACGGGAAAGTCAAAGCATATCGGCGTTCGAACTGATTGACTTATTCCGCTTTCAGACTATTGGATTTAACTGAATTTAGCTGGTTGTGATTTTAGCAATTAAAATAAAATCTGAGCTTAGCACCAAAAGGAAAGTGTTGTAGTATGAAACAGCTAAACTCATGATTTTATTTCTGCATTTAAAGAAGATAAATTCAGGTTAAATGCTGCGATAAATGTTAAAATCACTTCAGCTAAAATCAGTTAAATTCAATAGCCTGTAAGCAGCATTAAGGGTCTTCTCATTGAGCAACTTTTTTCGACTTATTTTTTTTTGCATTTATTTATAGCTTGGGTAGTTGTGAATATGCCCTAAAGGATTTTTGAAATTCGAAATAGTTTAGAGGATATAGCCTTCTTTGTCGAGCAAGATCTGCGACTAAAACGAGTAATTTTTGCGTTGACTTCAAACTTTAAACGCGTTTATCTCGAAACCACGTTTTTCGAACTGGCGGCCATGATATCTCCAGTTCAACTGAACCGATTTCATGAAACAAAGTGGAATCGACGCAAAATTGTCACCATTTCGGGTGAACCCGACCATAATTAAAGAAATTTTTTACAATTTTTTTTTTACACTAAACTACAAAAAAAAAGCCCGAAATTGAAATTTTTTTGAATGGCCGCCATTTTGTCAAAAAAAATCACAAAATTAAGCTTGAGGTTCACGAGAATTACATCTATACTGATTATAACCCCGTTTTTTTTCATTCGGACGCTCCGGAGACCCGAATCGTGGCCGCCGTGACGACACTTTTTTTCACCACCAACTTTGAAGTCTCATTACTTTTTGACAGCCCACGTATCGAGGCAAAAATTTTTTTTATTTACTTTGAACCTTTTGTAATACAATAAATAAAAAAAGTTTTCAATTATTCTTGCGTTTTCAATAAGAATTTTTAAAAAGGGTCCAAAAAACGTTTTCAATAGAAGCGCTTAAAGAAAACTCGTAATTGTATTTTCTTCTATTTTCCGCCGACGATTTCGACGATTCTTCAAAGGGAAATTTAAATCATCGTCTTCATTGACAATTACACTAAACTTAGCTTAACGTACCAACTTTATATACACATATTACGTATAATCTTTCGTTTCGTTAAGAAAGCTAATTAGAATTTCCCCCGTTTAATTACTACGAAAAATTGATTAGGGATTAAAGGAAATCGCGAGGCAGAGTTTCGCTACTTCCTTGGCTCCATCAGAACCCCCCTCTTCAAGTGAAAAGGGGTCTCAAATTGAAATGTCAAAAAACGAAAGTTGAGAAGCAAAGCGAATTTTCGTTAGCCTTTTATCTTAGAGTGGATAATGGGGCTTTTGACCAAATAAACGAAATACGCAATTTTACTCCAAAGTCTTGGTCCTTGCAAATACCGATTGACAAATTTACAGTGTGTTATGTGTTATGAGAGTTAGAAGAAAGAGAAAAAAAAAATTAAAAAAAAAAAAAATATGCACTCAATTTGTTGGAAAATAATCCGAAAATTCGGGTCAAACGAGCACCACCAAGAGAAGCAGAGGCACTAAGAAAATGCGACAAATTAAATTGACCAAAACGAAAGCCGAGCGCTTAATGCACCAAACAATGCGTGGCATACCAAAGCAACTTCAGTTCCCCTTATTCCTATAACGGCAAATAGGAATGCGAAGAAGCAGAAGAAGTTGACTTTTTGCTGGGTGAAGGAATCATGAATAAAATATAAAAATAAAATAAAATCAAAAAAAAAAAAAAAAAAAAAAAATCTGAAAACTTTCTCTTGCTTTGAAACGGAGGAATTTAGGAAGTTCCATTAGCAAGAATATGCGCCACAATCATTGAAAGCAGTTTCTGTATTCTCGCTCAACGATTTCAATTCTTAAGTCTCAACTTCAAATAAAATTCTCAATAAAGTTCACTTACGCAAACTTGAAGAGACTGAACTGAACCGCATTAAAGAGAAAGAAAAAGAAAAAATAGAGAGAGAGAGAGAGAGAGAGAGAGAGAGAGAGAGAGAGAGAGAGAGAGGAGAGAGAGAGAGAGAACTATTTTCGGGCTTTAATTTTTGCTTTGAACAATTACGAAAGAAAATCACGAATCCGTCGATTCGAATTCAAATCCAGAGCCTATTAACCCGCATTCCTGATTATCAATGGAGCCGAACATCATTTCCACTTTATATGCAAGCCGTTGCGATAGACAACGGAATAACGGATAACACGGGGTACGGACTAAAAGGAGCGAATGTTTGGCTTCACAAATGAACTTTCGGTATTCCAAGCATTCGACGTCCAAGCGTATTGTCATGAATATCCAAAGGGGGACACATCAATCCCAATTCCCCAAAAGTGGACCCAAAAGTTTTGAGTCATTTCGAAAAAATAATTTATTTCACTTTATAGCAGGTAATCACGTGAATTCGTGAAACGGACCTGACCCACGTCAATCTGATTGCGTTTGATTCTCCTATTTAAATTTCTTGCAGCTCAAATTGCTTCGGATCCCTCAGATGGCCTTTCCAAAAGACCAATCAGAATCGAAGTGAATGGAATTTGATGTCCTTTTTTTTTTTTTTTTTTTTTTTGATTTTTCACACTTGAATAGCTTCGGAGAGTCGAAGAAAGTTCGAAAATTATAACGTACTCGCCTGAATGCCTTTGTGCAATGGGTTCGAGAAAGGTCTGTGATGTATCGCTGCTCGAGAGCTTGCTGGCATTCCTAAACGCTGCCACGTGCGTCAAGCAAATTCTTTTCATATTCTATATTTAGAGCAACTCATTAGCAATAAATCAGGACATTTGTCAAACTTAACTGCATGCGGCATAATTCAATATATTGTGACGTGAACATTGGTCGTAATTCTTTACAAGTCGCCCACCGCCCAACACCATTCGAAAGCATTTCATATTGTATGTGGACTTAAAACTAACTAACTAAGCTGAAAACTACTTGGGAATTATAAAATGTCGGATAGTCATAAAGGCCAAAAGGCAATAACACACCGGAAATAAGTACATATATTTTTTATCGATAATAAATTTATTCAAATGGGGCCTTTAAGGACGGTTTAAATTTGTTAACACAAAAGTGTTCAATAGTACATACAGAAGAATAACAAAATTTCGGACATCTTTTTTATTCAGACTCATTCTTCTGGGACACCCAATTGTTGGATCATGATTCCATCGAATTTTGCCCTCAATAAGAAGGAACATTTTTTGGCCTTTTTCTTTTCTTTTCATTTTGCGCTTAAGTGTTTTTTTAACATTTTTTAAAAAACAATTACCTTTTTTTTTTTTTAATGCGGCATTTGATGAGCCTCTCATGATATTATTCTGGCCATTCAGAATGCTCTGTGCATGCAAATTGTCTGCCAAATGGTCGAGCGAACATTCCAGTTAGTTGGCAAAATTTTTAATGAACGGAACGTGTCACCAATTAGTGACAATAACGATAACAACAACGATAACAAGAACGCTTTGCGAAGCGAGAATCGTTGCTTAAAAAAAAGACAAGTAAGGACTTTTCTCAATGGAATGAATGAAATCGTTTTCCCCCTGCATGTGCATAGGTGATTGCAGAACTTCAATGACGGGACATAGCTCATGGCTGTATGCTCCAGTGAGCGGATATTCGTGACACAGAACTGCCTTTCTAGATCACGTACATGAACGTGGTAATTGTAATGGAAAGCAATGTTATAAGTCTTCTCCTAATTGCCTCATAGATTGAAGAAGACTCTGGAATTTTTTCATTGAATAAGCGAAAATCAGTTTTATTTTTCTCGCGAAAACATGTTCTCAATTACCAAGTTGTAGGTAATTTTCTTTCAACTATACATAATTATTGACGTATTACACATATTAGCTTCTACACTGCTCCATATTGTAACAATACCATAACACTCTTAGAATGTACGACTCCACGTATGAGCATCATACGATACGATGCGTATACGAACTGTGGTCCCAGACTGTTTAGTTTACTTTGTGGCAAGTCATTTCGATACTTATGAGCGTATCATAAAGTTTTTTTAACATAACTTTTTAAGCGTTTAATTACACATTGCAACACATACTTTCCGAACAAACTTTTCGTTTGGCGTTCCTGAAAGTACTTACTAACCAAACCTAGAAAAACTACGTTTTTCGTTTTGCCAAATTGGCTACCGTTCGCGAGATATGGCGGTTCAAGGGGATTTTTTGCATTTTTTCCTTAAATAGTTATAGAACATATTTGAAATTTTTTTACGTTATTTTATCCTTAAAAAAGCTAAATTTAATACAAAATTAAGATAAATACAAATTTTTGAGAACTAACGCTGTAAAATGCCGCTCATAAAACTATTTTTTATTCATAAAAATTTGAAAAGTCCGAACGGATTCGATCCGTCGGAAAACATAATCAGGCCGAATATTTTGCATTTTTGTGCCTGCTACGAACAGTGCCAAAAAAAAAACGACTTGTTAAACTTATGAAGTATATTTCTTGTTAGTTTGGGCATTGAACTTGATACAATAAGTTGGTTCAAAATCATTTGGAAATTTAAGTACATGTTGGAATAAGTTTTGGTGACTCTTTTGAAATCGTATGATTCACTTTGAGTGGACCACTGCTGGCAACCTTGAGTGGTTGACGCTGCAATTTTTCATTCTTAATATAAAGCATGTTTATGGATATAAATAGACTTTGGAACGTTCTTAACTAGTTTTATGAGCTTTATTAAAATTTTTTGGTGATTTTTAAAAATGTTAACATTTGGGCATGTCTTCGAGTAGTGCATCAGTATCGAAGGCTTTTTACATGCAAACATTGTGATACTCAGATAATGACACTGAATCCGATGCTCAGTTCAAAAACTTTTGTTTCAACCGTTTTTTTTTTTTTTTTTTTTGGAAATTTTCCTCGGATGGTCCACTCAAGGTTGCAATTTTTTCAAAGTTCAAGTTTCCTAGTAATATCGACTAACAATGCTATAGAAAAACCTTCTTCCCCAAATTTTTATTCAAACAGTTGCTTAGGGGGTCCACAATAGGTGACATTTCCCTAAATGCTATACAAAATACTTTAAGATAAACAACGAAGTTTGCACTATCATAGTTCCAATACATACAGCACATTGAAATTTTGGCTGCAGCTTTTCAATTCCTGCCGCTATGTTTTTCTACGCAGCAACTTATCGGACCAGTGCTATACGTCAAAAGAAACTTTAAAGAAGCTCCTTGCCGTCAAACATCAAATTACATCAAATCGAGCAGAACTTACTCTTCAATTTGGCCTGAAATAAATATGGTGAGCATAAGCTCTGAGTACTTCAGGGTGTCCTTATACAATAAATTTACAACAAAAACTTGCTACTTAAAGTTTTCGCATCAATTTATGTTCTAAACTTTTGTTGTGAGTTCCTGGGAGTCGCTAATGGCAAGAAAAATATTTTGATAATTACAAAAACTTTCGAAGATTTATATCCTCCTCTATATAGTCGTGCCGTGGGCGTTTTTGTATGAAGAACTGCGACTCACAAATTAGTTAATTGAGCTTAAAATAGGCATAGGCATAGGATTTCATAATTTATTATTGTTGAAATCATTTTCGGAAAATTAAGATGAAGATTATCCTAATTTGTTGCTCTATTAATTGGTTCAATACATTCGAGTATCAATAAATTGTGTTTATTCAAAAGCATTATCAAATATTGATCTTAACTATGGAAGGACAAGCAAGGATATTCAAGAAAATTTTTAATCAAGCACATGCTGATGAGAAAGGAGGCCGAATAATGCCACAAGCTGTCTCTTTGCTGGAGCAGAAAAAATCTCGATTGCTTAAAAAGCAATTTTGAAAAAAAAAAATGCCTTCGCGGTCTGTATCCTTGTCATATCAAAATTCACATCACACCATCAGCGAAGCAATTTCCTCAATTCCAGAACTTCTGCGTCTTAAATAGAATTTTTTATATTGCAATTATTGAAAATGTTATGCTCAAGGTATGCCTTCAATAAAAATTATACGCACAAAACAATCAAGCAAGAAAACGCCTTCGGGTATGTCCTTGGAAAATCAAGAAGCAAACGGAAATGCAAACTTGGCGAACTCACCCGGCGCGAACATGAGAGCTTGGAAGCATCTCAATGCAGGACGAAACACGAAAACGATTTGGAAATGGACGAGCAAAGAAATGTGGAAGAAAAGTTTCAATTTCGAACAGAAATAAAATAACAAAAAAAAAAAAAAAAAAAAGAGAGAACACTTGCCAAACAATCGCAATACAATACTTTGTGAATGAAGTGAATTTGAAACTGTGACGAGGAGGTTTGCGTTGACGCTGATGCTTACGTTGACGGCAAACTTGGCTAAGAAGTTGCCACTGCCGCTGCGCGGAAGGAAGAAGGGAGTGCATTCCCAACGAGGCCATCAACAGAACCAAATGAAGCGAAGTGCTCTTTTCATTTAAACGAGAATTAAAATAATATCGTCGTTGTTCAGAAATGAGGTCAGAATGAATGAAACCATTTCAACCACGAAATCGATTGTTGTCCATTTATGTACATACGGTCTATGTATAAGGCAAATTGAGATATTTTGTCAAGCTATCTCGAACATGAGCGACGGAATTTACGATCAATCGGAATATTTCCCCATCAGGAATCTTAACTTTCATTTTATTCATTCTAAACGACTGATTCAAAAATACTTTTAAACCAAACCCAGCAAACATTATAACTTCCCAGCAAACATTCTGAGTCCTAAAAGACTCATATATGAATCCTTAAAGGAGTCGGAGCCCTCATAATGAACTCTTTTAAGAGTCTTAGAGAGCGTGTTTCAATTCTTGCGAATGTCGTCTTATATGAGTCCGAAGTCATATAACGAAGGAAAACATTTTGGAGTCATATATGACTCTTCCTGCTCTCATATCTCACTCTTATTTCCTTCTTAATATGACCCATATATGACTCCTATCGCACTCATATCTGACTCTTTTTCCGCTCATATAAAAACCATATATGACTCTTTCTGCTCTCATATCTGACTCTTATTTCCTTCTTAATATGACCCATATATGACTCCTATCGCACTCATATCTGACTCTTTTTTCCGCTCATATAAAAACCATATATTACTCTTTCTGCTCTCATATCTGACTCTTATTTCCTTCTTAATATGACCCATATATGACTCCTATCGCACTCATATCTGACTCTTTTTTCGCTCATATAAAAACCATATATGACTCTTTCTGCTCTCATATCTGACTCTTATTTCCTTCTTAATATGACCCATATATGACTCCTATCGCACTCATATTTATGAGTTTAAAAAGAATCAAAAATTTTGAGTGAGATTTATAATCGTATGCTGTAAAAAAATTTATTGATAATTTAATTTTATTTTTCAATAGGTAATTACACACACATATAAGCACTCAAAATTTCATACTGTTCAAAAGTCCTTAAAATAGTTTAGTTTTTAAAGTGAAAATATGCATGAATGAAGCCACCGTTTGTTTCTGACTATTTTTTTTTTTTTAACTCTTTTTCAAACTGTCTAAGCTAAAGGTCTATTTATACTACTTCTATATTCCTTTATTTGAGATACAACAAAAATAATATTCAAATTTATAGCATTGTACAACTACATCCTATATATCTTGAAGACCTCTACACTTTTTTTTTTTTAAATAATCCTCTAGAAATTTTTCAGAATTTAAAAACGACTTCTTTTCCAATTTATTAAAATTGTTTAATATTCGCAGTTTCATTGAATGTAATGCATAAGTAAGACCTTTAGATACACAACCCCTCATTAAAACACACCCAGATTTCACCACTCTCACCACAACGTTTAGCGTACGATTGACAAAACTACCCCTGCATAATTTCAGGACATTCCCCACAAGGGTGAAAAAGGTGAAGTGAAAAATCTTTCCCCGCTTTGGACATTACGAGTTTTTCGGAGTCTGGTGAATATCGTAATATCAACAATCTGCACATTGCCCCTGTAACACGGGCATGTGGTGAGTAAGCAAAGCAATGAGTTGAAAACTCAGCATGCTTCAATTTCCACCAAAATCTGCAAGAAAAATTAATTTTTTCACCTAAATATGAACCTTCTCAATTGGTGGGAATTTTTTAATGAAAAACAATGCTGTCCGTCTAATCGCACATTTTTTTTTATTTTTTTTTTAATTTTATTTATTTTTTTTTATCATATATATTTATATTTGGGACTCATCATAAGAATGGTGTTTTTTCTGTTGAAAATTCTTCCCCAATAAGTACCAATTTTTAACAAAAAATTCATATTTTCTCCTCAATCGTCCCCTTAAGAAGAAGATCAACTCCTCAATTAAGCAAGCAGTATCCAACGACTTTTTCAAACCCAGACTTTTCTCAATAAAATATCCATACAGCTGACTTCAACTCCATATGAATGCTTCCCAATACGATTAATTATACAGCCGCCTTGAATCGCGTAAAAACCATCAATCCCAATGGACGAAAGAAATATCGCAAAACCGAATGTTCTTATTTCTGATCCTGGTGGCGTACATTTTCAAAGTCCTGCCACTATTCAATTGAACATGGCTGTTTACTGTGGAAATTACATTAAATGGTTTTCATTTCGCTTCACAGTTTCAACTTGAACATAAAATAAAATTATATCAATATTTTTTACACATTTTTTTCCCACGTACCCACGTGGGTGTGTGTGTGCGTTCTATGAGCTTTTTCCTACTTGTGAAGATATTCGTGACATTCGAACGAATAGAAATATGATGCAACAAAAATCAAAGTCGCTGAATCATTTTTATTCCAATTTAAAAAATATATACATTAAACTCAAAACGTAAAATTAAGTCCTTGAGGCGAAGAATTGCGTAGTTTGGCTTCGATATTAATCAGGATCAATGTTCAATAAAATCAAATATCTAGTCAAAGGAATACGGCGCACAGTGGGGCCGCTCCATATATTTTTTTGGAAAAAAATAGAAGGAGTGGTCGTAGAGCATTGAGTCATTTTCTGAAACACTTCTGTAGGCTTAATTAAGATATTTAAAAAAATCTTGGAAATCCTCCCACTGCCACGCCCACCTCCCATATAAGTGCACAAGTCAAAACTTTTGTTTCTGGACCTAGGGACTTGAAACTCAGGACACCTCTTAATTGAGTTCTCCTCAAAAAAGAAATCTAAAAATAATGCGGCTGCCACGCCTACTTTGGGTTTAACGCCCATCGAAAGTTGCAGATTTTACATGTTTTTATTACCTATCTAGCATTATATGGAATTTTCACATAAATTAAAGAATTTTAATTTTTTCCAAAAGCTTAAACATTAGTTGTCTCCATTCAAAATAAGATTATACCCTCAACAGGCTTCCGCGAACGATATTAGCCTTCGAAATCACCGAAAATATCTCACAAATGCATTCCGCTTTTCTAGTAAAGCATGCCAAGCTAAAGTGTGTCATAGAAAGATACTGATATTAAATATGTTTTTTTTTACATTAAAATGTCATTAAAATTCATATTCGTAAACAAAAAGAATGTTTCATTTATAAATCGTTCCATGTTTTAATTACGCAAGACCTAAAAGTATGCCCCATTTTTTGTCTTATTGAGCATTTGTATAAAATATTGCTGTGACTTTTGAAATTCAAATCGATGTTACTTACAGAAAAGGTATTAGAAGGTGAATTTTTTTGCTTATATTGAAAGTATAGACTCGTACCTTTCATTTTTATATAGTAAGAGGGCTAAGCAAGGCAAAGCACATAAAGTTTTTTTTTCCAACAAAAAATGAGAAGTTGATATTTTTTACTCTAATTTCTGGCAAATTAAAATAATTATTCTACTTTTCCAATTTTAATAATTTTGTAATTGCTATATTTCCACAAAAAAATAAAACAAAGGCAATAGCTTTGGATTTTCACATAAAAAATGTTCTCTATTTGGACTACAATTTTAATCTGAAATTTATTAAATAAGATTCCCTTGACTTTTATTAGTTTTTTTTTTTTAATAAAAAAATTCAATTTTCATAAAAAAGAATGTCAAATTCCTCATATCCAAACATTTGTTTACAAAAGTGAATCAATAAAATTTTGAAATTCAAAAGTTGAAACATCCAATTTTTTCTACCGATGCCCCACTGTGCGGCGGCTGTTTTAACCGTAGGCATGGACAAAATTCAATTGAATCTGTCTTCCGTATTTCCTGCTTTTAAAAAAATTTTTGTTTTTGGTAAGATACCTCTTCAAGGACATTCAAAGACTTGTTTTATATTAAAAAAAAAAAATAATAATAATAAGAGAGATCGAACTTAGAGTTTTTGAAATATTATCTTCCACAGATTAGCTGTGGTTCGAGTTTCTTCCATTGATTAAAAGGTCGGCCTTGGCCTCAAAACTGAGTCCCGTTAATATAGTCTTTCATCAAAAAGGACGGCAGAGAAAATCGCTTAAATGAAAAAAGTTCTTAGGCTAAGAATTGAATTGCTCCTGTGACTTTCAGTGTTCCACTGCAGCACCGTTGAACCGCAGATGAGTGGGTCGCCTGTCGCCCTCCGTCTATCGTCTAAGTAATTTACAAGCCGACACTAAGTCACTGCCAGACAACACGACAGTCAACAACGGGCAGAGCACAGCAAAGAGAACAGCTTGAGGCTGCGGTCATCGTCAATGTTGTCCATTGTCGGCTGGTCGTTGGCATTGAAGCGGTTTTGGGTGACGCTGCTGGGAATTGAACTTGTCACCAACTAATTTCGATAGATAATCGGGAAGCCGTTACCAGAGAAACTGCAATATGCCATGACAGTCAGACGGTGGAGTAGCCTCGAGTCGATTTTCGGATAAATGTCAACGATAACGAGTTGTAGATCAATTAATTATCATCTCAGTTGTTGGCGACAGGCCACTTCTTTTGCACGTTAGAAGCCGCTTTCATTGACTTAAATCGGATGTTCGAGCACTGCCGTGCAAAAGGATATTTTAACAATAGCTTTTGTAGAAATGCAGCTTAAACGGTGAAGGGAAGGTGGTGAAACAATTGAAATAGACGTTCATATACATCCGTGTGTACCTTTAGAGCTTCTCTATTTTATTTCTCTTTGGACAATCTCATCATAGACTTTCCTTTTTATTAACGTACATCCTTTTACATTTATAGAGAATCATGCATACAACATACTCGTACTGTTCATACATACACGTCAGGCTGAAACTCGTTAGGAACTTTGCAGGAGAAAAGTGCAATCTATTGTAGTGAAAGAAATTCAATTGGAGCAACTTGACTCAAAAGGACTGCTTGCGTCGAGCCTACGGCATATTTAACGCTCTCTCGCTCGCTCTCTCTCTCTTCTCTCTCTCTCTCTTTCTTACTCTGTCGAAGGAGTTTTTTTTAACTTTTTCAAATTTTAATTTAATTTCTTCTCGGAGAACTTATTTCGTCCTCAAGGAAGTTTGCTTTAAAACTTTGCTAATTACGCTTAAAGACTGGCTTTTGAATTTTCCTCTTATATTGAATTTATAACAAAAGAATGAAGAAAAAAAAAACTCTCTGAAAATCCACATTCAAGTCGGGGAGCACGGGATGCTAAATTTTCTGCAACGATTTTCTAATGATTAATTAGAAGGGAGCGTCCGTAAAAAAGAGGTGCGCAAAAATTCACTCGAGCGTGTCAGATATTCAAAGTGATTTTAAAGTGAACTCCTACAAGTGGACAATTTCATTGACTGACGTTTGGGAGATGACCTAAAGTCACAAGTGATTTTTGAAAATGATTTGACGATTCACAGTTTCTATCAGTATTAAAGGTGCATTACTGACATGGAAAACGCAATCATTAAATTCACAAAAGTAATTTGGTAGCACAACAAGCCAACCAAATCTATTGTGATTACATGCGATCATTTTATTTATTTATTTATTTCAAAATGAAAGCTATTAATAAATTTATAACTTACGAGCTACGATCACTGGCAGCGGAAGCTTTTGGCTAAGATGCGACCATTTTACCTACATCGCCCCATGAAAAACGTTAAAACAGATTATATGTTTTTGGCGATCCTGACAGGAGTATTTCGTATTTCTCTCGTATTTTCTCAACCTTCTCTTTTAAGCTGACACGCTCGAGTTTTTCAGAGGATCGATTTTTCGCTTTTAATCTGACGGGCTGCCTTCAACCATCCCTCCTAATGTTAAGCGTTCATTTATGTTAGGCAGGGGCGGATTGGGCCCATGGGCAACCGGGCAAAAGCCAGGTGGGCCCCTAGTTCGCTGTGCTTTTTAGCTGTTTCGTTTTTTTTTTTTTCGTTCTTAGGTAACGAAGCCTCATTTTTTTAAACGCCCGGTGGGCCCTTTGACCCCCAGTCCGCCCGTAATGGTAGGGGTACACTATATGGTGCAAGATTTCTCCCCATATGATTTTTGAACACGCTCCGGTAACTGCAAAAATCTCCTCTTAGGCTCCCATACTAATAAATATGGAAACGATTCGAACGATTCTTCCTTCAATAGATTTGCAGTGATTCATTACTTCTCTTTGACATGCATTACTTTTTTATTTAATCAACTTAAACAATTTAATCAATTTAATTACTTCGTGTTCTCTTCTTCTTCGAATTCGACCCGAAATAATGAGCGAATGCGATAAAAATCCATTCGACGTATAAATCTTTTTATGTGAATTTAAGTATTTGCACTTCGGTTTATTCCGTTAAGTTGACAGGTGAACGAGTGTAGCAGTTGGTAGCTCTGACCAAATGCTCATAATGTGTGAACCATGACTGTTCGGTTTCCGACTTCGTTGATTTATTGCCGTTCACAGTTCATGGCGTATGACATTTCGCTCCGCACTCCGCACTCCGTTATCTGTAATCGCCAGTCGGCAGTCCGCACTGGAATCGACGATGGCAGTGTTGTGCACTTGATTAAAATTCAACACAAAATGAAAATTTAAAAGCACTCGCACACAGCAAGCATTCAAAGTAATTGTTACTTCAACAACGTAATCGGAATAATATATACCTAATTAGATAAAATATGCTATGAGCCGAAATTTTACAGTTCGAATGCGTTCGAAATCGGCGTTTCGTCCTCTCAGTCCTCCTTTTTCGACAGGAGCTCAAAACCCATTATGATGTCGATTTTTTTTTTTTTGCTCATTTGAGAGCTACATACCAAGCTACCGGCTCGAGGGTAAGACAATTTTGAGTGATAAAAATTTGATTTCGAGTCTCTGCTTTTTATACCCAGCGTAAGCAGGGTATACTTGTTTTTAAATATTGTAGTTTGAGAGCTTTTAACTTATCGCTTGGCTCGATGTTGGGGACAGATAGATTTAAGGACAGCTTAGGCCTTCAACTTTGAATGTTCAATCGAAGCATCACAGTGTATCTATAATAATAAACGAAGAACAGCTGTGTTCTCTTTATGAGAAGTTCTATTAATAAGGACCAGATCTTAAACTTAAGGCCATAAGAAAACTTATTTTTGATTCGAAAATTTCTTCTTGATTAGAGAGCATTTTAACGGGGATTTATGATTTTGCAAGCTGAAACATTTATTTATGATCCTTGATGGCACATATTTTTTTATAGCATCCAGCTGTAGTACCTTCACTTATTTTATGACACGCTCACAAATTGATTTTGTTCCCCGCAAACGATCTCCTTCTTTACACTAAAGTTCACATCGTCCGCGCGGAAAACTTCAACTGTCATGATAACTTTTGGGGCGGGGGAGGGGGGAAAACTCCATAAAAATATCATAAATTAATAAATTCATGAAGACAGTGGTTAAAAAAAAAAAAAAAAAAAACTACACGAGTTTTATGTGTCTCATGTCATCTTTGCAAAAACTCAGCAGTTCCTTTTCTGGTTT
>CM035806.1:163730378-163775378 GCA_020466095.1 Chlorops oryzae
ACTAATATAACTATAGAAAAAATCTTTATGGTTTGATTCTTTAGATCACCACTAGAGGGCGATGAACCTAGACGATTTTGAAGCAAAACTGCTTTAACAAAAAAATTCACTCAAGTCGGTTCACTGAAAATAATGTCAAAAATTTATTTTTTCGTGAAATATTTGGTCCGTCTGGACCCCCCCTATCACCTCCTTTTTTTTATCTATTGAGTAATGATTCTCTTCCCTTTGATCTTACTCTGCATAGCAAAAATGTAGTAGAATTGTTTCGGAATTTATTTTTTACAATCAAAGCTTAATGCAGGTTTCATTTTAAATTGATTAATACTGAAATTATAAAATTATAAAGGCAAGAGTCAAAAAAATAAGAAATTGCAAATAGCTCTTTTGCTTTTGTAAAAAACCGTCAACTTTTGCTTAACTGCATGTCAATGAAAGTTCATTTCTTAACTTACAGCCGGAACATTCCACCTGGCTAGCTAAGTTAGGTTTTAAAGTCAAGCTGAATAGAATTTTTTTTTTTTTAAAAAAAAATTATTTATCTAAAAAATTTATTGCGAATTTCTTGAAATAAAAAAAACCTTTCATAGTTGAATGTTAGGTTTCACCGTTATTCCTTAATGTAGTAGAAGGAAATGATATCTAAAATAACATTAATAATAATTAAAGAATGTGATTTTAAATTAGTTGCTGAAATTCATTCAACATTTGCCTCCTACGGTGAATTTTAACCCTATTGTAATAAAGTTTTCATTATTTTATGGACACTTGAGCGAATTTTTTTTAAATCAGTTTTGTCAATTCGTCATTTGGCTCTTGGGTCTAAAGATACAAATCAATTTGAATTTTTTTTCTTTTGAAGAAACTTGAGCTCTATTAAGAATTTAATTCGTAATTTCAGTTTAAGAAAAAAATAAAGGGTTTTACATTTTGTTCGTTTTTGGTTCTCTTTGTTCTGTACCCTAATAGGATATTTATTGGATAAAGTAATTGAAATTCATTTTTTCCATTAGTTGGAACTTAAATTTTTAAAAAAATGTTCAGAACCAAATGTTTGAATTTGAAGTAGTTCACAAAAATTATATTTTTACATTATTTTTAGTGAAACTTGAGTGAATTTTTTTTGTTAAAGCATTTTGCTAAAATTCTCAGTTTATCTCTCTAGTGGGATCTAAGAATCTAAACTAAATATTTTTGATTTTTGTCTATGGAACGAAGCACTGTACGACGCCTCTTTTAAAGCTGACATTTCAATTCAGTGGCGGGGAAATTATGAGCAAGAAGTACTGTTGATTTAGAGATTAGTCGTAGAGTACTTTTGCACTAGTTCAATTCAAATCTGCAGGTATTTAATTCGCTTAACATGGTTCTGTTGTCATACACACTTCATTCTTAAATGCTTTTATAATATTTCTATTTTTTAACTTCGAATGAAAGGTTGTCATGGTCATCATCAGAGACCCTAATTTCCCTCAAAAATCATTATCGTCCTTCGCGTAAAAGTTCTTCTTTTGGTCAACTATAGTGTTCTAGAAGATAAGTTCTTTCAATTGAGTTAAGTGATGTGTCATTTTATTATCCTTTCCTTACTAATTGTGTACATTTATTTTGTTAAGCTTTGTCTTACGTGATCCAAGCCCTGTCGCTACCTGTCGATTTCTATCGTATAAGAAAATTTTCATTAAAAAAATTCTTATTCTTTTATTTAATTAAGTCTATCATCAAGGAATTCCTAGAGCAATTCATGAAACCTAAACACCAGAATCGCATAATATGTGCAATATAATCAAATTGACGAATCCTTCCCACAAGAAATAAACGAGGGTAATCCTAATACGAGCCCAAATCCATGAAAATCCAGCAAACGCAAAAAAAAAACCTCATAAATATTCCTTGTGTGTGTAGAGCGAAATCAACTCATTTGGGCTCAGTGTCTGTGTTTTATAGTAGGATGTGCTGTGTGTGTGTGTGTGTGTGGGCGTGAGTTTGTTTGCACGCCACAGAATCATATTAGGGAAGCATGAACTCATCCATTTTGCTCAATCCATGCTGAGCCAGCTCGCTGATGCGTCATTTAGACGCACTAGGAGGAAACTATTCGCGTTGCAAGTGTAAATCGTAACTGAGACTTGTAACTGGAACTGTAGAAGTCATCGGTACAATAAATACCAATTTGTCTGGTAGTAGTGGGGAGCACTCGGAGAGCTCGGAGATGGATGTGGAAAGAACGCCGAGAGCAAGAAGAGGGACGAAGCGCGAAGGAAAGGCATAATAAAGCGCAATCAATCAAAAGCATTATGTGGCAAACTTATGTTGCGAACCGATTTTTCTATGCTTTTATGTTTTTATGTTCTTATGGTTTTATATTTCCTTTATTTTATTTTTATTTTATTTTTTTTTTTTCCTTATCTTTCTTTCTTTGTTCGCGCGTTATCGTTCGCAAATGTCAGGTGTGAGCTTTTTACTTCAGCCATTTCGTGTCGAGCGTATTTTCACTCGACATTTAAGCTGAATAAGAAAACAAATATCCTCGCATTTCCTCGCACACCGATTGCCGTATGCCAAGCCGTATACAGTCAAGTGTGTTCAGAGCACCATAGCGGATGCTTCCACGGCGTGAATCGATATCTAAATATGTAGCTTCGAGTTTCACTGAGCAATCTGAATATGGATCCGAATTTGACTCTGACTCTGACTTCGAATCTGACTCTGAATCTGACTCTGAATATGAAGCTGAGTCTGAATGTGAATGCGGCGAAGTGAATCGAAGGATGTTGAGGTTTTTTTTGGTCGTTTTTCGGTTTGAGTTTCTGTTTTCTCACACTTGCTTCCATTATCCATTTTCGGTTCAATGTCAGCCGAAAGCGACTTGAAGTACCTATGTACATGCCGTAACATGAATTCGGGAAAGCCCGGATCGCATTTCTTGTTTGGTGTTCACATAAAAGTTTATTACGGTTTTAAGAGCGCAATGAGCGAAAGCAATAAGTCAGAGAATTCGGAAGATTTGCGGTTTCCTATGCTGTGTCCTTCATCTGTCGCCTTCAACAGCCACCATAAGGCGTTTTTATTTGCATGTAGTGTTATTTCTGATTGAAATTTTTTTTTTTTTTTTTTTTTAGGGTTTTATTGGTAGAAATACCTCCTTTTTGTATTTCGAACAAAATTCATTTAAATAACTTAATCACGCCTATTCTGAGTAATATTTCACGTGAACATTTTCCGACAGTTTGAATAGAAATTTTGTATTGAAACTGGCGGAAAAGTTCACGTGAAATGTTACTCATAATAGAGGTGAATATGAATTGAATCTCTTTTGAAAACACAAGGATCATAGATGGACATAGTAGCAGTCTTCCAGTGAATGCAAAAAAAACCAAAATTTAATATATTGAAAAATAGGTACATATTTTGAAGGAGCATTAATGGAGGTGTGCCCAAACTAGATTCAACCAATATGAATATCCATTGAGGAAGCGCCAAGAAGAAGCGATCAAGCAAAATGCGCAGCATTGAGCAATATCCTTCATTTGTGGTATTTTGTACTTTAGTTCTTGATGTCAATATTTTCATTGGTACTGCTTTGTTGGTATTTACTTCTTCACTTCACACAAGCATACTCGTACAGAAACACACACACACACACACAACATGCACACACATACACATTTATTTATTCAGACTTGTGTCAATATGATTGAATGTTACTTCCGGTTATATAAACACGCGATTCTCATGCGACGGGCTGCGATAGTCATCGGAAGCGAAGCAATCGAAGGCAAGAAAGAAAAAAGTTTTTGTCGTTTTTTTTATTTTTTATTTATGTTTTTTGTATTAAAACTTCACATACATAGCTCCGGTACCCACACTCTCTTCACCAGATTATTCGAACTGAACGAAAGGAATCATAAAATTGATTTAGCCGATAGAGTGATTCGATTGAAGGCAGCAACACGAATGTCATGTTCGTACTTGAACGAGCAGGAGTAAAATGAAATAAAAAAAATAAAAAAAACCTCTTCCAAAGAAATACTTGACATAAAACCTCCATAAAAGTTCCATCAAATAATCAAGGACAGGAAGCAAAAGATAATCCTGTTCCATTCTCGTATGGCAGTGAGAAAGATTGCAAATCAAACGAAACGATACGTTTTAAGTTTTAAGATGGCAGGCATCTGAGCCTTAAAGCCGTCCTCGTCGACATTAAATTTTCATTTTTTATACGCAGAAAGTTATTCATTGGAACTTCAAAAAGACAACTCAGATCTCGAAGGAGACTCTGATAACATTAGCCAAGGAAATTCATTTTCCATAATTTTCATTTTCGTTTTCATTTTCATTTTCATTTGAAAGTCCTTACTACACATTAGAATACGCGCTGGGAATTTCACGCAAAAGTTTCCCTCTGACTTTAAACAGCAAAAAGGAAGCAAAAAAAAAAAAAAAGCAGAAACAACAAGCAGTCGTATTAACTAGAGATGCCGCGGATATCCGGTTACTATCCGGTATCCGGCATATCCGGCATAAAATGAACTATTCGGCCGGATGCCGGATACTAACTCATTATCCGGCCGGATACCGGATATTAAAAAATTTCACAGTTTTTCATATAAATCTCCTTGAAGGAAGCCCTTTATTAAATAATTAAGTAGAACAAAACGATTTGTAATGATGACGACTTTTATGTGTTTATGTATTTCAAAAAATCAAAAAAAAAAACGTACAAAATCCTTAGATACTGGAGCGAAACAAGTGAGAATGACGGAGATGCAATAACTTCGGCTTGTGTCATTTATTTCTTTCCAATCTTGAATGAAAACTTGAACGTGTGGCTGCCATGTCAAGTCGAAATTCATTTGAAAAATAATAATTCAGTATTTGAGTGTGTGAATGAAAAGGAATGCATAAATTTCGAGTTTTTTATTCAGATTCGGATTCTAGAGCATGCCTGAATAAAGCTACTTTTGAATTTGGGAAAAAATTCAACTATCCGGTTGCCGGATATCCGGCTATCCGGCCTCGCAGCTTGCCGGATATCCGGTATCCGGTATCCGGCAAAATAACTATCCGCGGCATCTCTAGTATTAACGTAACGTAACTGGACTTAAAGATAAAGTTTCACATAGTTTTGGCTTCATGGGAGTTTAAAATGCTCTTTAACTTTAACTCTCTCAATCAGTGAAATTTATTTACTGTTTGTTTACATACATACATACATACTAGGGCTGCTCTTAACTCTATGGAGAAATTTTGTAGCGAGTTTCTGATCGGTCTCAGGGTCCAGAAATGTTCCATTAGACATGGAGGAGAAACGTGAGAAATTTGGAGGCAATCGGATAACGGAAACCCGTGGCAGTTTTCAATTGAAGTTTGAGAAATTGGCAAAAATAGAGAGGAAACGGCCCTTAACTCCCCACAAGGCACCCCTACGGATATATAATGTATGGCCAACCCCCATTATTTTTTTACTCCGAACATTTTTTCTGAACAAACCTACCCCCTATCTCCCCTCCTTAAGGGGGCTCCCATACAAAAATAATTTTTTAAAAACTTTTCCCCCCATCTTCCTAACTAGCCCCAGAGTGCCCCTAGAGGAGTCAAATGTCTGACCGACCCCCCTTAACTTTGTCCCCCTAACATTTTTGCGGCACAAAGTGACTCCTATCTCTCCTCCTAAGTGGGGCCCCCATACAAAACTAACTTAATTTTATCAAAATTTAATGAAAACTGGCCGTCACTACAGTCGAACCTGTCCTAGAGAGATGATATGTATGACCGACCCCCACTATATTTTTACCCCAAACATTTTGTTCAAACACACCTACCCTCTATCTCCCCTCCTAAGGGGGTCCCCCATACAAAAATACCTTAATTTTATCAAAATTTCATACAAAAGGCCGTCACTACAGTCAAACCCGTCCTAGTGGGATGAAATGTATGACCGACCCCCACTGTTTTTTTACCCCAAACATTTTCTTCCAACACACCTACCTTCTATCTCCCCTCCTAAGGGGGGCCCCCATACAAAATGACACTTAAATTTAAAAAAAATGCCTCACGAACTTCAATCTATAATATAGATGCCGTAGGAACAAGAACGAGCATGTTCAGCATGCATATTCGAAAAATTTACAAAATTACCTTTTAAACGAGCCTAATATGAAGAATATTGGATTAGTTTTTGGTGTGTTTTAATAATATGATATATTTTATTACCTTTTTTTTTAAACTGAATTTTGGGTTCCATCCCCTAACTGGCCCAATAATGACCCTAGTAGAAAAAAAATTTATTTTCGAGTCAAATGCCGCAAACCTCGATCTATGACGAGTTTTTTGAGACTATAACCATTAAAATCGGTTAGTAGTTTCTATTTATAAAATTAATTCAAAACAAATATTTTTTGAAACGCATTATTCACTGTTTTCACGTTCGTTTCTTAGGTCTTCGCATGCCTCTCTCGGTCTGTACGCATGGCTCTCTCGGTCTGTACGCATGCAAAGACTCAAGAAACAAACGTAAAAACAGTGAATAATGCGTTTCAAAAAATATTTGTTTTGAATTAATTTTATGAATAGAAACCACTAACCGATTTTAATGGTTATAGTCTCAAAAAACTCGTCATAGATTGAGGTTTGCGGCATTTGACTCGAAAATTTATTTTTTTTTCTACTAGGGTCATTATTTGGCCAGTTAGGGGATGGAACCCAAAATTCAGTTTAAAAAAAAAGGTAATAAAATATATCATATTATTAAAACACACCAAAAACTAATCCAATATTCTTCATATTAGGCTCGTTTAAAAGGTAATTTTGTAAATTTTTCGAATATGCATGCTGAACATGCTCGTTCTTGTTCCTACGGCATCTATATTATAGATTGAAGTTCGTGAGGCATTTTTTTTAAATTTAAGTGTCATTTTGTATGGGGGCCCCCCTTAGGAGGGGAGATAGAAGGTAGGTGTGTTGGAAGAAAATGTTTGGGGTAAAAAAACAGTGGGGGTCGGTCATACATTTCATCCCACTAGGACGGGTTTGACTGTAGTGACGGCCTTTTGTATGAAATTTTGATAAAATTAAGGTATTTTTGTATGGGGGACCCCCTTAGGAGGGGAGATAGAGGGTAGGTGTGTTTGAACAAAATGTTTGGGGTAAAAAAATAGTGGGGGTCGGTCATACATATCATCTCTCTAGGACAGGTTCGACTGTAGTGACGGCCAGTTTTCATTAAATTTTGATAAAATTAAGTTAGTTTTGTATGGGGGCCCCACTTAGGAGGAGAGATAGGAGTCACTTTGTGCCGCAAAAATGTTAGGCGGACAAAGTTAAGGGGGGTCGGTCATACATTTGACTCCTCTAGGGGCACTCTGGGGCTAGTTAGGAAGATGGGGGGAAAAGTTTTTAAAAAATTATTTTTGTATGGGAGCCCCCTTAAGGAGGGGAGATAGGGGGTAGGTTTGTTTAGAAAAAATGTTCGGAGTAAAAAAATAATGGGGGTTGGGCATACATTATATATCCGTAGGGGCGCCTTGTGGGGAGTTAAGGGCCGTTTCCTCTCTATTTTTGCCAATTTCCCAAACTTCAATTGAAAACTGCCACGGGTTCCCGTTATCCGATTGCTTCCAAATTTCTCACGTTTCTCCTCCATGTCCAATGGAACACTTCTGGACCCTGAGACCGATTGAAATTCCATTTCGGGAATTAAGAGCAGCCCTAATACATACATACACTACATACATACATACATACATACATACATACATACATACATACATACATACATACATACATACATACATACATACATACATACATACATACATACATACATACATACATACATACATACATACATACATACATACATACATACCCTGCAGGAAATGTCAATAGTGAATCTATATTTCTCTATTGACTGCGTCAACAGTACTACTGACCAACAATACCCTTGGCAACACAAACCGCTGTTGACAATTGACATTGCTTGTCATTGCAAAACCACCAATAGTGGAGACAAATGATGGGCTAGCCATTGACGTGGGTATCATAGATACGGGTACATTGACTTTAGTAGGTCAATAGAAAAGGTCACTTCTAAGCCCATTGTGGCTAGCTGCGTTGAATGCTTCAACATAATAATTAAAAACTCGAGACGCATCTGACAAACATATTTAGGCAACTTAATTTTCTCATCCCTGAGCACAGAACGCTTTTTTATTTTTTATTTTTAAATTTTAAATATTACCTTTTCCACATCTCGTCCGCCGCTACTGGGATTTGAACCTCGAACCTTTAGATTGTTGAGCGAATATTCTACCCGTACGGCATTTGGTACGCGCGCGCAGCAAATATATTAAATGAATGAAAATCGACAGTTCGGTGACCATGTCAGTAGCCATTTACTGCAGGATAGACTTCCAAAATTTTCAATCTATAAAGGTACGCTTTGTTGACATGCTCAATAGAGCTTGACAGAACAATTTTTCGATTTCAATTGACGCAGCCTGTAAAAATACTGTTGACATTTGAACTAGTTCTCTTGTCAATACTGACCACAGTATACATAGACATGGGGCCATATGGCGACCGGCTTCCTGCTGGGTATGTATATTCCCATATCCTGTGCCATTTTAATGTCGAGAAGTAAGCGAACCGACCACAAGCTTCGACCGAGCCTTGTTTGATGTTCGAAACGAAATCTAATTAAAACGTACCAACAGAAGCCGCCAAAACAAAAGAACAACAACCAACAACCAACGAAGCACTTTATACATATAATATCCTTATTTATTTTTTTTTTACCTTTTTTTTGTTGTTTTATGGTGGCAAATACAAAGTCTGCGGGATTCCAACACCATCTAGCGGAACAAATAGACGAAGAGCAAAAAAAAAAAAAAAAAAAAACTGGCGGAGTAAGCATGGATAAAGGGAGGAATCACTCGTGTATCCAAAAGTTGGATGAAATTGTTTAAACAGGCTAAAAGCTTCTTCGGAATTCCTTGTGAATGTTTTTGAACAGTCGGCCGAAAAAAGAACGAAGAGAACAGTAGACCAGAGAGCAGGGAAACGAGAAAGGATATACGAGCACGAATGCATGAGCACCGCAAAACGTCTGCGTAATCAGCTGGTATGGCTGCTGGTATTATGGGCTCGCTGCCTTCGCCTGATATTGTGTGTGGGTTTAACTTTGTTTAAAGTCATTCTGCTCCTTTTTTTTTTCAGTTGAAAGGTTTGGATGAAAAATTTCGCAAACATTGTTTTATGGACTTTTTAAAGCAATACTTATAAAAACCCGACAGGATTTTTTTTTTTTTTTACCCCCCTTTCACATTAAACTCTGAAGTCTAAATCGTTCAATTCGGTTCATTCGATCGTTCAGCGATTTCAACATCAAAATCCATTCAAAATTCTGACTTCAAATCTTCAAGGTCGTGACGAAGTCCTTATTTTCTCATCTCTTAACTGTCTATATATCTGTAGATTTCTGTGTATCATTGTCTTTCTACTCAATTTCGGTCACGATTCCACCAGATTTCATGTCTGTTTCCCTCCGAAATGTATGTAAAATCTGATATCGTTGTGTCCTGTTAAACAGAAGCTCTCTAGCGAACTGAATCGTGACATTGGCCTGCAGGAAATGCGACTAGTGAAATACTAATGTTTACTGTTCCAACTCACCAACCACCGTCTGGTCCATCGCATTTCGGTAAGGGGGTCTCATGAAAACCCGTTTTTTGGACTTTTTAAAATCTTGAAAACGCAAGAATAATGAACTTTTTATATTGTATTACAAAAGGTTCAAAGTAAATAAAAAAAATGTTTTTGCTCGATACGTGGGCTGTTCAAAAAGTAATGAGCCTCAGAAATTGGATGGTGAAGAAAAATTTTTATGGTCCAATCCACGGCGACCACGATTCCGGGTCTCCGGAGCGTCCGAAATGGCAAAAAAAAACGGGGTCTATAATCAGTATAGATGTAATTCTTGGGTGAACCTCAAGCTTAATTTTGTGTCGCTTTTCGATACATTCAATTCACCTCTTTTAATATAAATAATACAGGTCTGTCATTCAAAAATTAACCAGTCCCTTTTCAAAGCGTGTTGGGTTGGTTGCGGTCGAGTTGCGGGTGAGTTCCCTTTGCATGAGCGCACCCAACCATGCTCGTTTTGGTGCTAGACGAGGGTTATTCCGATATAGGTTAACCCTGGACCGTTCATGTTTCGTATAAATTTCAATTAAATTTAAGATCGGTCCCATATGGACTTACCTAGGTCCGGTCCTTTTTACACCGAAAATATATTTCACGGAGCATACTTAAGGATTAAATATGTATGTACGTATATATGTACATGTATGCTAATGTTTTGTTTCAGAGACATGGCCGCAAGCAAGTCGGGCAATTCGCTGCTTTGAATGTTTTGTTTTTTATTTTATTTATTTATTTATTTTTTGTTTTTTTGGTCATAATCAACCTCACAATATCAAAAACATTCGGTCGGTTCAGATGAGACACATGAAATGCCAACTGCAAGGCCAACATGCTTTCATCCTCGCTAATGAACCCTTGGGATTTTATGTCTCTTATTAAGCATTTAAGAGCGCTTGGTATCTTCAACCGCCTTTGAGACGAGCCTCGAAATTCTGATGAAGCCCATGTCCTTCGTTTAAATCTTTGGCATAAATATTGGAAGAAGTGTTTCAGTTTATAATATTTCTATGGTCCTATGGAAGAGTTGCTTTAACTGGAAATTGTTTCTTTGAGATAATCTTGCGAAATTTCCGACATTTTTTTATTCCATCTTGATTCCTGTGGAAAATATGTATGACACTCGCCACATTGGCAATATGTTTTCATAATTTCAAAAATACCAGAAAACTATTTTCGACATGAGCATTCAAAAGACCTATGTCAACTTAAGTGATTTTGTGGCCAATAAAATTTCGGAATAACAGGTTGGCTGATAAGTCCCCGGTCTTACAAAGAAAAACACATTTTTTTGTCAAAATTCGTTTTTATTATTCAACATAGTTCCCTTCAAGAGCGATACAACGATTATAACGACCTTCCAATTTTTTGATACCATTGCAGCCAAATTTTTTCCCTGCGAGCATCCTTTTGAGGTCTGAGAACAAGAAAAAGTCGCTGGGGGCCAGATCTGGAGAATACGGTGGGTGGGGAAGCAATTCGAAGCCTAATTCATGAATTTTTGCCATCGTTCTCAATGACTTGTGGCACGGTGCGGTGTCTTGGTGGAACAACATTTTTTTCTTCTTCATATGGGGCCGTTTTACCGCGATTTCGACCTTCAAACGCTCCAATAACGACATATAATAGTCACTGTTGATGGTTTTTCCGTTCTCAAGTTAATCGATTAAAATTATTCCATGCCCATCCCAAAAAAAAGAGGCCACTACTTTGCCAGCGGACTTTTGAGTCTTTCCACGCTTCGGAGACGGTTCACCGATCGCTGTCCACTCAGCCGACTGTCGATTGGACTCAGGAGTGTAGTGATAGAGCCATGTTTCATTCATTGTCACATATCGACGCAAAAACTCGGGTGTATTGCGAGTTAACAGCTGCAAACACCGCTCAGAATCATCAACACGTTGTTGTTTTTGGTCAAATGTGAGCTCGCGCGGCACCCATTTTGCACAGAGCTTTTTCATATCCAAATATTGATGAATGATATGACCAACACGTTCCTTTGATATCTTTAAGGCCTCTGATATCTCGATCAACTTCATTTTACGGTCATTCAAAATCATTTTGTGAATTTTTTTGATGTTTTCGTCGGTAACCACCTCTTTCGGGCGTCCACTGCGTTCACCGTCCTCCGTGCTCATTTCACCACGCTTGAATTTTGCATTCCAATCAATTATTGTTGATTTTCCTGGGGCAGAGTCCGGAAACTCATTATCAAGCCAAGTTTTTGCTTCCACTGTATTTTTTCCCTTCAGAAAACAGTATTTTATCAAAACACGAAATTCCTTTTTTTCCATTTTTTTCACAATAACAAAAGTTGCTTCACAAAAGACGCTCTATCTCACAAACTAATTGACTTACAGACATCAAATTTTGACACGAATCATTTGAAGGTTGCCACTATATAAAAATAATATGCATTTAATACTAGCGACGCCATCTATGTGTCAGACCGGGGACTTATCAGCCAACCTGTTATGTACAAAAAAATAAAAAAAAATTAAGTGCACATAAGATGTTTCGTCTAGCACAGAGGTTTTTCATTAAACCTAAGCTAAGAAGTAGATGCAAATACCTTGGTAAAAAAAAAAAAACCGATGAATTATGAAAACGGTTTAGGCATGAATCACTGCCGCAGCATCCGTATAACTCAAACTACTCGTACTCCTCCGTATGACCACAGATTTGACCATTCGATTTGAAAAACCAAAGAAGTCGGAGACTTAGTTCTTAGAATTGTCCATGCATTATTGAATTGTAGGTATTATTGAGAGTGCCTTAAGATGAAAATAATTCGATACGTTATTGCCTTTCTGGAGAAATTTTCGATGCAAGAAATAGGAGATCTAGAAATTCAAAAGCCTTATTAAAGGAAACTCAAGGTTTTAAAGGTTAAGTTTCAGCATAAATTATTTAACATTTTCGTCTCAAATATTCAAAGTAATTGCCCAAAAACACTATAGAAATATGAAAATTTCCAATTCTGAATTACACAAATACAAACACGAACTAACACACGCACACACACATAGTAACACACGTCGCGCTGGTTCGATTGCACAGTCGCACATGCCATTTACCATTTGCCATTAAGCACTCAAATATTAACTTCAGAAGTTCGAAAATAAAATTCAAAAAAATATTTTAATGTAATGCAAGAATCTCGCCTTGTAGCCACATTCTTCGATCTGACCGGAAAGATAAGTTTTGATAGTAAATATAACCGAAAAGTATTCCAAAGAATTTCAAATCAAATATTTCCGTATTTCAATAGCCTTAAAGATTTAAATGGACTTCAATTGTAGGATTTACATTTGAGCTTAAGGCAAACACATTTCGACTCTTACGAACAAAGATGGTTATGTATCGAAATAGAAGGAAAGATTCCTAGCTGAAGAGCTGAAAATTCATTTGTATTTGTATTTGTAATGCTTGACATAACCTACCCACGAAAATGTGTGGAAGAACTCAGACCCCTAACATACTCGGCAACTTCGGTATGAAAAATGTGCTGCAACTCGGAAATTGTGCCTTCATTATTTGAATTTTTGTGAACTTCGGCTGCAATTGCAGCAAAAGAAATGTGAAGCCCCTTTTTGGTAAAAGCAAAGAAAAAAATAATGAAAAATAAAAAAAACCTTGAAGTGTCATATTGAAAGAGTTGCCATGGTGATACCATTGGCAGTAAAAAAAAAATTGCTAGTATTAGTCGCAGTTGCAATAGAATTCGGTAATTGGAGTATGTAGTTTTTAAAGTAATAATCAAAAATTATTAAATAAACAAGTCAAGCCCGACTTTGAAATACCCAGCGTCCCGACATTATTGGCGCACTATGTTACAAAAAATCTCCATTTGTGGGCACATAGTGGCCCATCCTTTACCATATTGCGTATGAGCAGGGATGCCCGCGGAGCAAGCTTCGGAGCATTGAGAGCAAATGCTTGTGTACATACACAAAAGGCAACAAGCAAGCTGAGAAATCGAAACCTGTTTAGTCTGACATCAGGCAGCGAACGAGCAGGACCTATGTCGGATGAAGCAAAAAGAGAGAACTGAAAAAGCCGAAAAACGTTCTTCAGTGCAATGCGCACACACACTATCGCAAGCTTTCAATCTAGTGGTGGGCATCCCTGCGTATGAGTAATGTGGATTAAGCATACGGCGTATGTCGCGCATGCTTAACTCACATTACTCATACGCAGTGAGGTACAAGATGTGCGTTTTTATTATTTAAAGCCACTAGAGTCACTTTTTCTGGTTAAGTTTATTGTGAATCTTTTATCTCCTATTCAATACTAACAACTTTGCTGAAAAAACCAAAAAAATATTCAGTGCGACCAACGAGATACAGCTATCTCAAAAGTGGTGAAAATCGAATTTGAGTAAAAAAAAATGTACCTACAAGGATGCCATTTTCTTATTAGCAGCCAATTTAAAAAAAGTAATGATACCGAATGTAACGGTTTTCCACATACTTTTAGAAGAAAGTATCAAATCCCACTCCCCCACACGATCACCCAAAAAAAAAAAACAAAAAACAAAAACAAAATGCCGCACAGTGTAATCCATATTTGATGAATTTTTCCAAAGTGATATTTATTTACAGATACACTTAAAAAAAAAGTTTTTAAACCTTTTCCATGCAAATATATATTTTTGCGATCACCATATTCGCATATTTTCCCGATCTGCTCGATTATGCGGAGGCGAAGAAAAACTTTCGGCAGTTGAAAATTTTTATTCGTAACTCGGAATTTTTTTTTTTGGTTTTTTTTTTTTTTTTTTTTGTTTCGTTTGCACAATTTCTCCCTTTTGCCTAACGTCGAAGAGTCGAGTCGAATTGAGTCGCTGCTGAATTTATGGAAGACGGCACCATGTTCGCGGCGAAGGTATTTCCATAAGTACCAGAACGTATGTACATAGGCAACTATGATATCGAGGCCTTAGCATTAATGCTTGCAACGCTTAAGAATGCTCGAAAGGAGTCTGTAAATTTGAGGAAGAAAATAAACGAAAATATTATACTTTACGGTCGTGCACACATCGCAGTGTTTGTGTGTGTGTGTGTGTGTGTGTGTGTGTGGTGTGTGTGTGTGTGTGTGTGTGTGTGTGTGTGTGTGTGTGTGTGTGTGCAATGCAGCCACTTACATATGTTCCAGCATATGCGATGAAGCTTATCATGTCGTTCATGTCATTGACGTCTGGGTGCATGCAAAACTGCAAGGTATTTTCTTATTTTATATCTTAAACGAAGAAGGAAAAATGCCTTTTGAAAAGTTTTGAAATTCAATATTCCACTACAAGTGCGACAAACGTGCGAGTTCCTTTCATATTTGCCATCGTATTTTCATGCCGGAAATTTTCGTTTTTATTTTTATTTTTCGTATTGTTTTTCTTTTTTTTTTTTCTTCTTCTTTACAATAAGCTAAATGGAAACAGGAAGCAGGTGTCTTGAATTCAGTCGAGCTTAAGAACGAATTTGAAGCAATACTTAAGATTTGAAACATTTGAATAAATATTGTAAGTACTTAGGAACATAAATACGTAGGTAGAAATATAATTGCCTTTTCTGTGTTTAATTTTCAATAATTTCTCGAATAAAATAATTAAAACGTTTTCTTTTTTTTTTTTTTCGAAATTTATCTTCGTCGTTTTTATTAAAGTAAAACAGAGTGAATTTATCACTCCGGTCTTAACCGCTTGTAATGCAATCAGTTAAAAGTGTGTGGCTTTCTGCCAAACGCAACGTAAATGAGTTTGTAACGTGCGCGACCGAAGGCGCTTCATAAAAACACGTGCACGAGAAGCGAGATATCCCATCGATCCTTTGCTCCTTCAGTCGTTCGCTCTCGCCGCTGCATACATTCTTTCATGAAAAAGTACCACTTAATGTATTTGGCTCGTTGCCAAGCGCCAACGACGACAGGTAAACGAAGGGCAGCGAAGGAGACGCGACGGAATGCGGCGAGATGCGGTGGGCTGCGACGCGGAAGGATGCGATACGTCCGTTTTGACTCTGGCAAGCAATCACCTTGGACGCAAAAGCATGGCTCTTCAAATCTTCCAAGGACTCAATGACGCTTGGTGTTAATTCATTTTCGAAGCGCTATAAATACGCGAAATGGAATTTTTATAAAAATTCGTTTAATAGCACTTTTTCCTTTCGAAAACTCGTGGTTTTTTTTTTTTTTTTTTTTTTTTTTTTTTTTTGAGAATTAAGCCACATGCCGCTCCTTGCTGGTGGTCATTGTAAGAGGTCAGAGGCAGAGAAGAATGGGCGTTTGATTAATTTCATATTCTTAAATCTAAAATGCCTACTGAATTTTGTTATGATATTTCATCAGGATAGCAACGAATGGAGACTAACATTGATATCTGAGCTTTGCTTCCAGCTGAGATTATTATTTCTAGCCAAACACTCAAATGCTTCAAGCCATTTAAATAAAGGTATATAAATATATTATATATTGTATATATACATAATTAAATACATAGTTAAGCTCCAATTCCACATTTAGGGAACCTAATTGGCGGAGTTTCATTCCATTCACTGTTGAGCTTCAGAAACACCCCCACTTTTTGGGCCCTATGCTTTGCTTCCATACAACTTTAAGGACAAAACCGAATAAAAGCGATACCCTAGACACTTTCGTGCGTACTCAAAATAAAAATTCACAGCTGCTATATCCGTACTTGGGACTTCAATTACCCAAAACGTACCCCAAAAAATTCATCATCGTGACGAAAAGTTTCAAAAAAAAAAAAAAAAAAGAGCTCAGCTTTGCGGATAACAGAGAGCCATCGTAAATACGAAAATACGTACACAGACAAAGATAAAGACAAATACAATGGCAAAGCTCAAGGACAACAGGAGGAAACATTAAAAGAAATAAAAATATTCGACAAAATCTCAGCAGAGAACATAATGCTGACAGCTTTAAATGAACTCTTCAACACAATGCAAGGTTCTACAGTTACCATTGTCTATAATTGATGAGGATCCTGCGGAGAACTAATGGCCTACATGCCATACTTGTGGAAATCGCACTCACGATAGCATCGTACGTCGTGACAGCGCCATCGACCGACTATCCTGAGAGAATGAATTCTGATGACTTTGCCATCGAGAAAATGATTTCGCACTGGGATATTCCTTCTGGCTGTATCCAATTGTATGCATTATGTTGATATTTTTGTAGGAGTTTTCATGTTGCCTCTGTGAAATGGCTGCTGCTGCTGCTGCTGCTGCTGCTTTTAAGACAGCATAACAAATGAACATTTTAAGCTGTATAAATCGTTGTTGTTGCTGTTTTTTTGTTACTGGTATTGTGATTTGAGCCATTCGCTCTACGTTATTGAGGTTCAGTGTTGACAACTTTTTTTTTTTTTTTACTTCTCGAGCTGTTTTCCTTTAATCTTCGTTTGTGACATCCAAATCAAGGGGAATTGAGGAGTAGAGCTTGCAACGGCATTGGGACAGAGATAGGGAAGCGGACATGGGAAACAGAATAACAACATAAACAAGGACTCAAAACAAATGATTGCACGACAACAATTGCAATTGCAATTGCAAAGGCAAATTCAAAGGCGAAGGCACAAAGACAGACGGTGTGCAGCACTTAATCAATGACTTTTTTGTTGAGAGTTGCCCATGTGTGAAATGAAAATGTCAACAGAATAAACGGCCAAAAAGTGAAATATTTAAGTAGAAAGAATCATGCAGTTTCAGTCAGCAAGAACAAAAACGCCAAACACATTTAAGAAGCCAGAAATCTTCTTCGGGGTTTCCTTTTCGTGATGAATTTCGCATTTACCCGAATGATGCTCGAAACCATTCCTGATTCTTATTAATAGGTACCGGCTTTTAATTAAAACCACTCGATTGAAAGGTTGACTTCTCGCAACAATACCAAGACTTTCACTGTTGAAAGCAACATCGAAAGCGAATATGAGAAGGACTCTCTCTCTCTCTCTCTATCTCTATCTCTCTCTCCCTCTTTCTTCTCTATCTCTCTCTCTTCTCTCTTCTCTCTCTATCTCTCTCTCTCTTCTCTCTTCCTCTTTCTCTCTTCTCTTTCTCTTCTCTTTCTCTTCTCTTTTCTTTCTCTTTCTCTTTCTCTTTCTCTTTCTCTTTCTCTTTCTCTCTCTTTCTCTTTCTCTTTCTCTTTCTCTTTCTCTTTCTCTATCTCTACCTCTATTTCTCTATCTCTATCTCTATCTCTCTCTATCTCTATCTCTCTCTGCCTCTTTCTCTCTATCTCTTTCTCTCCATCTCTTTCTCTCTCTCTTTCTTTCTCTCTTTCTCTTTCTCTTTCTCTTTCTTTTCTCTTTCTCTTTCTCTTTTTCTCTCTATCTCTTTCTCTCTCTATATTTCTCTTCCTTTCTCTCTGTCTCCCTGTCTCTCACTCTCTCTCCTTCCTCTCTCTCTCTTCTCTCTCTCTCTCTCTCCTCTCTCTCTCTCTCTCTCTCTCTCTCTCTTTTCTCTCTATTTCTCTCTATTTCTCTCTATTTCTCTCTATTTCTCTCTATTTCTCTCTATTTCTCTCTATTTCTCTCTATTTCTCTCTATTTCTCTCTATTTCTCTCTATTTCTCTCTATTTCTCTCTATTTCTCTCTATTTCTCTCTATTTCTCTCTATTTCTCTCTATTTCTCTCTATTTCTCTCTATTTCTCTCTATTTCTCTCTATTTCTCTCTATTTCTCTCTATTTCTCTCTATTTCTCTCTATTTCTCTCTATTTCTCTCTATTTCTCTCTATTTCTCTCTATTTCTCTCTATTTCTCTCTATTTCTCTCTATTTCTCTCTATTTCTCTCTATTTCTCTCTATTTCTCTCTATTTCTCTCTATTTCTCTCTATTTCTCTCTATTTCTCTCTATTTCTCTGTCTCTATTTCTCTCCCAAGTAGCAAAATAGGTCGAAAATTGGTAAATTCTTACCTATATTAGGTCAGAATATTTACTTGACCTAACCTAAATAGGTCGAAATTACGTCGATTCGACGTCGAGTCGACGTAAGTGGGGAATAGATTGGAAATCGATTGGCGGTAATAATAGGTCATAATAGGGCATTTCGACTTCAAAGTCAGGGCGAAAAGAAGTCCGTTTACCTAATATTAGTCGAAAAGAAGTCGCAATGACCAATTTTCGACCTAATTGGACTTATGAGTAAAACGAAAGAGAACGTAAAAGGAAACGAAAAAAGTGAGAGAGAGAGTAACAGAGAAAGATATAAATACATAATATCTTACTCAGTCATTCCTATTACTCGACAGCAGAAATGAACGAGAGATTTTCTTCTTCGTGTGTCTTAAGAAATAAATAATAAATAAAATATGGACTTCATTAAAAATTATTTTGCGCTTAATAAGTCCCAAAAACATATGCCCGCTGAGATTTTTCGTGAAAGTGTTCCTTCTACTTCTTCATTTTTAAGGGGCTTTCTCATTGATGGAAATTAAATAAATATTGCTTGAAAAAAATTGTTTTTCTTAAAGAAAAAACATATGCAGAAGAATAATTCTCAATTTGCCATTCGAAAAACATGGCGGAGCTCGACCTATTTTGACCTATTTCGACTTTAAAGTCAAACCGACTATGAAGTCCAAAAATCAAGTCCGCTCGACTTTGAAGTCGAAGCATGCAACAAAATAAGTCAACTTTTGACCCTATTTCGCCCTATAAGTCAAACGGACTTTAAAGTCGAATTTTAGTCAAAAAATTGGTCTGTTTGCCTTGAAAAATTACCTAATTTGGAATTCAAAGTTAAGTCAATTTTAAGTCACTCAATAGGGAATTTTTTACCTATTTTCGACCAAAAATCGACTTGGAAGTCGAAGCGACTTTGAAGTCATGAAATAGGTAGAATAGAGGTAATTTGGACCTTCGAAACGGACTTTTAAGTTAGGTCATATTTAAGGCCGGAAAATAGGTCAGAAATAGGGTATTTTCAACCAAAATAGGTCGATTCGACTTGCTGCTGGTCGAATCGCTCTATTTTGCTGCTTGGGCTGTCTCTATTTCTCTGTCTCTCTTTCTCTCTCTCTTTCTCTGTCTCTCTTTCTCTGTCTCTCTTTCTCTGTCTCTCTTTCTCTGTCTCTCTTTCTCTCTCTCTCTTTCTCTCTCTATCTTTCTCTCTCTCTATCTTTCTCTCTCTCTATCTTTCTCTCTCTCTATCTTTCTCTCTCTCTATCTTTCTCTCTCTCTATCTTTCTCTCTCTCTATCTTTCTCTCTCTCTCTCTTTATCTCTAGCTACTAATCTGAGAAACATTGCACTCCATTTTTAAAGGAATCAGCGGAATACCTACATACTTCCTATCATTAATAAACATGTTATACATATAGATAATTGAAATGACCAGGAACGGAATGATAATAGGGTAAACGAACTCAACTTCGGGAATTCCCGGCTCGAAGAGTGCAAATGAGAGCAAATTTTTGTTGCTGCACTTGCAGCGGCTGCTTCATTACGGAAATGGCTTTTCGTTTCGCGGTGATTAATTTTTAAAAAAAAATCGTGCTGCAGAACAATACCCAGTCATGTGTACTGCATTGCATTTGCTGCATTGATTTATATCCTTAAAGGATATTTTTTCTCATTCTCATTCTCGTTCTCGTTCGCCATTCGCATTGGCTGTATTCATGCTATTTCAGCCAGCAATGAACTGGCAAGCGCATTTATCATTGAAAGAGTCACGTTGCAGCTTGTTTGACTTTTGTTCGATCCTTTGCTCTCTCTTGATGGGATGGGAATCTCCACCATCGTTTGTTAAAGCGCCATCATTTGGAAAGCGATGAAACAAAAAACGAAAGCGAACACGAAAACGAAAACGAAGGAACAAAAAAGAAATCTCCTTGCAAATCCGTTACGGAGTTTGATAAATGAAGTCTCAACAGCTAAGCTGACGCCTCAACACCGCAAGAGTTTCGCGTTGCTGGGATTTATGAAAGGTGAGCACAAAATGGCGTGTCGGATTTTGGATGGAAGGAGATCCGGATTCTCGGACGTTTCTCAAAAATTCCGCTCGAAGTCGAAACCGAATATCGAATTATTCGAATTTTAATGCATTTTAAAACGCATTTCGGATTGTTGTCATCCTCTTCGGCGATGCTCGGCGCCATATTGCCGTCGGCAATGTAGTCACGCATCTCTTGTTATCTTCGGAGATTATTATAAATTTTTTTCCTTTCATTTTGCTTTCCTTTCAATGCCAAATTGAATGCAATTTCGTTTTAGTATTTATAGTACAACCAAAACTACAAGAAACAAAAAAATTAAAAAAGCAGACAAAAAAATTATGAGAAGAAGGCATTTTGCAAGGGAAACGGATAATTCAAGTTGCCACCGATGCACCCCTCTTCTCATCGCCATCGTTCCAATGCAGCGCTGACCCAATTGGCAAAGGCAACTCACAATTTCCACGATAGACTTTCTACGAAAATTCGATTTCCTTACGAAAACAGCAACGGCAACGGCAACGACACGAACCAAAACGATACGAACCAAAACGAAACGAAACGAGACGAAACGAGACGACAAAGTTGACAAATAATAATTGTGTGGGCTGGAAGCTGCAGCTCCCAATCTACTTCGAGTATTATATTCTCTCATATATTCTAAATTTTATGCATTTTTCAAACTCAACTGCGCTCGGCCTGACAAGAACGCCCTTCGCTTCGCCGTACACAGCAACTTGTCCTTTCATGTCGAGCGGATAAAACTTCGCTGCTGGCTGAAGGGAATATTTAAATAAATTTTGAATTTATTGCCGGTCGTCAGTTAAGGCGCCTTAGTGCCCACAATTGAAGTTTCGATTGCTCGTGATTTTTTTTTATTTTTTTATTATGTTTTTTTCTCTCTCTCTCTCTTTTTTTCTGGGCATCCTTGCACATTCACTTCATCCGCTGTAGGGCGGATCGTACGAAAAGAGGAAAAAATTTACTAAGCATTCAATTTCAATTTGCAAATTACAAGAGCCGAGATTGTTCCTTCTTTTTATTATTTTATAGTTATATACATATTTAAAATGGATTTATTAACATATAAAATAGAATTGTATTGGTGAATGCATCCTTATGTCTCAAGGAGATACTAGAGTGATGGAAATGGATGACAAAAAAATTCGTCAAAGTTCTTTGAAATTTCAAAACTTTCCTATTAAACACTGGCGAACGAATCATTTTATAAAGTTGACATGGATAAAAATCACAGTGAAGCGACTTCGTCGTTGTCGTCGATTTCTTCGTAAATTTATACCTATGCATAAGCCAAAATAAATATGGCAATTTATCAAGAAATATTATCCAAGGCACGAGTCAGTGGGACGCAGTGGTGATTTCTGATTTCGTTCAACAAAATTTGTCCGGATTTTCCCGGACAGTGGAAGCGCTTTTATCTCGACTAATTAAAATGAATTTGGTTGGGTAGGGGAAAAAAATAAGACAAATCCATGAATCCGGACACTTCCTGCTGTTGCTACAATTCAGGACGAGAGAGAGAGAGAGTGAGAGCGCGAGCGAAAATGCATTCATTCGGACAGTCAAGCTTCATATCATTCAGTATTTCATTCATGGCTTGTTGACAATTCTATGCGGAAATTACAGAAGGCGAAAAAGCAAAATAAGAGGACTACAGCAGAATAAATGCCCACAGCGTCTACGCCGTCGACGCAAGCCAAACAATACCGAAACCCACTAATTGCTCTGAAGTCGCAAAATTTATGATTTCCAACATTCGGCCTTTGTTGTAAGCTTGACAAAATCAACAGGAAGAATGAAAAGGACCAACCAACGGAAAACCAAAAATAAACAAAACCAAACAACATGAACAAGAATAAGAACAAGAAGAAGAATGCCAACGAGAAGGAGAAGGAACCGCAGATGGAGAAGAAGAAAAACAAAACACATAAATGTCGAAATATGTATGTACAGGAGCGAAATGATTGGACCTAAAGTGCTCTGGGAAGATAAGATATTAAATTGCTCGACGGCCGAAGTTTGGCAGTTTGAGTTGTGCGCGTCTTGGAAACGAGCTGCGCGTCTTAATTGAGACAACATTGTTTCGAGTTTTGTGGGTCGCGGTACGGTGCGGCGGTCTAAATTGCAGGAAAACAATTCCTCTAAGTAATTATCCAAAGTGTCGACCCAACGACCACCGCTGAGCGAACGGAAATGCGCTGGGCAGTGAGTCGATCGTGCGATACAAATTAACTTAAATTGCCTTAAGCCGAGCACGATATGCTCGGAAAGTTCATAAGCCAAATGTAAGCAAATAACTTGCAAGCGCACCCGATAGCCCCCGGATGGCACCGACTATGGCGCGCGGGCAACGGCAGCGGCAGCGGCAGCAACAGAGGCAGAGGCAGAGCCAGCGACAACGTCAAGGCCAATTTAGTGGTCTCGCCGAGGAAAAATCGAAGGCTCATATTAAGTGAAAATTAAGTGGGCCATCATCGCCGAAGGACATAGCAATGACATTGATGAAAATGTATTTGTATGTTTGCGAAACGATAAAATATACTCATTTTTCATCCATCTGACTTTCGCCTTTCGCCTCTGCCTTCGCTTCGCAACGCTGTCTTTGCGAGAACACTCAAGGATTAACGAAGGCGCACACAGCAGTATGTACCAATAGGTTTCTATCTCTTCATTTATGTATCTATGCATGTGTGTTTCTGTGTATGTGTGAATGGAAGTTTCAATGTGTTTACGCGTTTTTCATTAGCCGTGAAAAAACATTTTAAATGCGAGTACTTTCAACGATCATGGTTCACTTCGCTTGCTCATTAAACTGTCGAATGTCAATATTGATGTAGCTTCAATTGATTTTAGCGATAAAAGCTTGACTGAAATTCCGCAGAATCACTGAAGATCTCAAAGGGATTGCCGCAGTCCTTTCGCTCGAAGAGACACTCAATACAATATTGACCACACGAACGATAGTAATTATTTTCGTAAAATCAGCTTTTGATGTATGTTACAAAATTACGTTTCTCTGTTCGCATGATGGAGCATTCGAGCAAATGAGTTCATATAGTTTTCCATGTCATGGAAATCAATTTTGCTGACGCCTCTTGCTTAGCTTTCCCTATCGTCCCATTGACAATTTTCATAGTTTTTCTATACCCGAAACACTCTGTGTTGAGGGTATATTGCATTTTTGTGGTTATGTAAAACACCAGTCGAGATAGACCATACAATATGTGGATAGAAATGATCTGCGTCACCAGGAGATTCGATTTAGCCATGTCCGTATGTCTGTCTGTCTGTTTGTATACAGTTTTCTTATTAAGGGGGTCTTCTCATTGAGCAACTTTTTTTTTCGACTTTTTTTTTTTTGCATTTATTTATAGCTTGGGTAGTTGTGAATATGCCCCTAAAAGGATTTTTTGAAATTCGAAATAGTTTAGAGGATATAGCCTTCTTTGTCGAGCAAGATCTGCGCTAAAACGAGTAATTTTTGCGTTGATTCAAACTTTAAACGCGTTTATCTCGAAACCACGTTTTTCGAACTGGCGGCCATGATATCTCCAGTTCAACTGAACCGATTTTCATGAAACAAAGTGGAATCGACGCAGAATTGTCACCATTCTCGGGTGAACCTCGACCATAATTTTAAAAATTTTTTTACTATTTTTTTTTTACGCTAAACTACCAAAAAAAAGCCCGAAATTGAAATTTTTTTTTTTGAATGGCCGCCATTTTGTCAAAAAAAATCACAAAATTAAGCTTGAGGTTCACCCGAGAATTACATCTATACTGATTATAACCCCGTTTTTTTTTTCCATTTCGGACGCTCCGGAGACCCGGAATCGTGGCCGCCGTGTCGACACCTTTTTTTTTCACCACCAACTTTGAAGTCTCATTGTTTTTTGAACAGCCCACGTATCGAGGCAAAAAAAATTTTTTTATTTACTTTGAACCTTTTGTAATACAATAAATAAAAAAAGTTTTCAATTATTCTTTGCGTTTTCAAATAAGAATTTTTTTAAAAAGGGTCCAAAAAACGGGTTTTCAATGGGAAGACCCCCTTAAAGGAGTTGAGCTATCTCGACAAAATTTTGTATGCGTGCTCACGGGGACATGAGTAAGAACAAGTTCGAGAATGGACCCGATCGAATCATTTTTAGGGGTACCTCCAGTACTAGGGTCTGTTACGAAAATCCCAAAACTGCCTCAAAATCTGATTTTTTTCGCAATATTTCAATGAAACTAAGACTTTGAGCGTCTATTTAAACCTCCGATTAGAATTGAAAGACATTGGAAAAGTGGGCGTGGCAAAGTGGTGATTTTCATAAAGAAATTGAACTAGTCGGTATATGGGTTCCCTTATGGTCTCAAAAATCTCTAAAACATTCTCGCTTAATGGTCCTTTTTGGGCTCGGTTTAAATATTATTTAAATATGCGTGTCTGTGTGGGGTAAATTATTGTCAGGCTCGTCTGACTTTAACACCTGTACTTGTTTTTTTTGTTGCTTTTTTTAATGATGGTTCCCTCATGTTGTGGAATTTCGATTCACCCGGATGAAGACAAAAAAGAAGAAAAAAAAAATCATCCTTTAAAGAGCAAAAATCGAAGAAACATTTTAAGAATTTGTAGAAATTCCAAAGAAAACCAAAATGTGCAGTGAACGACTGTGGGAAATATTTTATCTTCCTTGCGATGTGCCACTTCAAGCGATGTGCTATGTATGGAAGATGGGAATCCGGAATGTGGGTAGGAGGAATTCACGCAAGATTGGTGTGTGAGTGTCACGCCATAATTTACTCTATTAAATACAAATAAAGTTCGTAGCATGCAGATGTTATGAGCACTCCGAAAATATATTTATTAAATTATTTATAAGGCTAATGCAATGAATTCCAATTATGTGAGGTATGCTCAAGTTGAAGTGTGCTTGAAAGAAATCGATATAAATTCATTATGCTCCTTTATTAAGTATGCTCTCGACTGAACCTTTTTTATTTTTTTTTTCTTATACAATATTTAAAACAGTCATTGGCAATTGTCGAGGAATTCGGAAAATGTTCCGAAATGTTTTTTTTTTTTTTTGGTAATTTTTTTTATATATTTTTATTTTTATTAATTTTTGTTCGAGGACTATGTTGAATGAAAGATGTCCCATTAAAGATGAATATCGGCAGGAAAATCCACTTCGCTCATCTCTATGACGGTGTGAATGAGAAGTGCTTGTTAATCCAGTTATTAGAAAGCTCATCACGCATAATGCCAGGCACGTGAGATATTTATGTCTTAATGGCGGCAACAAATTTCTATTGAATAATGACATACTGTACCACACCTTCTATCGCAGCCCATCGCAGCCCATTAGGATCCAATCCATTCGACTGTAGTCTGTTTCATCCCATCGAATATTCTATTTAGAGTGACTGGAGAGCCCAAGGAGACGAGTGCTCATGAAGCATTATTCTTCGGAGACTGTTTCATATACAAATAGATTCATGTTGAAAGGTTTGCAGCAGCGTTTTTTTTCGGGGTACCTGAGATGTTGGATTCAAGTGTCATAAATATTGCTATGGGACACGTACCGTATTTTGACGACTCAGCACGCACTGACACTTAAAGGTGTTACACTCACTAATCGTAACTAAGCAGCTCGAGAGCATGCGTTCGACTTCTTCTTCGGTAGATTACATCCGAAAAGTTCGATGAACATTGCTCATCGCTTTGAGCTGCTCAAATTTCGTTCGTTGTCGTTGTCGTTTCGTATCGTATCGTATCGTTTTGAGCATGGAGCAACCGTCATTCGATGAGTCAGAAAGTATCTTAAGCACGAATTTTAACTAAATAGAGATGGATTACCTAAAAGACAGGAGGACGAACGATGAATTTTTGGTACATACTTGTGTATGTGCTTGTGCTTTTTATTGCGTTCATAAAATGTCACTTTGAGAAAGTTTCTTGTTTCAACACATTCCGCATCTAACATGCCCAGTTTCGTTCCGAATTTATCACCATACTTAAGCTCAGCAGGTATTTTAGGGCATCACACACACTCATGCCTCGTCGTCGTCCTTATCCTTATCCTCATTCTCTTCGATTGCTTTCCATTCGCCGTTTTCACTTATTCAGTTTTTTTTTTTTTTTTTTTTTTTTTTTTTTTTTTTTTTGTTTTTTATTTTTTTTTTTTTTTTCTATCAGTCTTCTTGCCCTGTGCCTGCGCGTACAACTTTGTGGAATTCGAAATATGCTCGAGCTTTGATAATGCGTGCTGAAAGAAGCAACAACTAACAACAATTGCGTCAATGGAGCACTACTCGCTATGCAAGAGGCAACAGTGAGACAATAAACACAAACCATATAAAATACAATTCGAATCAACGTACATACAATAAATAGCAATTAAAGTTGGTAATTACATTTGCGGAAAATGAGGTGGCAGCTGGTTTATTTGCATAACCGAACAAATTCATGCATACACACGCGAGCACACAAATACGCACGCACATGCACACAAACGCACATAAGACTCAGAGCACTTAAGAAGGATAGAAAATTTACAGCAACATGTTGACAGCTTCCCCAGTGCTTTGTCATTTCATTTGTATGAGAATGTGGCAAGAAACGAAATAAGCAAAGGAGGTCGCAGCATTTGGGGGTACGTACAGCTGCAAAACAAATGATGTGTCCTTAAAATAATCTGCAACAGACTTGTCTTGAACGTGAAAATAACATGTCGAATTTACTTACAGTTGACTTCGAAACAGTAGCAGAGAGATATGTGTGTGGTCGCATCTGTATGTAGAGGGTCAGAGGAATCGTATTGCTGGAAAAATTTTCGTTATTTTTACAAAATATCTGGCTCCGAAAAATGAATCCGTAAAGGTCCGAAATAAGTCCGACCTAAGCCCGATGAGTCTGACATTTCTTTTTGAAAAAAATATGTGGCTCCAAAAACTGAGCCCGAATTGAGTCCCAAATGCGGCCGAAATGAGTCCCAAATGAGCCCCAAAATGAGTCCCAAATGAGTGCCGAAATGAGTCCGATAATTGAGTCTCCCTTTGTAAATGATCGAGATGGCAGATTTATTTACGATTTTTGAGAACACTTCTATTTCAGTGACGCCAGTTGTAAGTTAGGGACTTTTAGAATTTACTTACTGTAGAACGTTGAACAATGTAGCCCCTTGAAGCTTAAATACGGCTCAGAGTAGATAAAAAGTACAACGACAGGACGTTTAAGCTTTTTTGCTATGCTAAAATCTGGTGACACCTCATAACTGTGACTCAATTTTATATGAAGGCTTTGCGGAGAAGGCGAGCTTTTTATTTTCATGTCACTGCGGTTATTGAAATTTTAGCATTTATTAGGTCTGTTCTTTTACTGCACGAAACTGCGAAATTTTTTTTTAAAACTGTATGAAAATTGGGCTATTTCGTGCAGCAGTGGGAACAGACCTATTATAAGGAATCAATTTATTTATAAAAAAAAAGTTATCTTCTCAATTAGCTGTTTTCATTCCCGATTCATTTAACAAAAAATCAAAAAAATAAAAAAATAAAGAACTCAAAATTCTCTTAGAATTGTTAACGCAATTTTGTGCTAAAAGCAAAAGGCAAAAAAAAAAATCTGAAAACTCATTTTCCGAAGGCTCGAGGCAGAAAACGCCACTGAAGAAATCTACGACATTCGGCACACATTTAAGCTTTCGAGTTCTTAGGTGACAGAAAGTTTTTACAACTTTCCTAACTTAACTTAACTTTAACTTTTCTGGCTTGTTAATACCAAAACAATGTAAAGTAAGTAAGCCACTTGCACAATCGACGATTGATGGCGATGGTGATGGGGTGTGATGCCAACTTTGACTGCTTCCAAGTATGGTATACAACAGATACTCAGGGCTCGTGTCTTAACGTTTTCCTTTATTCGGTTAGGATATCAACATCGAATTTACAACCCACAATCGAAGGTTGTGCTCAGGCATTGTACGGAATTAATTTGAATTGAGATAACAAATTCGAAAGTGAATATAAAAGTTGAGCACGAAGAAGGCTTACTTACGCTCACGTTTATTTTGTTCTTCGCATTCTGTTTCTCTTGTAATCTCTTCGCTTTTCGTGTGTTTAATTAGGAGTTTCGAGAAGACCAACGGAAGGAGAGAGAGAGAGACAGAGAGAGAGCGAGAGAGACAGACAAAGAAGGAGAGAAATTGTTCATTTAAAAACACCTTAAGGGGACCTTCTGGTCTAGAATTTTTTGAAAATTGATTTTTTTTTTTTTATATATTTCGAAAGAATAGACTTTTAAGAATATGCTGGCAAAGTTTCGTGAAGATATTGACAATATTTGTTTTGCTACAGCCTTTTTAGAAGGTGGAGACAGCAGGCAGCGCGCTTGATCAAAGCAACTTTGAACGCGTTTATCTCAAAACTACTTTTTTTGACCTGGTGTGAATGAAAACAAAAAAACCATCGAACCGATTTGTCTGGAATTTTTATATATTATTCATAACATCAATGGCTATGGCCCGAACTAGAATCGAACTTTTATTTCAAGAACTTCATATTTTTTCATCAAAAAAAATGGTCAAAAAAAGGGGAGTTTTTGATGGTTGAAATAAAAAATTGCGCCATTTTGTCAATTTAAAAAAAATTTTTTTTATTCTAGTTCCTGCCATAGCCGCATTCATTCTGATTAATAACATATTTTTGTTTTTTTTTTTCGATTACCAGAACTGCCAAAATCTTTCACACCACGGAGATACTTTTTCAAAGAGGGTCCACTTCAACGCCATTTTTAAAATACAAAAAAAAAAAAAAAAAAAATAACAACAAAATTTTTTATTTTTTGTCAATTAAGAATATAATAAGCCTGCATACTTTGAAAATCGTTTTTTATTTGGCTTAATACCAAAAAAAAATCATGAAAATACCCTAAATTTTCGTGCTCTAGACCAGAAGGTCCCCTTAAATCAATCGAATTTTGAAATAAATATTTCCAGCTAATTCAGTACAAAAGCTCTTAAGGTCTGCACTACTGTTCTTAAGATAATTTACAGTGAAATTACGTTTAGGTCATTTTCTGATATTAATCCAAGGCAAGGCAGAGAGAAGTTTAAGTCTTCAGAAAGTCGCAACATTCGAACGAAACGGAAATGACTGTAATCATGTTTAATTCCAATCTATTAAAACTTTCAATGGCCGTGGAGATGCAGCTCATTGCATCCCATACTGTTGCCTTTTACGTTCATGTTTTAAGGGATCTGGTATCATGCAATCGTGCATGGAAAGCTTTTCTGCTGTGCTTTTCTTTGCATACAAAAATTCTTTGAATATTGTCGGGTATTGGTGTCTTGAAATATTCTTCGAAAATGCAAATCGTGTGAGCTTAATGAGGAAAATTTTCAGAGCCATGTCATGGTAATGGTAATGAGGTCCAGTGCAAAAATATTGTATTTCTTCCATATATGTATTTTCATTGTTTCACTATCAAGACTGTCTGTGAAGCGGAAATTTCAAAGATAAATCGTTTTCGAATGAAATGCTTTTGAGGGGGAAACGTGTTAATTAGCGAAACCACCAGAGAACGATGCGCGACGATCTCATTGGATGTCAGTGAGCTTTGATGACGAAGCGCGAAATTTCAATTCGAATTGATTGACCCCTAATTGGAATCAAATTGTTGGACATTTTCATTCATCAATAATATCAAACGGTATCTACATTATCTCATTCATCATCTATATTGATTCAATTAGGCAAATTAAATCCAAATATATTGTCCATTTCTCCGCTTCAAAGTCTTTGATGCCTGCCAAAATGATTGTCCTTTTCGTTTTTTTTAATATTTCATATTTGTTTTTTTTTTTTTTTGTTGTTTTTTTTTTTTCAACTAACGGTTTTACTGTAATGAATTGAATTCCGCATTCACATAAAAATATAAGTCTATATATTTTTAATGAGATTGCTTGCAGCTCAACCCACTGAGGACATCCGTTGGCACTTGCTTTTTGTCCTGCTTCAGAGCCCTATGGAACAACCTGTCACTTGTTTATTGTGCTATTGGGATTTGCATGGGATTTCAGCAATGTGTTGATGTGTAAAGTGGACGGCTTACGAAAGCAAAAAAAAAGAAAACAAAAAAAAACTTTTTTCTAAGAAATCCCCCAAAAAAAAAGTACAGAAAAGTGCCTGAAAACACTTAATTCGGTGGTCTGCCAACGGCACGAATATGCATCGCAACAAAAACAAAGCTTACATTGTTGAAACACAGGTTTTTCTGCGCCTCCTTCACGCGCTGGATTCCGTTCTGAAAGTCGCAGTAACTTTTTTTAAACTGCTGAAGAACGTTAAAAGTATTTTCGCCATCGTTTTAGTTCTTTAGCCGGTCACGAGTCTGCTTAATTGAGCATTGTCAAAGGTTCGGGTGCTCCCAGTTCCATTATCGGTACCTACAGCTGCTCTTGACAGCGACAACATTTTTTCGATTTCGAATTTTAATTTTCCATTCTTTCGTCTCATCGCACAAATGTAAGTGAACATTTAAACACATATATACAAAATATATATATATACTTACAATATATAATATGTATATGAAACTTAATATATATATATAGATATATATATCTACGTATAGTTCTGAAAGAATAGACAATAGAACGCAAACAAGAATAGATCTAATTCTCATAAAGATTATTCGTGTATAAATTCGATAATTTCTCGTATTGAAATTAGTCGCTCATTCTTGCTAGAGTGACTTAAATGACATCAGAATTATCTCAAACAGATATCTTGATAACACGGCCGAATAATTGAATTTTCAATATATCATGTCAATTTTTCTCCCATCATTCTCATCATACAAAATCGGAATTAATTGGGTTTACGGTGGTATACTGAATGCGAAGATGTGCAATTTTAATGTTGCTCATACGCAGGCGGAACCATGGAAAAACTTTGATTTTTTAAGGATTTTGTGTACCTATACGATTTTTGTTTGTTTGCTTGTTTATGTACCAATTTGGGAGTATGAATTTGTCATATTTTCAAACTCTCTTAACATTGATATTGATTGTGGCGTAAAAAATTGGGGGCAATTGGGATGTCTAAGACACGTTCTTCATATTGAATTAACATTTCTAAATTTATTTTTGCCTTCGTATGTGAGTTTCGGATTCATTCTTGTGGTTAATTAAAAGGGTTCCAAAAATAATTTCCCCTTTAACAGCTTAGGTAAGGTTAGGTTGAAGGCCCCCCCCCACACCAAAAGGTGTCGCACTTAGACTAGAGGAAGGTCAGTTATGATATACCGCGGGTATCCTATTTACTAAACCATTTTATTCGCTAAATAAAGCCTGCTACTTATCCTCAAAGAATCAAGTTCCCCGAGTTTCGATAGGGAGTGGTTCTAAATCTCAAAATCTTAGCAAAGGCCGTAGGTAGTGCAGGAGAAGATGTTGAGCCGTTTCCTCCTCCTCTTCATCATCCTGACGGCTCCTGCAGAAATCAAAAGTAGGGGCAGGCAACCTTTTAGCGTGAGGCCCTGTGAGACAATGACCGGCCGTCAGTCCAATTATTGCTGAGAGGCGATTTTTCGCGACATTCTGAGCTTGCACATTCAACAGCTACAGTACACGTAGGTACTCTTATGCAATGTGATAACAAGAAGTCATATTTCAATTGATTGAGTGGCTATCATTTTTTTTTTGTTTTTTTTTTTTTAAATTGGATTGAATTCAATGGAATTATAAATGATCAACAGTGTAAACTGCGCAATTCGAAGGAAAAACCGATACCATTGAATTCTAAATTGCTCCCAAGGATTCAGTGGTTATGGAATTTTTTTCTTAAAACATTATTTCCGAATGAATTGTGCTAGAAACTCATATGTAATTGAATATGGTATTTTGCATGACTGCGCATTTTTAAAGCGTATTCATTTAACGCAAATTCTTAGAAGGACATCAAAAGTATTCAATGTGGCGAATGTTGTATTGTTTTTTTTTTTTTTTTTTTTTTTAATTTGCAGGGAAGTCCATGTTTACATCTTTAGGTTATGGAATTGAAATTGCAAAAACGAAGCTTTGAAATTCATAATTTTATTGAAAAAAAGAAAAAAAAAAAATGTTTTCCTTATGCTCACCAATAAAATGTAGGTACTTAGTTATTTTCGAAATCATCGAAGCAATTTCAATTTAATTGTTTTGACAGTTTTTCAAAGAAAATCCTATTCTCATGAAGACTCTTTGATGCGTAAATATGCATAAATGTATATTAATGCGTGCGTGTTCAGTATAGTAAAGGACTGTTAGGAGAATCCATCTTTCTTTTGTGGAGGAAATTCAATGGATTATTGCTCAAGAATAACAAAGTTCCGATATCCTCAGTTTTTCTTCGAGGCGCCAAATTTGCTTATGGCTAGTTTTTTTTTTTTCACACATACATACATACATATGTATGTGGGCGTAAAGTAGTATACGCTATTATTGCAAAATAAAGTTTCCGGACCAATTTCTTAACCTATCGATGGGCGAAGGATATTCTCTAAAAAATAATAAAGTTTCAACTGAACCGTACACTTGAATTCTGACCAATCAAACCAATTAGATGCTCGGCCTATCGATCTGAAAGTGACCTTTTATATGATGAGTTGTTTATACTTATTTTTTAAATTGCATATTCCCATTATCGTTTATTTTTACCCCAGCCACCGTTTTGAAGTGTTTACCAACAAAAAAAGAAAAGACAAAAAAAAAAAACTGGATATGAAATGAAATTCTTCAAATATCTTGGAAACTACGCCTGCTCATAGCAAATATATCGATGTATATTTGACTCGTGGGCAATTCAAGTTCAACATTTGGGGACGGGGAAGGTGACGTCTCGGGAAAAACATTTGATGAGATTCTAGAACGATGCTTTCCATCCAATTTGTGCGTAGTGTACGTGCTGGTATGGTTCCAATGCTCCTACGCACATCTTACGAAAATAAGACTCACCCATGCTGTTTACATGAGCATATGAATGGGCACTCAATTAGATTAATTTTCATGACTTTGTATGTTCAAATTTTCTTCAATGACTTTGCAAATTATGTAAATAAAATTGTCACAGGGGAATTGTCCTGTAATTGGAATGACAAACGAATTTCTGGCGACGATAATTCGAATGAAAATTTAAAGCTTTAAAGTTCGAGTGCAAAGAAATTCGGTTATCGCTCATCGATCAAGTATTTTCTTTTCTTTTTTTTTTTTTGTCATTTTCATGTAGGTACATATCTGTATGTAGGGAAACGCTCGTACATACCTATATTAGTATACGTTTGCGCTATTTTCCGTATCAATATTTTTCGATCAAAAATTATATGCATAAATAATCTTTCAGGCAGATAAGAAACAGTCAAGTCCACCGCATGCCACAAGAATCAGGCGCCTTTTTTGTAATTCTTTGCGTAAAGAGCAGCAATTTCGATAAGTAAGGAGTGAGAAAAGAATTTCAAGAAAAAGAAGGAAAAGAAAAAAAAAAAGAAAAATACGGGGGGAAAAAACCAAGGAAATCTGAAAGCACGGGCTGCTATAGGATAGGAGGAAAAAAGAAGCGATTCGCAATTGTTTTCATTGCATGAGTGGATTCGATAATATTTGGAAATGCAAATGGGGAAATTGAAAATCAAGTTTACGTTTACTTAAGCTCAACGGGGAGAACGTGGAACGGGTGTGCGTCCCGGTTAGAAGGAGGATGGAAAACGACAACAGCACACTTTAAGACAGTAGGCAAATATCAAAATTCTATAACACTTGATGTGTTTGGCAGCGACGAGACCGAAAAATTCGGCTTTCGCATAATGTGATGCAGACACCGGAAACAACGGAGACAGAATGAATTAAATGGAATGGAAATGAGGGAAAATCTCATCTCATCTCATCGCGTCGCATCGCATCGCATTTCAGTTTATCTTATCTTATTATCTTATCGTCTTCTTCTCCTTCCGTCGTTTACGTTCAATACCAAATATCCTTGTTTGTTCATTCATTAAGTTATTTAAATACGTCCTTTATAGTCCTCGAAATATCGAGCGTCTAATCATTTCTTTTTTGCATGGTAATTATTTTTTTTTTTTTTTTTTTGTTCTTGATAAGCTCTGAAGCGAATTTAAAGGGGGCAAAAGAATAGAAGAACGCACAAGTAAACAAGTCCTTCAAACTCTATTCTTTTCGAAGTGAAAGATCTTACATCACATCGCGTCTCAAAGAGTTATTCTTGCACATTCAAGCACAAAAACTATGATATGAGACTTATTTTGCCATTATTGACGTAAGAAACTTTAAAGGTACTTCTGCATGCTGCTGCATATCAGTGCTTCAGCTCAAGTTAATGTGCTTAAAAAACTTTGTCACCTGCCTCAGTTTGCAGTGGTCATAAATTTGCAATGCTTCAACTCGACTTTGTTGCCTGTTTGTCATATTAAGCTTGATATGTTGCATGCACGAAACTCGCTTTCAGAATTAAATTTCATCATCAAAAGAAGTATAGACGAAGAACAAGAAGAAGAGGAACAGGAACAGGAAGAGGAGAGGAAGTAAAAAAGTAATAGGTTTATTTACCCATATTCTGTCTGCTAGTGTCATGTGTCAACGGGGCAAAAGCTCAGCGTTGATTCAGTCTCAACAACAACAAAGGCGACAGAGCCCCTAAATTTAGTATGCATAAAAGTAATCCTTTACGTAGCCTTTGTCGCTTTGATGTAGCCTCGCACACACTCACACACTGGCGCACACACGCATGCACACACACGCACGCACATCACTTGCCACCCTGCAGCAATGAGCCGGTCAATTTTCTAAGAAGGACTGGCCTTTTTGACCGGTCCAAATCCTACCGATTATATATTATGGCAGTTTGCTCCATCGAATTCGGCTAGCCAGCGGTTGGTAATAAACGGGTTCGTTTAAAGGTAGTCTGTAAATGACAATATATGTAGGTACATTCAAACTTCCATAACTCGAACCACCATTATCCAAAGGAATAGTTCGAGTTATAGAGACTTCGAGCTAGGGAGTATATAAAATATCCCCTAGTGCAATCCCATTCAGTTTGAGTTGTAGAAGTTCGAGTTATAGAAGCTTGAGTGTATATAAGAAATTGGTTTTTTTTATTTTCCTTATTTGACTATCCTAAAACCAGACAAAATAACGACAATTGACCCAAAAAAAAAAATGACTTACGGTCAGCCGTTTTGCCCATGACAGGCCCATGTTAAAAAGGTCAGTTGAATACATTAGAAGTGGAATTATGAGGGGCGACCAGTACTGGTAACATTAAGGACTGACCGAAGGCTACACTTGGGTCAGTCCATATTACTGTAGGGCATCAACACCTCTCTGGCAATTTGCATGTGTGGATTTCATATAAAATATTGAAGGACCTAAAACTATGCACGTTCGTTTATGGCCACAGTAAGGCACTATCATCGCTGACATTTCAAAGAAATTTTTCCTTGAAAATTCTTAATGGCATGGATATTACTATAAATCTATATATATTTGTGTGTTGTGTAGCGTTAGTTTGTGGATTGAGTTTCTTTCTTCGTTGCCGGAACACAAATGTTAAAGCTATAAAAGATTCAATCTATTCTATTTACAATCGCATAAAACCTTAAGTCATTCAAATATGCATAGCCTTCACAAAACTTCTCCAATTTAATGCCATTCGAAGATTTCATTTTTCTTTGACACGTACATACATACCTACACTCAAACGATATATATGAATGTTTTTCCAAGGAATTATGTAAGTAAGTACATGTGTGTCTGTTTGTGTGCGTGTGTTAAGCATGAAAATTTGGAAGAAACTTGCTCAAAGTTAGAACGCCTTTAATGAATATTTGGCCATTGAATTGAGATGCAAGAAACTTTTATTTTATTGCTCCAATCGGAATACATAGTTGAATGGAAGCCAATTTAGACCTATGGCATTATTCTGTGCTATTATAACATGTAAGGGTGTTATAGTCAAATTCAAATAATTTTTAATATCAAGAGGTATTTAAGGCCATAAGGGGCCCCATATACCGACTTTTGTTGAATTTCTTTATGAAAACCGCCCTTTTGCCACGCCCACTTTTCCAATTTTTTTTTTTTTCTAATCGGAGGCCTTAATATACGTTCAAATTCTAAGTTTTCAGTGTAATATCTCAAAAAAAAATCAGATTTTGGGATTTTTGTGACAGACCCTAATACTGGAGGTACCCTTAAAAATGGACCGATCAAGGAATTTTTTTGGAAGGATGTTTATGGCTACAAAGGAAGCATAACTGCCAAATTTCGTTCAAGTCCCATTTGTATTTCGGGTGTAGGAGACAATTTTCAAAAACCGCCCTTCTGCCACGCCCACTTTTACATTTTTTGGAAATAATATTACTGGCCTTTAAATATGATCAAATATCAAATTTCATCAAAATATCTAAAAAAAAAAAAAAAAAAAAAAAAACTTCGATTTTAGAGCAGTTTTTGTGATTTTCGTAATAGACCCTCGTACTGGAGGTACCCCTAAAAATGATCCGATGGGGTCCAATCTCGAACTTGTTCTTACTCATGTCCCCGTGAGCACGCATACCAAATTTTGTCAAGATAGCTCAACTCCTTCGATAAGATAACTGTATACAGACAGACAGACGGACAGACAGACGGACAGACAGACGGACAGACAGACAGACAAACGGACATGGCTAATTCGAATCTCCTGGTGATGCTGATCATATCTATATATATTATGTATGTTCTATCTCAACTGGTTCTGGGTGTTACACACAACCACACAAACGCAATATACCCTCGACACAGAGTGTGTCGGGTATAAAAAGTGTATGATTTGGCCAAAGGTGACGTCATATTAGGTTTTTTTTTTTACGCTAAACAGCTCCTTCTATTGACCGACCAGTTTCAAAGTGACTTTAAAGGTCAAATTAGATCTGAAGGTCACCGTTTGATGCCTTTAAATATAGCTATTCAAAAAGTTTTAAGTTAGATTAAACAATGTACATTCAAATTGAACTGAAAGCGATGGCCTTCATGGCGCTGAGCATGTCCTTGGGCAAAACGAAAGGGTAAGTAGGTACTTATCTATAAATAAAATAATTATAAGTACATACCTACAAAAAATATTGCTGAATTTTCTCAACAATCTTACCGACTTTATTTGCTTGCCTTATTTTTTGTGTTTTTATCGTCGTTCTATCTATCAATAAACGGAAGGAAGAAGGAAGTATAAAAGGATAAAAATGTAAAAAGCAGATGGCTTGCGAGAGTAGAGCACACTTATATGCTCTAAAAGCCTTGGAAATCTTTTAAGCTTCCCGATTGGGCCACTGCGTTTCCGTTTCTCTTCTCCGTCAGATTTTATTTCATGCGGTAAAGAGCAATAAATTTACAAGATTTTTATTTTCATACACTTTTTTTATAGCAGTCCATAAATACATGCTCGCATGGAGGCATAAAGGAAATACATTTATTTATACCAACACATATACATACATTTATGGTATGTGTATGCCGTTGATATGGCGCACTCAATCCACAATGACGACAAGACGCCAAACGTGAAATTTCTTTGACAAAGACAGATTTTTTGCCCCCAAGACTTTTTATTCTGCAGAACACATCAAACTTAAAGGGAATATAAAAAAAAATAATATATATATTCATATATATGTAAATAAATAAGGTCATCATTTCGATGCTGTAATTTGTGATTGCACTCACATTGCCCAGAAGTCGCCTGCGAGCATATGATTTTATTGTCTGAACATACCCTGCAGGAAATGTCAATAGTGAAACTATACTCTTTCTCTACTGACTGCGTCAACAGTACTACTGACCAGTTAAACCCGTCGCAATGCTTTGCGCTATAGACATTTAACATTGAGTTGTCATTGCATGTCTACATGTAGACCGAAAAACTATTGTCGACCTATTGACGTCGGTACTATTATATAGACAAAATGAGTTCTCTTTCGCTTTATAAGGAGACACGTTGTTGACATGGTCAATAAAGATGAACTATACCACTTGACAGTACAGTTTCTATAATGACATCGCCCGTAAATACTGTTGACGTTGGAACTAGTTCTCTTGTCTATATTGACGTCAATATAGACATGGGGCCATATGGCGACAGGCTTCCTGCAGGGTAAGATTACATCGAGTGTGACTGACGACTGACACGGAAATGTCTATGCCTGTGGAAAGCTACTTATTTTATATCGAAGGATTTGTGACATGAATTCTGGGCAGTTTTTTTTTTTTTTTTTTTTTTTTTTTTTTTTTTTTGTGAAAATCTTAACGCAACCGTGACATAAGATTAGAAACTCTGATAAGACGCAAAACATATTCAAAGGACACCATTAATAACTCAATAGGCTTATTTCGCCGGAATAAGCTCATTACAATCTACACACACCTACGTGGCCATTTACTTCTAGCCATATACCTATCTGCCTAATTACCTACCTACTTATAGTTGATGAATTCACCACGCACCTTGGACGTGGACTCATGGGATGAATCAATTCACACGGCTTCACATAACGAATTAATTAGATTTACACAAAAAAGGATTGACGTCAGAGTAACAAACAGAAACGCCAATCGATAGGCTTATGTATTCAATTTATGTACCCTGCAGCAGGCAGTAGGTAAAATTTCTTGAAATATTTAGTACTTTTACCAGAACTAGTTCAACTTTTGGTGAAAATTCCACCCTATTTTTAATATATTATTGCTCATTAACGCAGAGCTATAAGCCTATCGATGGTGAATGAAGTTTATTTTATTTTTATTTTTATTTTTTTCAATTACATGGATTTCAATGGTTTTCAAGCCCGATGATATATTGTGTTTGTGTAGTTGTTTGTAATACCCAGAAAAACTTGAGATGGCCCACACAAAATATAAGTATAATAGAAATGATCAGCGTTATCAGGATATTCGATTTAACCATGCTCGTCCGTCTGTCTGTATACATTTTTTACAGAAATTGAAATTTGGCGATTTGTCATCACAAAATTAAGCAGTTCGAGATTAATCTGAATAAACCGTTTTTTTTTTCATGACCTGGAGAATTTGAGAATTTCACCATTTGAAGTTATTGAAAGCCCACTAGACAAAAATGTTTATATTTGACCGAATAAATAAAATTATATTCGCGTTATAATTTAGGCGTTTTCATGAAAATATTTTGTGTTTGTTAAAATTATTAATACATAGAAATAACTTATCGGATATTCGAATGCGCGCTCTCTGTATATTTTTCTGTCAAATGAATATCTTGAAATTTTATGGTATTCACGGGAATATGAACAAGTTCGAGAATGGAAGTCGGAATATAAGGCCCTTAATGGCCTTAAAATCCCTTCGAATACATTGCCTTAATGGACGTTGTTTTGGGGCATATTTGAAAAATGTTTCAACATGTATGCCTGTGTCGAATATTGAATTGTCAGGCTCGCCTGACTATAACTCTCTTACTTGTTTTCCATCACTTAATCACTAATATTTAACTAATGTATCTAATTAATTGCCACAGAACGAACTAGGGCTATACTGGTGCAAGCTGCACTAGTGCTTTCCCATACATACATATATATTTTATGCTGATTTTCTAGAGAGTTTTATATGGACAGAGGTATAGAAAAGAACTACTATCGGTGATTTTTTCACTAGTAAATGACTATTAAATCACTAGGTGCACTTGCCACAGGGTATATACACATATGTATATCCAATTAGAATGAAACAATGTACCTAATTTTTTTTCCAAGGCACACTGGTTTAATATCCAATTATTGAGGAATAAAATAGAAGGAGTTGTTGTTATGTTTCATCAAAATCGGCCACGCCCACCATCCACCTCCCATACACCCCAAAAAAGTTTTTCTCATATGAAAATTCGGCATTTTTTAGCCTTTCTCCTACGAAATAAAGTGAAACTTTAGCAGCGGACTTGAACGGACGCGCGAAATATTACAATTCATATAAAAGCACACAAAATAAATACCCTTTCAGAAAATATATATGTATATGTTTGTCGTGGAACCCCATGGAACCTCGTGAAATCAGCTCCACTGAACATAAAAATTATTAACAAATTTGTGTGTAAAAGACAACATATTTAAACAACGCAATAACACAACTGTGACAACTACTTATTTGCACAAACTAAAAATAATATTTGAAATTTCCATACCTTCATTGATATTTTCCATATTTAATACAAACTTGTTTTACGTTTGTTCTCTATTTATGGATTTTTAAACATTAGGTATTCTTTCACTACATCAAACTTCAACAAACAGAGAATTCGAAACAATGACTTTGTCAGCTGTTCGCCTAAAACCTGGTTTCCACCGGGCAACTTTTTATTCAATTTTAACCTAATGGAACTTTTTGGTAATCAAATGGCATTTTCGGTTTTGCGAAATGACAAGGTTGAAATTTTGATTAAAGTCTTGAAAAACTGGATTTTAAACCACTGTGCAAGGGAATGACAAAAAGCTAAAATAAATCGCATAAAAATAATGCTGACATTCTTCGCAATGAATTCTCTATTTCCATTGAAGCGGCAGTAGTTCTAAAAAAAAAAAAAAAAATGAAATGTCACATTTTATTTCCCTAACTCGATGGTTAATTAAATGGAAGAGGAGACCGAACGAATTACGCTGCTTGTCTTTTGCTTTGTTTGGCACATTTTCAGGTCTAATTGCTGTTTACTTATCAGTTAAATGATTAATGACATTAATGGCGTGTGACGTTTTTCAGGATAGTGTGTGTTTATCATTTCAATTATCACCTACCTACATACATACATACATACACATATATATATATATATATATTTATATATATACCTATGTTAGTGCTTATCCCAGCAGGAAAAGTCCCGGTGAAGCCATCAATGATTTCAGCATGACATAAGAGCCGCGACTCCTCCTGTTTCTACACCAACTTTCTAATGAAATTTACACACAAGCGGCATTGGCCGTCATGAGAGGACATGTCACCAGTTGGTCATCGAAATTGGAGTGGATACCTCCTGTTTCGCAAGAAAATGTCATCGTTCGGGAGTGATACGAAATGAAAATGAAACACGGTTTTGTGTCCAATGTCATTGGATATGCGATGAATAACATCTTTTCTCCATGACTATGTCTTGGGAATTGCGATTAATAACACCTTTTCTCGATGACAATGTCATTAGAATTTAGAAGTACTCTAACTTTCCCATTGACATCATCGGTGAAAACATTAATGAATATTTCCTTTATGCGAAAAAGTCCGGCTGGGAATATACGTGCATTCATGAGTGTGCATGTGTATGGACTTAACCAAGGACTAATCCGTGCAACTAAACGATGCGTAATCTCCGAAAATGAGGGCCTCAAATGAGGGGAAAATAGGAACAAGCAAGCCAGCACGCAAGCAAGGAGGAATGTTGAAAAATTCAAGAAGACTCATCCAAATTAATCACAATTAATACGACACGTCTATTCAAAAGAAATAAAAAACAAAAACAAATCCCGAAATAATCACATACACAGCAACAAACACACAGTTGTATAAGAATAATTGTGTGTGTGTGTGTTAGGTGGTTCGCTCATTTATAAATTCGCTTCCGTTTACACTTACGTTACGCAAAAGAGGGCATTCATTCGTATTCAGATGATGAGCCATCTTAACCACAAATACCAGCGCGTTTTCACCTTAGGCAACACCGGCACCAGGATCATGCTGAGCATTGTTAATGAAGAACGAAGGCTGCTCATTCACGCTTACACCCACCCATCCTAATTTGCTAAGAGTGGAAATCTCTTTGTATGTGTCTCACATGTGTGCTTTTTTTTGTTGCCCTTTCGTTTCGTTTTGCTCCGCTTTGCTCCTTCTTTCGTTTTGAGTTGCCTTGAAGCTTGAATTGGATTTTTTCGCAGCTTTGTCACATTTTTCGGCTGTCAGCTTTTGAAAGGAGAGCCACTTCAACGCAAGCATAAATTATTGCTGCCCAGCTAAGATTTAGGTATACGATTTTCAGATCGTAAAACTTAAATATTTACCTGGAAAAAAAATTACTGGCATTCCATCCTTCAATTCCGAAAACTTGTGTTCGTATGTAAACATCCATATATTTATGTATTTGTTTGCCTTTTTACTTAGCTTTAAAAAAAGGATTTCAAATACGATTTACCGTCAATGGAGTGGCTTAACTTGGTTTCGGGTTACACTTTTGAAAAGCCTTTTTCCAATACATATTCAGAGAAGCTGTAGGACATTCTTGCCAGTTTCGACATGCCTGCATCTAAGGCCGTCGGCGATTAAATGGTTTGATGATAGAGTTTAGTAGAATTTCAGATACATATTCCAATTTTATACGAATATCATTGGTTTGCTTTTTATTTTGTGAATTCTTATCGCCATTATTCGAAAAAAAAAACAGAGAAGAAGCATATTTTCGAAGGTCTTCTAATTAAATTCTTTACTCGAAGCAAAGTTCGACTGTTTCCTTCATAATTCCTATGATGGGATTTCAAATCAGTTTAATCGAACTAAGACCCTACAATGTTCATCTCCAATGGGGCTGCGTATCAAAGAATCATGCAGTTTGTTTAGGAAGTATTTTGCCCGGTTTGGTTTACATGAAAATCAACAAGATTTATTTAAATTGAAATTTTCTCTGAGGCTGTGTAGGTTGCCAATTCAGTTCAATCAAAAAATTTTCATTCGATTTGAATAAGCACAATATGAAATTTCACTTTACAGTTTTTTTTTTTTTTCAAAATTTTTCACATTTTTTTTTTTTCATAAATATAGCCGAGGGGCGCAATAGCCCAAACGCAATCACAACGAAAAATTATTTTTTGAGAAAAACTTTTCTAATTTGCCGTGTTTCTTTCCTCCTTGTTCTGTGTGATTTGCCCTTGAATGGAAAAAAAAAAATTTTTTTTTTTTGTTTTTTGCCGGAGAAGCACTTGTTAAGATACCTTTCCATATCTTTTGCTTAATGGTTCAACTAATACAAGGCATGTAAATATGAGAAAAATAATTGAAAAAAAAAAAAAAACTAAGTCCTCACTCAGCGCCAGCTCAGCTCACTCCATTTGAGTGTGTGCATTGAATGACTTTGAGAAATTGAATCGATGCATGAAAATGATTCTGAAAATTGCTTTCACAATGGCATGTTCCTCCTTTATAAGTACAAAAAAAAAAATTATAATTTGAAGCATCTTACAGCAAAGTTTTTGCTGGGTATTTTGACATAAGTATTTTGATTGTTAATGGAATAAACAAGGATAAAAAGCATCTGCAATGAGTTTCGAATTTTAATGAAAAGAGCTTTTACTTTCGCTTTTATGTACCTACTATAGATTCATTAACTTTCACGGTCAGTGGACTAATGCCAATCATTTGATTTACATTACATTACATTACATACATACATACATACATACATACATACATACATACATACATACATTACATACATACATACATACATACATACATACATACAATACTCATATACATACATACATGCATGAAAATGTATATTTCGAATTTATTCTTTACGATTTTGAGAGACGAAAATTTCGCCGATCATTTTGTAATGTTGTGCTTCGTTGCTTTATGGAGTTCCAGTAATGCGCTTCCTTAGTTTTCAATTTGCTATTTTAAAATTTTAATGCTCTGCAGGCCATCATTAGCGTCATCGTCATCGTCATCGTTGTTGCTATCGTCGTCATCAGTTCTGATGCAACCGACCGCATTAAGTTATGCGCCTCGGTGTCTGATGTCGAGAGGAATCGCCTTGTTCGCATACACATTCCATTTTGTTTCGGTTTAATTATGCACATCCGCGCCAAATGCTGCGCATACACTGTGTCCGAATCCGTCCGTCCGATCGTCCAATCGCCCACCCGTCCGACCGACCGTACGCCCGCCCGCCCGGCGTTCTGTGTATCCTTCATCAAATCGTCGTCGTGATGACTAAATCCTTGTCTCGTAACCAATGCATCCTTGCATCCTTTCACAGAAAAACATCATCATCAACGTCAGCGCCAGTGAAAGCGCCACTCCCAGCGCCTGGCATCAGCGTCAGTATCACCGCAACACATTCTGATTGATGGTACGTAAAGGGGCGAGCGGTTGTGGAAACAGTTTTTCCTTTCTTTTGTTCCCTTCGTTGTACAACCAATTAACAAAATCGTAGCATCAGCATCAGCATCAGATCAGAATCAGAATCAGCATCATCCTCATCATCATCAACACCAGCAACAGGAACAGCACCAGCGACGA